>CM076980.1:228163-238163 GCA_039105355.1 Benthosema pterotum
ATCTGGGTCTATCCTAACCTCCCCATTATGGGCGCTCGGGTCTCAAACTCCGCCGGGCAGACCTCGTGAGCGCTCAGACTGTCACGTACGAGCACCCACAGTCAACGCAAACTACTGGAAGAGCTGGATGTCGACGAGCTGACTGTGAACGTGGTAAGCGGTAGATGCTGGTTCAGCCTAAGCCCCCTCGAGGACATGGAAGATGTGACAGACATCTTCGAACCCACGTCTACGGCTCCGACGTCCGGATTCTCCCCAAAGTCTGTGGTCACGTACATGTGGTCCATAAGATGCCTCATGCTCGAGAGGTTTTCTCGCAGTGCGCCCACGCTGCCGCGCTACTCGGATTCCACTACACCACTCTCATGATACCCACTGTGATCCAAGAGCATTACGATCGCAACTACTACTCTGGGCTCTCGTACATGTTGTTCAGGGGCGTCAGGTTCACGGGTTGCGGTATGGCGGTCATGCCCCAAAAGTCTGCTCTGTTCGTCGTGGGCACGCAGATCATGTGCAGACCGACGAGTCACAACACCCATCAGATGTACACGCTGAATCAATACAGAGAAGCGGCCGTCATCCCCGAGAGCCTGGACTCCCCCGGCATATACATACCTAACATGTACATGAAAGACGTGAAAGGAGGTTGTGTCAAGCTGAACACCTCCCTGCGTGACTCCAGCCCTTACAACATGGTGGTCGCCGACGCCTACAACGGCTTTTGCCCTCAGTCGGATTCCGACGCCGGGGTCCGAGGAGGTTACATTTTCACCACCGCAGATCGGATCGCCTCGCGGGCGACTTGAAGCTGGACAGCCTCATGCAAGCGGAAGGGTACACGTGCATGCCGACCTTGCTGAAACCGCTGGGTTCCGTGTTCAGAAAGAGAACCCTGAAACGGGTCCGCGGGCACGAACAGAGCAACGAAGCGCTGTTTCAAACCATGTCGTACGTGGCGGAGTATTCAAAGTCTGTTTTGGAAAAGGCCGGAGATCCCTTCAGGAGCATCACAGACAGGGTGAACAACGAAACGGTGTGTCACGACATCATGCAAGCCAATCTAGGCGTCGCCTTTTGTGGTACTTATGGCATCGGGTACGGCTCGGCGCGTAAGCTCACGACGTACGATTCCAACAAAGGCACCTTCGCCGACAGTCTGTCCCCCAGAATTAGCGGCACGGACTCTTCGCCTGCAACCCCGTCCGAACCACCTCTAAGCTCATTACTCCCATCTTCGAACGAATCTTCGGACCAACAGACGCACGTGGGCTAAGTAAAGAGTTTCCGACGGACGCCCAAGCAAGCCTCGCGCTCTTTCGGGGTCTATCGTCGCGCCCATCATGCGAGCCAACGGATTCGCAAGCAGCATCGCGTTGTGTGTGTACAACATAGCAGAATTCACGCTGTTGTGCGGAGTCAATTTTTTCACTACTCTGTACGCGTGCCCCGAGACGGACGAGCAGAACATATTCACGTTGAAAGCGCAAGACTCCGAACTGCAAGTGGCTCTGGCCACCATCACGGGCGGCATGAAAAAGTTGGCAGAGAAAATCCAACTCCTCAAGCGGACGGCGCCGGCCGGAGAGTTGGACTATCCGCTCGTCATAAAAAACGAGATTGAGTCCGCTCAGAGGGAATACCACAATCTATCCTATCTACTGGCGCTCTCTAAAGGTTGCGTCGACAGCGTCAGGCTCATCAAGGCCGTTAAGAATGTCGTGGCTCGAGCGGGATTACAGATGACAGCCTCAAACTACGTGAACAAACAAGTGCTCGCTCTGGCCGTGCAAAGAGACTTGGACATGCTAGGGGACCCGGTGACGAAGGCGAGCGTGGAAGACGCATACGAAGCGTACAGCTGCGCCGGGATTAACGGACTCAATGAAATTTCCGTCAATGTGGTGTGACAGTTTGAGATCGAAAGTGTACTGCGATTAACCTTGTGTGATATGTGTGCTCATTTCCCTGAATGTTTGAAGACAATAAAAATATATATATATCTGTTTGAAAACAATGTCTCGTGATTTAACAAGCACAAACACAAACACGCACTGAAAGAAAGTAAACACATTTTATTTCAACCGTCCACTGTGTGGGTCTTTATTACACACATTATTACACTTAAGATGTTACACATGCAACACATTCACAACTCCCTATGTCTAAACGTCACATCGGTCGCGTTCGCTACAGTATGAACGTGAACTGTGTTCAGACGAAGGACAGTCCGTAGGACCCGGCCTTTCTTCGTCGCGGCCGCAATCCGTGACCCCACGATCCGCGATCCGTCGACTGTAGCGTTCGTCTTCTCGGGAGTCGACGAAGCTGTTGGGTTTTAGCTGTAGGCCGGAGTGAACATCATGTGGCCGGACTGAGAGTTGTAAGGCCCGCAGGTTTTGTCCGTTACGTAATCTCGACTGGCGCCTGATCCGATGTCACGGACATTGTCCCGGGCGCATGAATACTCCGTCGGACCACCGGTGAAAACCGTTTCCTGGCCTCTGAGCAGAGTGGCGGTCAGAACCATGGACCCGACGTACATGGCGTAAACGAGGATGTTGAACACAGCAATGGTGCACTCCACGTTGTGCAGCCTCTGCGCGTTACGAATCAGAGGCCTGTAAAGTAACTCCATGCATCCCGCTAGCACAGCCGTGAACAGTTCCACGTTCATCATGATCAGACACACCACCACCGTCCGGGTGCTCGTGTCGCCGTAACGGGGACGTCTGTGTCGTCCAGCTTTAGTTTGCTCTTGACCGCGAAATAACTGAGCACGACGCTCACCACCATCGACAGGCAACCCAGCACGATCAGAGCGATCCCCGCGTGAATGTAGGCCGCGTTGAGGCCCAGCTGCTTCGACAGCCCGTTTGTCGCCGCCGCCTTAGGATCAGGAGAGTCTGTCGTGACGGTCTGGGGTTCGATCTCGAACCTGGCGCCGTGGCTGCTGTCGATGAAATACAGGATGTTACTGGGCAGGGTGAGAAAGCCTACGATGAGAGACGTGATCACAGCGATGGCGCTCCCCAGCTTTCCTCTGAAAAGAGCTGTGCTAAAGACGAAGCTGAAGCTGAGTTTTGAGCTCACGCCCCTAATCGCGGAGCTCAACGTACTGGTCGGTCTCCTTTTAGCAGCATTCATGTCGCACGCCCGTTTTGAGCGATTTGTATCAAAGTACGAGCGAACGGGACCCTGTAAAAATAACAATAATAATAATAATAATAATAATAATAATAATAATAATAATAATAAATAAAATATACACACACCACACACAAACGGGTACCGTTGAGCGGTGTTACAACGCGATCGAATCTCAGAGTAAAGAGACGACATTTAGTACAATGAAGCTAAACGCTCCGGTGATACGCTTTAGGGTTGACCGTGACGGTCAGTGGGCTAAAGTGGATCGCGACGGTGAGTGGTACAAAGTGCAAGGTATAACCAAGACGCTCGGTAAAGTCGAAGGTTACGGGAGAGACAAAAGAAACTCTACGAACATGATTGCCATGGATCTGTTCCGTAGGACCGCCGCCGCCATTACCCAGAAACGCGGCGGCGAGAGTGTCAGGCTGGAATGGTTGGTTCCGTATCTCAAAACTTTAAGCGTCCCGCACGGCGACGCGGCGAAGTTCCTCGAAGCGATGGCTCGTTCGATCGGGAGCCCCGGCTTCGGGGCAGAGACGTGTAGGAGACTGTGGGACAGGTTGCGTCTGTCTGCAAAGATAGGAATCGCGGTGGATTCTCAATGCAAACTCGCGTTCAACGAGCCTTCGCTCGAGCACCGCCGGCTAGGCCCCGTGGCCCGGCTCGTCTTGGCTCAGCTGGAAGCCCTGGGCCTCCGGCGCGTGCGCGCGGGCGTCAAAGTGGCAAACCTACCCAGACCGGACGACGGCGGTCGCAGGCCTCACAGTTATCACAACGGGTGCGCGCGGGGCTGCCGAAAAATCCGGTCCGACTGGGGGTTTTGCACCGAGGTGGACATGGTCGCGTACGACCCCGAGACGAAGAAGTTCGTTCTGCTCGAGCTGAAGACGCGCAACAGCGACCTAATCGACCGAAGAACGCTGTGGAAGTACAACACGCAGCTGTGGCTGACGTGGCTGATGTTTTCGCTCACGTATCCGAGCATGGTTTACCGTACCACGGCTTACCTCGTGGTCGTGAGCCTGGCACTAACCACGTGGAAATCAAAAGCTGTTTCAGACCCATCGTTTCGAGAAGCATGAAAGCGCATTTTCCTTGGTTGACGTGCCTGTGTCCGTTGGTGAGAGACTGTTTGACACCCTCCTGTTCTAACATGCGCGTCGAGACCACCGTGTTCCGCGACGCGTGCCGAAAAAGGAGAGGGTTTGCTGCGCGGCACGGAGAGCCCGTGGACGTGAAAGACTTATGTTACAGAAATTTTAAATTCAACGAGGCGAAGCGTGAAATCCGCAGGAAGAGATTGCTCGAGGCTAAGCGGGAAGAGGTGAGAAAAAAACGGCCGTAGCGTACAGCTCTTTGTTTTGTTTTGTTTTGTTTTGTTTTGTTTTATTTTTATTCATTGTATTTTTTCGCAGACCACAGAGAGTTACTTTCCTTTTTTTTTGTCTCTACCGACCGATGAATTTTCAACCCCTTCGGCTCTTTGGCCTATAAAAGTAAGCGCGGCTGCACGTGTCCTCTTCGTAAGACTGCAAAGCGAAGAAAATGGGGCTGCAACGCAAAGCAATTCACATGATGCTAGCCAACCCGACGTTGGCACCGTTCGACTTTTTGTGCGGAACGCAAGAGCAGCACGATTGGCTCTTGGTGGATCACCTCATGACGATATACAGAGTCCGAAAAGACGACTACGTCCCCGGCGACCGCATGCTTTCGTGTAGACGCATGGCCGGCAGGCTGGCTTCCCTGTACCTCGACTTAAACGCCCGGGGCGAGCGTGTGGTCCTTGTGAAGGACGGCTGCCGCGCGCCGAAACCTGCCGTGAGAGAGAGGCGAGACAAGCAGGTCCTCGCTCCTCACGTGGCGTTTTGCAAATCCAATCTGACGAGCATAGAGAATCTGATGTTTGAGGAATTCAGCTCACTAGGGGAGCAGGACCGTTTCTACCTGTTCGTGAACCCCTGCGCGGCCGATCGCGACGGCTCGACGCTCGACAAGGTTCCTTTGCTGAAACAAGTGCCCGAGACCAGGGACTCCGTGGGACCGGAGGGTACGTGGTGAGCCGGTCGGCGTCGTCCGAGTCGACCGAAGTCCTGCTGAAGGCCTGCGCCTCGTGTCGGACGGTGGAGGCCGACACTTCTATGGTGGAGCTCGCCAACGCCCTGAGCGAGCAATCCGTGATGATCTGCACGGGGGACTCGGACGTGATAGTAGCCGCCTGCGCGGCGTCCCTAAAGAGGGCGGACGTCGTGATCCGTATGAACAACTACAGCTACACGGGGCCGGAGAAGCCGATGCACGACTCCGTGTTCTTCGACGCGCTGGCGGAGAGCGCCGTGCCGAAAACGGCACCCGAACGGGACTTGTCCGACCGGCCCCCTCCCTGGGTCGACCGCGAAGAGGCCTTCGCCGTCATGTGCGACCTGACCGACGAGCAGCTTCCCTTGCTCCCCTCGCGGGTGCGAAGAAACCACGAGAGCCTGCTGCAGACGTGCGACAGAGAGACGGCCGCTCGTGTTTTACTGAAACTCTACGCGGCTGGCGTCCGAGGCTCTCTGTACGTGACCTTGCTTGACGGTCTCTTCGCCGCCGACGTCGACTCCGCCGAGAGGAACGCGCTCGTGGCCCTCTCGGCAACGCCGTCGGGTTGCGTGAGGGCCTTGCTGAGAAGTGCTCGCTCGCGCGCAAGAAGAAGTGCGACTCGAAAGGGGGACTCTCCGCCTCGGCGAGACCCCGCAAATTCAAATTTAACAGCAACGTCGAGAGGCTGCTGTTGCTGTACAAAGGCCAACGGTTGGCCGGGGGCGCTCACGCCAGATACCTTCGCCTGCGGAGAGCAGGCTCTCATTTCTACATGAGGATTAAAGAAGATGTCAGGCTGGACCCCGTGCTGAGACGTAACCTGGTGACCTTCATGGCTCTGTGCGGGACCGACTACAACTTCGTGCCCAAAGGCTTCGGGGTCAGGAAGCTGCTGTCGATAGCGGTTCCGCACAAGGACACCTTTTTCAGGTGGTGCGACAAGCTGTGGGGCGTGATCGCAGAGGACGGAACGTGTCCTGAGAAATACTCCAGCTGGGGGTGGACTTGGCGTATCTCGGCGGGGTGCCCAAGAAGACCGTCACGAAACATTGGACGTTGAGCAGTTGCAAGGCCTTAGTCGAAACGCTAAAAGACGTGTTCGACGCGTGGTCTTTTCGACCCCAGCGAGACGATCGAGCTGCCCCGGCCTGAAGCCGGCGAACCCAGCGCGAGAGACGTCCGTTAGCGTCACGGCCGCGCACCGCCCTCGTGGCGCGGAGGCTCACCGCGAGGGGTTGCGCGAGTAGACCGAGAAAAAAGTGACCTCGAAGGACAAGCTTTTTTTTTTCTTGCTCTTACCATGTTTTGTTTTTTTTTTTTTTTCAGTCCATCGTTTTTATCGTCTTTTGTCAAAACGTTGTGCTGTTTAACCGTGCCATATAATTGTACCGTGTATAACGAATAAAGGGTCTTGGTCAAAGATGCTACATTGTACGTGTGTGTTGATTTTTGCGAGTGTAACTTTGGTGTTAATTAATTGACACAGCGGTGGCTCCGGAGCGGATTTTCCCCCCGGAGCCTCCTGCGTGAACGCAGGCTCGCCGAGGCGCCTGCCGTAGCTATCTGCGAGAACCCGGGTCGCGCGAAAGTGTTAAAATATTAACCTGTCGACAGCGAATCTGAGGGGTTGTCTCGAGAGCGTGCGTGCGGATGTGGGTCTGACTGTGGGTGTGTTAACACGTCTGCGGGCTGCGAAGCGATCGCCTGTAAAAGAAGACGCCTCAAGTCGTCTCAAGCTCATGGACTGCTATGACAGCGTATGTGTAGAGGGGAGTTTTTCACCCGGACGGAGATCGAGCTGCACTCCTCGGTTAAGCTTGAGACGAAAGCCGGCACGCGCGGCACACTGTGGGGACCCGAGGGCACCGCGTTCGAGAATACGGCGTTGGTGAAGCTAAACTGCACGCAGCACGTGAACATCGAAGCCTTGCTGTCCTGGTACGGCGTGAAGCTCTCGAGCGAGAGCGAACGATTGGAGAGGCGTCTCGCTGCACTAAATTTGTAAACGCTGATTCGCGATCGTCTCTCGCCCTCCTCGCCTAACTCGGCTCTGCCGAGGCGGCGGGAGCGGGGAGAGCGTTCGGCAGAGAGCGCTATCGGACCCGTTTTATCAGGCAAGCCTTTGAATTTGCCTGACAAGTCGGTAAAAAAACACAAAGCAGGGCAGTGGTTCTTCGAGGACCTCGGAAAACAGAGGGCAGCGGCCTTGAAAGCAGCGTGGGTGTCGTGTGTCATTTTTCAGTGTATTTTGGGGCACCCTCTATGGCATCATCCACCAGAGGCCGCCAAACCCCGCGGGGGGTAGTGCGGATAACCCTCGCGGTCCCCCGGGCGGGTCGTTTACACCCGGCTGGAAAAGACTGGGGTCGAAAAGACCTACTTCGCAGGACGCCTCGGAGGAGGAGGAGGAGGAGGAGGAGGAGGAGGAGGAGGAGGAGGAGGAGAGGCCCGTGCCCCGCAGGCGCGGCCGCCCGCCGGGGCGAAGGGGGGAGAAAGAAGCGAACGCGGCGGGGTCCAAAAGACCCACTTCGCAGGACACCTCGGAGGAGGAGGAGAAGGAGGAGGAGGAGAGGAGAGGCCCGTGCCCCGCAGGCGCGGCCGCCCGCCGGGGCGAAGGGGGAGAAAGAAGCGAACGCGGCGGGGTCCAAAAGACCCACTTCGCAGGACACCTCGGAGGAGGAGAAGGAGGAGGAGGAGGAGGAGAGGCCCGTGCCCCGCAGGCGCGGCCGGCCCCAAAACGAAACAAAGAGACGAAGAGGCGAACGCGGCGGGGTCCAAAAGACCCGCGGGGTCCAAAAGACCCACTTCGCAGGACACCTCGGAGGAGGAGAAGGGATGAGGAGCAGGAGGTGAGGCCCGCGCCCCGCAGGCGAGGCCGGCCCCCAAAAACGAAACAAAGAGACGAAGAGGCGAACGCGGCGGGGTCCAAAAGACCCACGGGGTCCAAAAGACCACTTCGCAGGACGCCTCGGAGGAGGGAGGAGAGGAGGAGGAGGAGGAGGAGGAGGAGGAGGAGCAGGAGGAGCCCGTGCCCCGCAGGCCGGCCCCGCCGCGCCCGGCAGGGGAACACGAGAAGGTGAAAGGACGAAACCCACGAGGAGAAGCGACGGAAGGGAGGGGAGAGGAGAGAAGCAGGCCAACGCGGCGGGGGCGGTCCAAAAGCCGCGGACCCGGGGACGGCTGAGGGGTCGAGGAAAGAGAGACCCACTGCGCAGGACGCCAGGACGAACGAGGAGCGTTCGAGGAGGGAGATCGGGAGGAGGAGGAAGGAGGGGGTGAGGAGGAGGAGCAGAGAGAGGAGGGGAGGCGAGGCAAGGAGGAGCCGAAGCGGAGGGGTCTTGGAGCCGCGTCGGGTCGAGGGCCGTCGCGCGGGCCGGGCCTAGGAAAAAACGAAGGAAGAAGGAGAGAGGAGGAAGGAGGCGGAGGAGGGGAGGAGGGACGAGTCGGGGTAGAGAAGGAGCGAGGCCGATGGCGCAGGTGCCCTCGGAGGCAACGGGGCTGCGAGGAGGCTTCCTAAAAACGAAACGAGACGAAAGGCCGAACGGCGCTGGGCCGGGCCCTTACGTTAGGAACCCACGGGTCGGTGAAGGGGAAAAGACGGAGGTTTGGTGACAGTCCAAGGAGGCACGGGGGGGGGCCGGTAGGAGGCACCAGGCCGGGGACCTCGGAGGTGGAGGAGGGGGAGGAGGAGGCGGGAGAGGCCGGCGGCCCGCAGCAGAACGCCGCGTCAAAAGACGGAGAAGAGGAGGGAGGAGGAGGAGAGAGGAGGGAGGAGGAAACCGCACGGAGAGGCGAAACGAGGCCGCCTCGAGGACGGAGGGAGAGGAGGAACGAGGCAGGAACGGCCGAAGAGGCCGGAGGAGCATGGTCCGAGAAGGACTTCGGCGGGGGGAGAGGCTGGAGAGGGGCAGGGAGGCCGAGAGGGCGAGGGACGGAGAGGCGCGAAAAGAGCGCAGGCGGAGAGAGACGCGGAGGAGGAGGAGGAGGAGGAAGGGAGGCGGCGGCCGGGGGGGAGGGGGAGACCCGAGGAGGGCGAGGGAGGAGGAGGAGGAGAGGGAGGAGGAGAGAGGAAGGAGGAGAGGCAGCGGAGGAGGCGGCTCCTAGCCGTCGAGAGGAGAGCGGCAGGCGGAAACAACGTGAGGCCCCTGGCAGGACCGAACGCGCGGCGGGGGGGCAGGGAGGCTCGCCGGCCCCCGGTCGGGGGCTCGCTTGCCGCCGGGCGGCCCCACGGGCCCGCGAGGCCCCCGGCGGCCCGGGGGGCCGGGGCCCTGGTAGGGAGAGGCGGAGGACGGAGAGGAGGACGCGAGGAGGAGGAGGAGGAGGAGGAGGAGGAGGAGGAGGAGGAGGACGCGGAGGAGGAGGAGGAGGAGGAGGAGGAGGAGGGAGGAGGAGGAGGAGGAGGACGCGGAGGCCCTTGCCGTCGAAGGACGGCACAACTACGTGGTCCCTGGACCCGCGCGCGAGGCAGCCTCTCGCACCTCTTCCTTCCGCGGCCCACAGGGGACCCACGGCCCTGGCCCGGCGGCTGGTCACAGACCAAGTATCCTCCGTGCGAGCGTTTCTCACGCCCGCCATCTTGCGGTCGGTGCTCGCCCACACCAACAGGGAGGGTCGCCTCAGGGCCAGCGGGGGTGGCGCGGCGCGAGGAGGGGCGCGCGAGGAGGAGGAGGAGGAGGAGGAGGAGGAGGAGGAGGAGGAGGAGGAGGAAGAGGAGGAGGAAGGGGAGGAGGGGAGGAGGAGGAGGAGGAGGAGGAGGAGGAGGAGA
>CM076980.1:243163-303163 GCA_039105355.1 Benthosema pterotum
AGAGAGAGAGAGAGAGACAGGGAGAGAGAGAGAGAGAGAGAGACAGGGAGAGAGAGAGACAGGGAGAGACAGGGAGAGAGAGAGAGAGACAGGGAGAGAGACAGGGAGAGAGAGAGAAGGGAGAGAGAGAGAGAGAGAGAAGAGAGAGAGAGGAGAGAGGAGAGAGAGAGAGAGAGAGAGAGAGAGAGAGAGAGAGAGAGAGAGGAGAGAGAGAGAGAGAGAGAGAGAGAGAGAGAGAGAGAGAGACAGGGAGACACACACACACACCACACACACACACACACACACACACACACACACACACACACACACACACACACACACACACACACACACACACACACACACAGAGAGACAGAGAGACGGAGATAGGGCCTGTTACAAAAACTATGTCACACATTCTGAATTGCTGTTATGCCTAGAAATGGCTCTATATAGCACGCCACGACAGAATAGTTGAGTGCGTATGTGTATGTGTGCACGTGCGCATGCGTGCAGGGGGTGGGTAGGGGGGGACCGCGAGGGGTAAGGCTATAGCCTTACCGTTTTTCATAATTTTGTGCGATTTCGAAAAATGAGTTTAACACTTTGCAAAAAACCTAAACGCTATAGCCTTACGGCTTGCCAAACGCATGCCGCTTTTCTTCATTTTGAGCATTTTTGTGCATTTTTTGAGCATTTTGAAAAATGTCGAAATTTTGAAAAAACGTAAGGCTATTAGCCTTACCATTTTTCATAATTTTGAGCGATATCAAAAAAATGAGGAAAACTGGCAAAAAAGCAAAAAAAGCTATAGCTTAGGGTCGTGCACAGCATGCCGTTTTTCATCTTTTTGAGCATTTTTGAGCATTTTTAAAAATATCGAAATTTGGAAGAAAAAAAGCGTATGGACTATGCCTTACTTTTTTCATAATTTTGAGCATATTTTCGAAAAATGAGGAAAAACTGGCAAATAACGCAAGGCTATAGTCTTACGGTCTTGCACGCATGCCGTTTTCATCTTTTTGAGCATTTTTGAGGAGCCATTTTTGAAAAATGTCGAAATTTTGAAACAGCGTAAGGCTATAGCCTTACCGTTTTCATCATTTTGGAGAGATTTCGAAAGATGACAAAAACTGGCCCAAAACGCAAGGCTATAGCCTTGCATTGCCACAGCCATGCAGTTTTTCATCATTGTGAGCATTTTTGAGCATTTTTCGAAAAAATGTCAAAAATTTTGAAGAAAAAGCGGAAACAAGCTATAGCCTTCACCGTTTTTTCATCATTTTGAGCGATTTCGTAAAATGAAGTATACTTGCCAAGACGCAAGGTATAGCCTTACGGTCTTGCTCAGCCTGCCGTTTTTCATCATTTTGAGCATTTTTTTTTGAGGCATTTTTGAAAAAATGTCGAAATTGAAAAAAGCGTAGGCTATAGCCTTACCGTTTTTCATTATTTTTGAGCGATTTCGAAAGATGACAAAAATGGCCAAGACGCAAGGCGATTAGCCTTACGGTCTTGCCACAGCATGCCGTTTTTTCAATCATTTGAGCTTTTTTGAGCAATTTCCCATCGAAAAATGTCAAAATTTTGAAGAAAAGCGTAAGGCTATAGCCTTACCGTTTTCATAGATTTTGAGTGATTTCGAAAAATGACGAAACTGGCCAAAACGCAAGGCTATAGCCTTACGGTCTTGCACAGCATGCCATTTTTTCATCATTTTGAGCATTTTTGAGCATTTTCGAAAAATGTCAAAATTTTGAAGAAAAAGCATAAGGCTATAGCCTTACCGTTTTCATGATTTTGAGTGATTTCGAAAAATGACGAAAACTGGCAAAAACCGCAAGGCTATAGCCTTACGGCCTTACACAGGCATGCTGGCGTTTTTCATCATTTGAGCATTTTTGAAGCATTTTGAAAAAATGTCGAAATTTTGAACAAAAAGCGTATAGCTATAGCCTTACCGTTTTTCATAATTTTGAGCGATTTCGAAAAATGAGTAAAACTTGCAAAAACCTAACGCTATAGCCTTAGGGTCTTGCACAGCATGCCGCTTTTCATCATTTTGAGCATTTTTGTGCATTTTTGAGCATTTTTGAAAAATGTCGAAATTTTGAAAAAAGCGTAAGGCTATAGCCTTACCATTTTTCATAATTTTGAGCGATATCAAAAATGAGGGAAAAACTGGCAAAAACGCAAAGCTATAGCTTAGGGTCTTGCACAGCATGCCGTTTTTCATCATTTTGAGCATTTTTGAGCATTTTTTAAAAATATCGAAATTTGGAAAAAAGCGTAAGGCTTAGCCTTACCGTTTTTCATAATTTTGAGCGATTTCGAAAAATGAGGAAAACTGGCAAAAACGCAAGGCTATAGTCTGACGGTCTGCACAGCATGCGTTTTTCATCATTTTGAGCATTTTTGTGAAGTTTTTTGAAAAATGTCGAAATTTTGAAAAAGCGTAAGGCTATAGCCTTACGTTTTTCATAATTTTGAGCGATTTCGAAAGATGACAAAAAATGGCCAAAACGCAAGGCTATAGCCTTGCATTGCCCAACAGCATGCCGTTTTTCATCATTTTGAGCATTTTTGAGCATTTTCGAAAAATGTCAAAATTTTGAAGAAAAGCGTAAGGCTATAGCCTTACCGTTTTTCATCATTTTGAGCGATTTCGTTAAATGAAGTAAACTTGCCAAGACGCAAGGGGGCTATAGCCTTACGGTCTTGCACAGCATGCCGTTTTTCATCATTTTGAGCATTTTTGAGCATTTTTGAAAAATGTCGAAATTTTGAAAAAAGCGTAAGGCTATAGCCTTACCGTTTTTCATAATTTTGAGCGATTTCGAAAGATGAAAAAAACTGGCCAAAACGCAAGGCTATAGCCTTACGGTCTTGCACAGCATGCCGTTTTTCATCATTTTGAGCATTTTTGAGCATTTTCGAAAAATGTCAAAATTTTGAAGAAAAGCGTAAGGCTATAGCCTTACCGTTTTCATGATTTTGAGTGATTTCGAAAAATGACGAAAACTGGCAAAACCGCAAGGCTATAGCCTTACGGTCTTGCACAGCATGCCGTTTTTCATCATTCTGAGCATTTTTGAGCATTTTCGAAAAATGTCAAAATTTTGAAGAAAAGCGTAAGGCTATAGCCTTACCGTTTTCATGATTTTGAGTGATTTCGAAAAATGACGAAAACTGGCAAAACCGCAAGGCTATAGCCTTACGGCCTTACACAGCATGCCGTTTTTCATCATTCTGAGCATTTTTGAGCATTTTCGAAAAATGTCGAAATTTTGAAAAAAGCGTAAGGCTATAGCCTTACCGTTTTTCATAATTTTGAGCGATTTCGAAAAATGAGTAAAACTTGCAAAAACCTAACGCTATAGCCTTACGGTCTTGCACAGCATGCCGCTTTTCATCATTTTGAGCATTTTTGTGCATTTTTGAGCATTTTTGAAAAATGTCGAAATTTTGAAAAAAGCGTAAGGCTATAGCCTTACCATTTTTCATAATTTTGAGCGATATCAAAAAATGAGGAAAACTGGCAAAAACGCAAGGCTATAGCCTTAGGGTCTTGCACAGCATGCCGTTTTTCATCATTTTGAGCATTTTTGAGCATTTTTTTAAAAATATCGAAATTTGGAAAAATGCGGTAAGGCTATAGCCTTACCGTTTTTCATAATTTTGAGCGATTTTCGAAAAATGAGGAAAACTGGCAAAAACGCAAGGCTATAGCCTGACGGTCTTGCACAGCATGCCGTTTTTCATCATTTTGAGGATTTTTGAGCATTTTTGAGCATTTTTGAAAAATGTCGAAATTTTGAAAAAAGCGTAAGGCTATAGCCTTACCGTTTTTCATAATTTTGAGCGATATCAAAAAATGAGGAAACTGGCAAAAACGTAAGGCTATAGCCTTTGGGTCTTGCACAGTATGCCGTTTTTCATCAATTTGAGGATTTTGAGCATTTTCGAAAAAAATGTCGAAATTTTGAAAAAAGCGTAAGGCTATAGCCTTACCGTTTTTTTTTTTTTTATATAATTTGAGCGATTTTGAAAAATGACGAAAACTGGAAAAAACGCAAGGCTATAGCCTTACGGTCTTGCACAGCATGCCGTTTTTTATCATTTTGAGCATTTTTGAGCATTTTTGAGCTTTTTCGAATAATGTCGAAATTTGAAAAAAGTGTAAGGCTATAGCCTTACCGTTTTTCATAATTTTGAGCGATTTCGAAAAATGACGAAAACTGGCCAAAACGCAAGGCTATAGCCTTACGGTCTTGCACAGCATGCCGTTTTTCATCATTTTGAGCATTTTTGAGCATTTTTGAAAAATGTCGAAATTTGGAAAAAAGCGTAAGGCTATAGCCTTACCGTTTTTCATAATTTTGAGCGATTTCGAAAAATGACGAAAACTGGCCAAAACGCAAGGCTATAGCCTTACGGTCTTGCACAGCATGCCGTTTTTCATCATTTTGAGCATTTTTGAGCATTTTCGAAAAATGTCGAAATTTTGAAAAAAGCGTAAGGCTATAGCCTTACCGTTTTTCATGATTTTGAGTGATTTTGAAAAATGACGAAAACTGGAAAAAACGCAAGGCTATAGCCTTATGGCCTTACACAGCATGCCGTTTTTCATCATTTTGAGCATTTTTGAGCATTTTTGAAAAATGTCGAAATTTTGAAAAAAGCGTAAGGCTATAGCCTTACTGTTTTTCATAATTTTGAGCGATTTCGAAAAATGACAAAAACTGGCCAAAACGCAAGGCTATAGCCTTACACAGTGTGTAAGGCTATAGCCTTGCATTGCACAGCATGCCGTTTTTCATCATTTTGAGCATTTTTGAGCATTTTCGAAAAATGTCAAAATTTTGAAGAAAAGCGTAAGGCTATAGCCTTACCGTTTTTCATCATTTTGAGCGATTTCGTAAAATGAAGTAAACTTGCCAAGACGCAAGGCTATAGCCTTACGGTCTTGCACAGCATGCCGTTTTTCATCATTTTGAGCATTTTTGAGCATTTTTGAAAAATGTCGAAATTTTGAAAAAAGCGTAAGGCTATAGCCTTACCGTTTTTCATAATTTTGAGCGATTTCGAAAGATGACAAAAACTGGCCAAAACGCAAGGCTATAGCCTTACGGTCTTGCACAGCATGCCGTTTTTCATCATTTTGAGCATTTTTGAGCATTTTCGAAAAATGTCAAAATTTTGAAGAAAAGCGTAAGGCTATAGCCTTACCGTTTTCATGATTTTGAGTGATTTCGAAAAATGACGAAAACTGGCAAAACCGCAAGGCTATAGCCTTACGGCCTTACACAGCATGCCGTTTTTCATCATTCTGAGCATTTTTGAGCATTTTCGAAAAATGTCGAAATTTTGAAAAAAGCGTAAGGCTATAGCCTTACCGTTTCTCATAATTTTGAGCGATTTCGAAAAATGACGTAAACTGGCCAAAACGCAAGGCTATAGCCTTACGGTCTTGCACAGCATGCCGTTTTTCATCATTTTGAGCATTTTTGAGCATTTTCAAAAAATGTTGAAAAAAGCGTAAGGCTATAGCCTTACCGTTTTTCATAATTTTGAGCGATTTCGAAAAATGACAAAAACTGGCCAAAACGCAAGGCTATAGCCTTACGGTCTTGCACAGCATGCCGCTTTTCATCATTTTGAGCATTTTTGAGCATTTTCGAAAAATGTCGAAATTTTGAAAAAAGCGTAAGGCTATAGCCTTACCGTTTTTCATCATTTTGAGCGATTTCGAAAAATGACGTAAACTGGCCAAAACGCAAGGCACAGCATGCTGTTTTTCATCATTTTGAGCATTTTTGAGCATTTTCGAACAATGTCGAAATTTTGAAAAAAGCCGTTTTTCGTAAGGCTATAGCCTTACCGTTTTTCATAATTTTAAGCGATATCAAAAAATGAGGAAAACTGGCAAAAACGCAAGGCTATAGCCTAACGGTCTTGCACAGCATGCCGTTTTTCATCATTTTGAGGATTTTTGAGAATTTTGAGCATTTTTGAAAAATGTCGAAATTTTGAAAAAAGCCTAAGGCTATAGCCTTACCGTTTTTCATAATTTTGAGCGATTTCGAAAAATGACGAAAACTGGCCAAAACGCAAGGCTATAGCCTTACGGTCTTGCACAGCATGCCGTTTTTCATCATTTTGAGCATTTTTGAGCATTTTCGAAAAATGTCAAAATTTTGAAGAAAAGCGTAAGGCTATAGCCTTACCGTTTTTCATCATTTTGAGCGATTTCGAAAGATGACAAAAAACTGGCCAAAACGCAAGGCTATAGCCTTACGGTCTTGCACAGCATGCCGTTTTTCATCATTTTGAGCATTTTTGAGCATTTTCGAAAAATGTCAAAATTTTGAAGAAAAGCGTAAGGCTATAGCCTTACCGTTTTCATGATTTTGAGTGATTTCGAAAAATGACGAAAACTGGCAAAACCGCAAGGCTATAGCCTTACGGCCTTACACAGCATGCCGTTTTTTATCATTCTGAGCATTTTTGAGCATTTTCGAAAAATGTCGAAATTTTGAAAAAAGCGTAAGGCTATAGCCTTACCGTTTTTCATGATTTTGAGTGATTTTGAAAAATGACAAAAACTGGCAAAAACGCAAGGCTATAGCCTTACACAGTGTGTAAGGCTATAGCCTTGCATTGCACAGCATGCCGTTTTTCATCATTTTGAGCATTTTTGAGCATTTTCGAAAAATGTCAAAATTTTGAAGAAAAGCGTAAGGCTATAGCCTTACCGTTTTTCATCATTTTGAGCGATTTCGTAAAATGAAGAAAACTTGCCAAGACGCAAGGCTATAGCCTTACGGTCTTGCACAGCATGCCGTTTTTCATAATTTTGAGCATTTTTGAGCATTTTTGAAAAATGTCGAAATTTTGAAAAAAGCGTAAGGCTATAGCCTTACCGTTTTTCATAATTTTGAGCGATTTCGAAAAATGAGGAAAACTGGCAAAAACGCAAGGCTATAGCCTTACGGTCTTGCACAGCAAGCCGTTTTTCATAATTTTGAGCATTTTTGAGCATTTTTGAGCATTTTCGAAAAATGTCGAAATTTTGAAAAAAGCGTAAGGCTATAGCCTTACCGTTTTTCATAATTTTGAGCGATATCAAAAAATGAGGAAAACTGGCAAAAACGCAAGGCTATAGCCTTACGGTCTTGCACAGCATGCCGTTTTTCATCATTTTGAGGATTTTTGAGCATTTTTGAAAAATGTCGAAATTTTGAAAAAAGCGTAAGGCTATAGCCTTACCATTTTTCATAATTTTGAGCGTTATTTAAAATTGACGAAAACTGGAAAAAACGCAAGGCTATAGCCTTACGGTCTTGCACAGCATGCCGTTTTTCATCATTTTGAGCATTTTTGAGCATTTTCGAAAAATGTCGAAATTTTGAAAAAAGCGTAAGGCTATAGCCTTACCGTTTTTCATAATTCTGAGCGATTTCGAAAAATGACGAAAACTGGCCAAAACGCAAGGCTATAGCCTTACGGTCTTGCACAGCATGCCGTTTTTCATCATTTTGAGCATTTTTGAGCATTTTTGAGCATTTTCGAAAATGTCGAAATTTTGAAAAAAGCGTAAGGCTATAGCCTTACCGTTTTTCATAATTTTGAGCGATTTCGAAAAATGACGAAAACTGGAAAAAACGCAAGGCTATAGCCTTACGGTCTTGCACAGCAAGCCGTTTTTCATAATTTTGAGCATTTTTGAGCATTTTTGAGCATTTTCGAAAAATGTCGAAATTTTGAAAAAAGCGTAAGGCTATAGCCTTACCGTTTTTCATAATTTTGAGCGATATCAAAAAATGAGGAAAACTGGCAAAAACGCAAGGCTATAGCCTTACGGTCTTGCACAGCATGCCGTTTTTCATCATTTTGAGGATTTTTGAGCATTTTTGAAAAATGTCGAAATTTTGAAAAAAGCGTAAGGCTATAGCCTTACCGTTTTTCATAATTTTGAGCGTTATTTTAAAATTGACGAAAACTGGAAAAAACGCAAGGCTATAGCCTTACGGTCTTGCACAGCATGCCGTTTTTCATCATTTTGAGCTTTTTTGAGCATTTTCGAAAAATGTCGAAATTTTGAAAAAAGCGTAAGGCTATAGCCTTACCGTTTTCATAATTTGAGCGATTTCGAAAAATGACAAAAACTGGCCAAAACGCAAGACTATAGCCTTACGGTCTTGCACAGCATGCCGTTTTTCATATTTTGAGCATTTTTGAGCATTTTTGAGCATTTTCGAAAATGTCGAAATTTTGAAAAAAGCGTAAGGCTATAGCCTTACCGTTTTTCATAATTTTGAGCGATTTCGAAAAATGACGAAAACTGGAAAAAACGCAAGGCTATAGCCTTACGGTCTTGCACAGCAAGCCGTTTTTCATAATTTTGAGCATTTTTGAGCATTTTTGAGCATTTTCAAAAAATGTCGAAATTTTGAAAAAAGCGTAAGGCTATAGCCTTACCGTTTTTCATAATTTTGAGCGATATCAAAAAATGAGGACAACTGGCAAAAACGCAAGGCTATAGCCTTACGGTCTTGCACAGCATGCCGTTTTTCATCATTTTGAGGATTTTTGAGCATTTTTGAAAAATGTCGAAATTTTGAAAAAAGCGTAAGGCTATAGCCTTACCGTTTTTCATAATTTTGAGCGTTATTTAAAATTGACGAAAACTGGAAAAAACGCAAGGCTATAGCCTTACGGTCTTGCACAGCATGCCGTTTTTCATCATTTTGAGCGTTTTTGAGCATTTTCGAAAAATGTCGAAATTTTGAAAAAAGCGTAAGGCTATAGCCTTACCGTTTTTCATAATTCTGAGCGATTTCGAAAAATGACAAAAACTGGCCAAAACGCAAGACTATAGCCTTACGGTCTTGCACAGCATGCCGTTTTTCATAATTTTGAGCATTTTTGAGCATTTTTGAGCATTTTCGAAAAATGTCGAAATTTTGAAAAAAGCGTAAGGCTATAGCCTTACCGTTTTTCATAATTTTGAGCGATTTCGGAAAATGACGAAAACTGGAAAAAACGCAAGGCTATAGCCTTACGGTCTTGCACAGCAAGCCGTTTTTCATAATTTTGAGCATTTTTGAGCATTTTTGAGCATTTTCGAAAAATGTCGAAATTTTGAAAAAAGCGTAAGGCTATAGCCTTACCGTTTTTCATAATTTTGAGCGATATCAAAAAATGAGGAAACTGGCAAAAACGCAAGGCTATAGCCTTACGGTCTTGCACAGCATGCCGTTTTTCATCATTTTGAGGATTTTTTGAGCATTTTTGAAAAATGTCGAAATTTTGAAAAAAGCGTAAGGCTATAGCCTTACCGTTTTTCATAATTTGAGCGTTATTTAAAATTGACGAAAACTGGAAAAAACGCAAGGCTATAGCCTTACGGTCTTGCACAGCATGCCGTTTTTCATCATTTTGAGCGTTTTTGAGCATTTTCGAAAAATGTCGAAATTTTGAAAAAAGCGTAAGGCTATAGCCTTACCGTTTTTCATAATTTGTAGCGATTTCGAAAAATGACAAAAACTGGCCAAAACGCAAGGCTATAGCCTTACGGTCTTGCACAGCATGCCGTTTTTCATAATTTTGAGCATTTTTGAGCATTTTTGAGCATTTTCGAAAAATGTCGAAATTTTGAAAAAAGGTAAGGCTACATAGCCTTACCGTTTTTCATAATTTTGAGCGATTCAAAAATGACGAAAACTGGCAAAAACGCAAGGCTATAGCCTTACGGTCTTGCACAGCATGCCGTTTTTCATCATTTTGAGGATTTTTGAGCATTTTTGAAAAATGTCGAAATTTTGAAAAAAGCGTAAGGCTATAGCCTTACCGTTTTTCATAATTTTGAGCGTTATTTAAAATTGACGAAAACTGGAAAAAACGCAAGGCTATAGCCTTACGGTCTTGCACAGCATGCCGTTTTTCATCATTTTGAGCGTTTTTGAGCATTTTCGAAAAATGTCGAAATTTTGAAAAAAGCGTAAGGCTATAGCCTTACCGTTTTTCATAATTCTGAGCGATTTCGAAAAATGACGAAAAACTGGCCAAAACGCAAGGCTATAGCCTTACGGTCTTGCACAGCATGCCGTTTTTCATCATTTTTAGCATTTTTGAGCATTTTCGAAAAATGTCAAAATTTTGGAAAAAAGCGTAACGCTATAGCCTTACCGTTTTTCATAATTTTGAGCGCTTTTGAAAAATGACGAAAACTGGAAAAAACGCAAGGCTATAGACTTACAGTCTTGCACAGCATGCCGTTTTTCATCATTTTGAGCATTTTGAGCATTTTCGAAAATGTCGAAATTTCAAAAAAGCGTAAGGCTATAGCCTTACCGTTTTTCATAATTTTGAGCGATATCAAAAAATGAGGAAAACTGGCAAAAACGCAAGGCTATAGCCTTACGGTCTTGCACAGCATGCCGTTTTTCATCATTTTGAGGATTTTTGAGCATTTTTGAAAAATGTCGAAATTTTGAAAAAAGCGTAAGGCTATAGCCTTACCGTTTTTCATAATTTTGAGCGTTATTTAAAATTGACGAAAACTGGAAAAAACGCAAGGCTATAGCCTTACGGTCTTGCACAGCATGCCGTTTTTCATCATTTTGAGCGTTTTTGAGCATTTTCGAAAAATGTCGAAATTTTGAAAAAAGCGTAAGGCTATAGCCTTACCGTTTTTCATAATTCTAAGCGATTTCGAAAAAAGGCAAAAAACTGGCCAACGCAAGACTATAGCCTTACGGTCTTGCACAGCATGCCGTTTTTCATCATTTTTAGCATTTTTGAGCATTTTCGAAAAAATGTCAAAATTTTGGAAAAAAGCGTAACGCTATAGCCTTACCGTTTTTCATAATTTTGAGCGCTTTTGAAAGATGACGAAAACTGGAAAAAAACGCAAGGCTATAGACTTACAGTCTTGCACAGCATGCCGTTTTTCATCATTTTGAGCATTTTTGAGCATTTTCGAAACTGTCGAAATTTTCAAAAAAGCGTAAGGCTATAGCCTTACCGTTTTTCATAATTTTGAGCGTTATTTAAAATTGACGAAAACTGGAAAAAACGCAAGGCTATAGCCTTACGGTCTTGCACAGCATGCCCTTTTTCATCATTTTGAGCGTTTTTGAGCATTTTCGAAAAAATGTCGAAATTTTGAAAAAAGGTAAGGCTATAGCCTTACCGTTTTTCATAATTCTGAGCGATTTCGAAAAATGACAAAAACTGGCAAAACGCAAGGCTATAGCCTTACGGTCTTGCACAGCATGCCGTTTTTCATAATTTTGAGCATTTTTGAGCATTTTTGAGCATTTTCGAAAAATGTCGAAATTTTGAAAAAAGCGTAAGGCTATATAGCCTTACCGTTTTTCATAATTTTGAGCGATATCAAAAAATGAGGAAAACTGGCAAAAACGCAAGGCTATAGCCTTACGGTCTTGCACAGCATGCCGTTTTTCATCATTTTGAGGATTTTTGAGCATTTTTGAAAAATGTCGAAATTTTGAAAAAAGCGTAAGGCTATAGCCTTACCGTTTTTCATAATTTTGAGCGTTATTTAAAATTGACGAAAACTGGAAAAAACGCAAGGCTATAGCCTTACGGTCTTGCACAGCATGCCGTTTTTCATCATTTTGAGCGTTTTTGAGCATTTTCGAAAAATGTCGAAATTTTGAAAAAAGCGTAAGGCTATAGCCTTACCGTTTTTCATAATTCTGAGCGATTTCGAAAAATGACAAAAACTGGCCAAAACGCAAGACTATAGCCTTACGGTCTTGCACAGCATGCCGTTTTTCATCATTTTTAGCATTTTTGAGCATTTTCGAAAAATGTCAAAATTTTGGAAAAAAGCGTAACGCTATAGCCTTACCGTTTTTCATAATTTTGAGCGCTTTTGAAAAATGACGAAAACTGGAAAAAACGCAAGGCTATAGACTTACAGTCTTGCACAGCATGCCGTTTTTCATCATTTTGAGCATTTTTGAGCATTTTCGAAAATGTCGAAATTTTCAAAAAAGCGTAAGGCTATAGCCTTACCGTTTTTCATAATTTTGAGCGATTTCAAAAAATGAGGACAACTGGCAAAAACGCAAGGCTATAGCCTTACGGTCTTGCACAGCATGCCGTTTTTCATCATTTTGAGGATTTTTGAGCATTTTTGAAAAATGTCGAAATTTTGAAAAAAGCGTAAGGCTATAGCCTTACCGTTTTTCATAATTTTGAGCGTTATTTAAAATTGACGAAAACTGGAAAAAACGCAAGGCTATAGCCTTACGGTCTTGCACAGCATGCCGTTTTTCATCATTTTGAGCGTTTTTGAGCATTTTCGAAAAATGTCGAAATTTTGAAAAAAGCGTAAGGCTATAGCCTTACCGTTTTTCATAATTCTGAGCGATTTCGAAAAATGACAAAAACTGGCCAAAAGGCAAGACTATAGCCTTACGGTCTTGCACAGCATGCCGTTTTTCATCATTTTTAGCATTTTTGAGCATTTTCGAAAAATGTCAAAATTTTGGAAAAAAGCGTAACGCTATAGCCTTACCGTTTTTCATAATTTTGAGCGCTTTTGAAAAATGACGAAAACTGGAAAAAACGCAAGGCTATAGACTTACAGTCTTGCACAGCATGCCGTTTTTCATCATTTTGAGCATTTTTGAGCATTTTCGAAAATGTCGAAATTTTCAAAAAAGCGTAAGGCTATAGCCTTACCGTTTTTCATAATTTTGAGCGATATCAAAAAATGAGGACAACTGGCAAAAACGCAAGGCTATAGCCTTACGGTCTTGCACAGCATGCCGTTTTTCATCATTTTGAGCATTTTTGAGCATTTTCGAAAAATGTCGAAATTTTGAAAAAAGCGTAAGGCTATAGCCTTACCGTTTTTCATAATTCTGAGCGATTTCGAAAAATGACAAAAACTGGCCAAAACGCAAGACTATAGCCTTACGGTCTTGCACAGCATGCCGTTTTTCATCATTTTTAGCATTTTTGAGCATTTTCGAAAAATGTCAAAATTTTGGAAAAAAGCGTAACGCTATAGCCTTACCGTTTTTCATAATTTTGAGCGCTTTTGAAAAATGACGAAAACTGGAAAAAACGCAAGGCTATAGACTTACAGTCTTGCACAGCATGCCGTTTTTCATCATTTTGAGCATTTTTGAGCATTTTCGAAAATGTCGAAATTTTGAAAAAAGCGTAAGGCTATAGCCTTACCGTTTTTCATCATTTTGAGCAATTTCGAAAAATGACGTAAACTGGCCAAAACGCAAGGCTATAGCCTTACGGTCTTGCACAGCATGCCGTTTTTCATCATTTTGAGCATTTTTGAGCATTTTCAAAAAATGTCGAAATTTTGAAAAAAGCGTAAGGCTATAGCCTTACCGTTTTTCATAATTTTGAGCGATATCAAAAAATGAGGAAAACTGGCAAAAACGCAAGGCTATAGCCTTACGGTCTTGCACAGCATGCCGTTTTTCATCATTTTGAGCATTTTTGAGCATTTTTGAAAAATGTCGAAATTTTGAAAAAAGCGTAAGGCTATAGCCTTACCGTTTTTCATAATTTTGAGCGTTATTTAAAATTGACGAAAACTGGAAAAAACGCAAGGCTATAGCCTTACGGTCTTGCACAGCATGCCGTTTTTCATCATTTTGAGCGTTTTTGAGCATTTTCGAAAAATGTCGAAATTTTGAAAAAAGCGTAAGGCTATAGCCTTACCGTTTTTCATAATTCTGAGCGATTTCGAAAAATGACAAAAACTGGCCAAAACGCAAGACTATAGCCTTACGGTCTTGCACAGCATGCCGTTTTTTTATCATTTTTAGCATTTTTGAGCATTTTCGAAAAATGTCAACATTTTGGAAAAAAGCGTAACGCTATAGCCTTACCGTTTTTCATAATTTTGAGCGCTTTTGAAAAATGACGAAAACTGGCAAAAACGCAAGGCTATAGCCTTACGGTCTTGCACAGCATGCCGTTTTTCATCATTTTGAGCATTTTCGAAAAATGTCGAAATTTTGAAAAAAGCGTAAGGCTATAGCCTTACCGTTTTTCATCATTTTGAGCAATTTCGAAAAATGACGTAAACTGGCCAAAACGCAAGGCTATAGCCTTACGGTCTTGCACAGCATGCTGTTTTTCATCATTTTGAGCATTTTTGAGCATTTTCAAAAAATGTCGAAATTTTGAAAAAAGCGTAAGGCTATAGCCTTACCGTTTTTCATAATTTTGAGCGATATCAAAAAATGAGGAAAACTGGCAAAAACGCAAGGCTATAGCCTTACGGTCTTGCACAGCATGCCGTTTTTCATCATTTTGAGCATTTTTGAGCATTTTCGAAAAATGTTAAAATTTTGAAAAAAGCGTAAGGCTATAGCCTTGCCGTTTTTCATAATTTTGAGCGATTTTGAAAAATGACCAAAAAGGTGAATTAGAATGTCTAAATGCCGTTTTTCTGTATCATCTGTTACAGTATAATACGGTTTTGATATATTTAATGTGGTCTGTTAAAATTCACGTTACAGTACAGTGACGTGAACAATATAATACATTATATTGTAATATTTTCATATTTAATCTTTCATATTTCATTTTACCAAAAAATGAATATGAAAGGAATATGATATGTTACGTCCTGTTTATGCTACAACCTATTGCTATGCTATGCTATTTCAGGTGTGAACCTGAAATAAAGGTTCTTCATTCAAAATGTAAGAGTAAGAATCACCTGATTGACCTCAGAATTACTATTACTAAACATCAGTTAATTCATGGCTATCTTTGTTACGGACAGTGGTCCTTCATGTTGTGTTATGGTTAATGAATATATGCTGGGTATTATTAATTTAACTGTTATTATGATTTAATTGTTATATTGATATTATTATATTCATTGTAGTATAAGGAAAGTTGGAAGTATTGTGCTCTGGGTTGTTTGTGTTTTGCTTTGGTGGTGAGTGTGTGACTGCCTGAGTATGATTGGCTGGAGAGTGAGTGAGTGTGTGACTGCCTGAGTATGATTGGCTGGAGAGTGAGTGAGTGATTGATTGATGGCTGAGTGTCGGGTCCCGCCCCTCATCCATGATTGGTCCTGTCAGATCCACACCTGTTACCTGTGAGCTATATAAGCTCAGTGTGTGTTTGGTTCTGGAGGAGGAAAGACAGCTTTGGCACAGAGACTCGATCCCTCTCTCCTTCCTCATCCGCCGCCTGTTTCTTTTGTTTGTTTGCCTGTGTTTAGAAGCCGTTCCTTTGATCTTTTGTTTATTTTATTATTATCATTCTGGCTATACACATATATATCTGATAATCCTAGACTCCAGCTAATGTTAATAATGTAAACTGACTACAGGTGCTGGCCAGTAAATTAGAATATCGTCAAAAAGTTGAATTATTTCCCCAATTCCATTCAAAAACCCGAACTTTAATTAATTAAAGATCCAGTGCTCCAAGTATTTGTGTATTTTTTACACAATTTTGGCTTCCAGCTCATAAAACCCACCAAATCAGGATTTCAAAATTAGAATATTTTATGAGACCACTAAAAAATGTGTTTTAAACAACAAATGTTGACTATTTGAAAAGTATATTATTGTATGCAGTTAATACTTGGTCTGGGCTACTTTGGAACAGATTATTTCATCAATGGGACGTGGCATGGAGGTGATCAACCTGTGGCACTGTTGAGGTGTTATGAAAGCCAAGTTTTCCTTCAATAACAGCCATAAATGAATTTTTATTGTTCAGTCTTATGTCTCACACCTTCCTCTTGACAATACAACCCAGATTCTCTGTTGGGATAAAGTCAGGACAGTTGGCAGGTCAGTTAAGCGCAGTAATACCATGGTCAGTATGGCATCTACTAGTAGTTTTAGCTCTGTGGGCAGGTGCCAAGTCGAGCTGGAGAGGAAAATTAGCATCTCCATGAAGCTTGTCAACATACCAAATAGGCCGTGGGCCGCCGGAAAAATCGCCGCCATCAAAAGGGACAAGACACATGTGGCATCATTATGTTCGTATGACATCCAGGAATGCAAAAATGTGTGATAGCAGTTTCAGAAGAGTAGCTGAATACAGGTTTTTGGCCTTTATATCTGATAAAATGTAATAACTTCATAACTTGAAATGCATTGATTTTAGACCCCATAAATGTGAATGTTAATACAAAGTTCGGCATTACGAACGATTTGGTACCAAGTACATGTCTGTATCTCCTACGGTTCTCGAGATACAGCATATAGGTACGTTCACAGATTGCAGATAGCAAGACATTTGTAACATTGATTCTTAAGTCAATCAAATGGTGATACAGGCATGAAAATTGGTACACACGCTCTTTAAACCCCACTATTTCTAAAAGTTCTGCGTGCCCTGCAAAATTCCAAGGTGGCAGCCCCCAAAATCCAAGATGTCCGTCCAAAAATGTGTTTTTTCATTCATAACTCGAAATATAAATGTATTGAATGTTAATATAAAGTTGGCCATTACGGACATTTTGATACCAAGTACATGATGTCTGTATGTACCACGGTTTTGGAACATAAAGGTAATGATGAAGTACCATAAGGGTAACATTTTGGCACATTTCACTCTTTTACTCAAAGATCCCTTCATCACCATATCTACTATTTTCAGGAAACTGACCTACATGTGTCTGCTATCATAAACCACTTCAAGTTTTTGAATTGGTGAAACGGGTCAGGAGTTATTAAACCAAATGTGAATGCACCCTTGAGCGAGGGTGACCACAGAACAAGGTCTGGTCGCAGGTTGGTGGATGCGATCTCAGTTGGAGTTTCTTGTCCAGGTCTGCCAGCAGCTTCCACTCCTGTGCTCTGCCCAGCTGCCCGGTGTCAGCTCTTATGTTGGTGAGGCTGGCTTGTCCCTCTCGGACAAATGGTGTTCGCTGCCAATGGGATGACCAGGGAGGAAGGGCATTCACACTAGTACCTTGTGCTTCGGTATGTTGTAGCATGGCCAACAACTTTATTAAAGTGGGGAAACTTTATAGCCTTTAATTGGCATAAAATATTGTCTACCCACATAAATCTTCCATACTGTACTGTAGATTTTCTCCATCCAATAGTTTAAAAACATGCTTAAATCATGCGTGTGCTTTGCAAAATGCACATGCATGTGTGCGTGCACATATCTTTTGGCAGAGTAATCTCTTTACTTTAGCTGGGAAAAGTAATATTTAATTAGTTACTGCCCAACACTGTTAGCATGGTATGAATTCCACAGAATAGCCCAGGAAATTAGTGATACAATCGTTCACTTTGTGATACAAGCACCAAATTTGGTATGAACAATGCCTAGAACCTACTTTCTCAGGAAAGCCCGTTAGCCACGCAAAATTCCAAGATGGCGGCCCTCAAAATCCAAGATGTCCGCCCAAAAACATGTTTTTTCCTTTATAACTCAAAATGCTTTGATTTTAAGCCCCATATATATATTGAAGTTGAATATAAAGTTGGGCATCCCGGATAATTTGGTACCAAGAACATGTCTGTATCTTTCATGGTTCTTGAGATACAGCATATAGCCTAGGAAATTAAGTCATTTTCTTGAAAGAATCGTTCACTTTGTGATGCAAGCACCAGATTTGGCATGAACCATGCCTAGAAACTACTTTTTCAGAAAAGCTTGAAAATACAAAATGAAAAAAAAAAAAAAAAAAAAAAAAAAAAAAAACGAAATGGCGGCCATTTTTCAAGATTGCTGCCCGGGAAATTAGTGATACATAGCTCACATTGTGATGCAAGTTTCTTCTGGACCTACTTTTCCCCATTAGCCATGCAGATAACAATATGGCTGCCGTTTTTCAAAATGGCTGCCTGGGAAAGACCTTTTATATGGTTTTTGACCTGGATTACGATTGGATTATTACATTTTGATTATTTGGCATCGAAATATAGTCTCCCTCCAATGTCTGGATCACAACTATTCATCACATGTGCATGCACACAGCTGTGTGCACTGAAGCCCAAAGCGGTAGCACTTACATCTACCACGACATTCGGTCTTGCACCCACATTTGGTCAATTGTTCGCAGCTTTGAGCAATTGGTGGGAGGGTCATCCATACTACTTGCCAAACGTCATCTTTTATTCTCCATCCCCAGTTGGCAGGGCTCTCTGTATTCATCGGACAAATAGTTGCCTGGCTCCAGACACAGGAAGCTTGATAAGTTGCACGCTTGACATGCTGTGCAAGAGATGCCCTGGTGGGTGGGATGGCATCATAGGACCTCTGCTTCCGTGCAAACAGCTCAAATCTTGCCTCATCAAGTCCATCAGCAGTGCTGGTCTTGTCATACATTGCAATAACAAACTTCTCCAGCATACTGAGATCTGCATCGTCTGTTACTGGTGGGTAATGACTGAGCTTCTGGAATACCTGAGACACTTCGGGCAACATTTGCCAAGTTTGCCATGCTGTCTTTTTTCCTTTTCCACGAAAGGCCGAAACAACATCCCACCCAGTGAATGCGTGAAAGAAAAGCATGCCATTGGACTTTTCAGGGCCTATATTCTTCACGATATCGTGAACCGGTAACCACCTACTCGATTTACCTTGACCAAATTCCATCCATAGCTCTTTCAAGCCTGAATCCTGGAGAGTCTCAAAAACACTGATACCAATTGCAAGAATATCAGTGTCACAGGCCTTGATCAACACTGATGTATTCTTTTGCCCAACTGCATGTTGGGCGTGCAGGAAGATTCTGGTATCAGCCTCTTCGTGGTTGCAAGGGCTCAATCCTTCCAGACTTGCAGTTTTGTTGCAGAGAACGTGTTCACCTTTGGTGACGATCACCCAATTGTCTAGACACAACTTCACAATTTTGTCTGCTAGAAACCCAAAGAGCTCAGTCTTGTTGATTTAATGCAGGTGGTTACAGGGAGCAGAGCAGACACACCCAAACCTAGGTCAGACTGACTGTGTAGAAGAACATTTCAACAAAGTCCTCTAATCCTAGCCTTTAATCATTCAGTGCCATTGATTTTAGAAGCAGATCTATCAAAATACAATACTACAATTGTCTAAACCAAATGATTAGTTAGTGTATACAAAGGGCTACAGTAATTAGAGAACATTTGGGACAGTCAATTAATATAATGCAGATCAATTTCATTGCTGACTGAATTATCACAGACAGTGGTGAATATTAGTCACAATTGAATGCCATCTTGAAAACTAAAAGCCATGTTGAATTTATATTGGCAGTAACACCTCCTGAGCATACACCAGGCTAATTAGATAACATTTGGGACAGTCAATATAATGCAGATCAACTTCATTTCTGATTGAATCATCACAGAAAACGATGAATATTAGCCACAATTGGCCACCATCTTGAAAACTAAATGCCATATTGATGTTCTATTAGTACCAGTGAATTCGTCATGCCAAAATACCTCAAGTCTCAATGAAAACCCTTATTTTACATTTGACGAGTCAGCCTTCTTGAAAAATGGCCTCCATTTTAGATTTTTTTATTTTTATTTTAGATTTTCAGGTGGCTGGCCAGCAGGTCCTAGGCATTGTTCATGCCAAATTTGGTGCTTGCATCACAAAGTGAACGATTCGTTCAAGAAAATGACTTAATTTCCTAGGCTATATGCTGTATCTCAAGAACCATGAAAGATACAGACATGTTCTTGGTACCAAACTATCCGGGATGCCCAACTTTATATTCAACTTCAATATATATATGGGGCTTAAAATCAAAGCATTTTGAGTTATAAAGGAAAAACCATGTTTTTGGGCGGACATCTTGGATTTTGAGGGCCGCCATCTTGGAATTTTGCGTGGCTAACGGGCTTTCCTGAGAAAGTAGGTCCTAGGCATTGTTCATACCAAATTTGGTGCTTGTATCACAAAGTGAACGATTCTTTCAAGAAAATGAATTAATTTCCTTCACTAGAAGCATTAGTTCAAAGACAATCAGTGGAAACATTGCTTTAACAACACATTCTGTAAAGGTCACTAGATCCCTCTGTAAAAAATGACAAGCTCTTTCAGTGCAACAAGGTTTAATTGCAAAACCAAGGTTTAATTGCAGCAGTGTTGTTCTTCATTTTACAGATTAAAAAAAAAAACAAGCAGTGTAAGCAGCGTGCATTCCTTACATTATTAAACTTTTAAAGGACCATATGCATTGTTAAACTTTTAAAGGACCATAAGAGGTTACAGCGATTTGAAATTGAGAATTCAAAATGTGCTCCTCATTGAAATTGACAAATACACTAAAACAGCTCTCAGTCACTTACTACATGAAACAAAGTTGATTCAGTGTCTGAATCAACTTTGTTTATAATTCAGACTCTGACTCAACTTAGTGTTTGTTCATATTAAAACAAAGTTGATTCAAAGTGTCTGAATCAACTTTTGTTTTAATATGAACAAACACAAAATTGATTCAGAGACTCTGAATCAACTTTGTTTTAATATGAACAAACACAAAATTGATTCAGAGTGTCTGAATCAACTTTTGTTTTAATATGAACAAACACAAAATTGATTCAGAGTGTCTGAATCAACTTTGTGTTTGTTCATATTAAAACAAAGTTGATTCAAAGTTGATTCAGACACTCTGAATCAACCTTGTTTTAATATGAACAAACAAAGTTAATTTAGACACTCTGAATCAACTTTGTTTCATGTAGTAAGAGTGACTGAGAGCTGTTTTAGTGTATTTGTCAATTTCAATGAGGTGCCCATTTTGAATTATCAATTTCAAAACACTTTAACATTTAAAATTACGGCAACTGCACTGAAAACAAAAATAAAATGGGAATTTGAACAATGTGATTAAAGGAACTGATCCAGAAGAAAAATAAAATAAACTGTCTAGACAGTGTTATTATTCCCGAATGGATTGTCTGAGGATATCAACGATATCACCCAGGCCATTCAAAACAAAATGGCCATCGTTGAAACCAGGATCTCTGCATTTGGGCCATGATGTTTCATCTTCCAGCCAGTGTCGGAAACACTGCTGGCAGCCAATCAGGCTGCGGCAGTGTGGGTCCACAATAGGGTCCACCATGGGATCTGCAAGTATCAAACATTTGACGTAAAAAGAAAGTTTATATAGCACTTTATTGCATTTAATCTTTAGAACTGCTCTAGAGATCTGCATGAAGGATGGGCCAACACACCGTTTGACCTCTGTCATTGCCAACAAAGGGTATATAACAAATTATTGAGATGAACTGTTACCTGTTTTTACAATGTGATTTTCTGGATTTTTTCCCCACATTTTGTCCCTCATAGTTGAGGTATACCTATGATGAAAACGACACGCCTCTCATCTTTTTAAGTGGGAGAACTTGCACAATTGGTGGTTGACCAAATACTTTCTTGCCCCACTGTACATTAGTGTATGTTAAAAAAAATAGATACTGAGGCTACTTAAAGTCAAAACTACACTACAGAATTGGTCTTTGATAAACAATTTTGCACTGATTCCAATGATTCTCCTAAAGTAAACATTAAAAAAAAAGTCAAGGTAAACTTCATTTACCTCTTCCCAGCATGTTATTCACATGATGTAGTTGGATATGGTTTAAAGCCCTTTTCACACCAAAGGGTCACCTTGCAACTCCTTGGGTAGAAACGGATGCAGGAGTTAACGCTACAACCATGTTGTTCCTTTGGTGTGATCAACAAGACATATCACACAGACCTTGTGACCATTTGGAATGAGGGAGTTGCGGGGTGACCCTTTGGTGTGAAGGGCTGAGAAAAAAATAGGCTATGTAAAGAGACTAACCTCTGCAGATGGCACACTGAAGGGAATCTTTAACCATCGTCCGCTGTGCCTCCGACAGGCTAATGATCTCCCCTGAAGTCGCACGGCATAGTCTGGTCAGGTCCTCTATTGTTTCACGGACTGTTTCCAGCCCCTGAGCACAATCGCAGACTGATTGGATCTTCTCCAATGTTGTCTGCATTAACCCACCGGCACTGGGAGAAGGAAATCTTTATGAGACAATACCATCAACACTCTGAATTTTACCTGCCGACATAATAAATCCCAAGCACTTAATCACAAAAAAGTACAAGTATAGCCTTTCATATTACCTTTCCCTAAATGCAAGTCACTTACTACATTAGAAAAAGTGAGAACACACAGTTGGGGTTGCTTTCTTGTATGGAAATAACTTATAACTCACATGCAGTTTTTAACAGCCAGATATTGCAGCAATGCCATCATTGCTGCAATATCTGCAACCACTTACTGCCACAACATTTGGCATGCCAAAGATGGAGTGTGGCACACAAACATTTCTGCCTGGCTTACATAGTAATCTCACTCACCATGTTCGCAATTAACTCTATGTCCAGTTACCACACATTCAAACCACATCTGCTCCTTTAGCCATACCAATTCGACATTTTCCATCATGGTGGCATCTCCCCAAACAAACACTGCAATGTGCAGGTCTACATTTAAGACACCATTTTGAGATCATGCATGTTCAATAGCAAAGCTCATTGCCTAGACCTTCTCCTCTTATTGGCCTGGAACTCCCCTGCGGGGCGGGGCGTCAGCAGCCCGGTGCCGGCGCCCCCGGATGGGACACGCCGCTGAGAGCCTGGACGGAGGCCACGCTGCTGATCCGACTCCATGGGGCGTCCATCGGTCGGGGTGGACGCCTGGCTGGCAGCCGGAAAGCCACCTGTGGGGTGAGAACGAGAACGAGATTGGAAGGAGACCTGTGCTGCTGGTGGTGTGTGACATTGGAGGGGGTGGTGACGTCATGACGTCCTACTACCGAGCTGGGCGTGGCCAGAGCGGCGTCGGCAGGAAGTGAGCCGCGAGGCGAACGAGAGCGGCGTCGTGCCAGACTGTTAGTAGTTACGGCCAGAAAAGGCGAAGCTTTATTATCAGATCTATGGAATTTAATGCCACGAGCTTTAAGAGCCTGATGCAGCGTGACGACGGTCCAGTCCGACGTAACAGTGTTGGAGACGTCGCCGGCCGGGGGAGAAGAGGGAGCGCGACGGGAAGAGGAGTGCGTGGGAGCTGCGCTACGTGAAGAGCGGACAGAAGCTGCTTTACCGGGTCTGTGCGTCGATCGAGGAGTCTGAGGAGCTGCTGCCGTCTCCTCGCTTCTGGGAGCCGGCGGGGGTCTGAGAGGCGCGGGCGGCGGACGCCGAGACTGCGGCGTCGGGCTGGGAAGAGGCGGCGGCGGGCGTATCGGGCACCTCGTACGTCGATTCAGACACTCTGAATCAACTTTGTTTTAATATGAACAAACAAAGTTAATTTAGACACTCTGAATCAACTTTGTTTCATGTAGTAAGAGTGACTGAGAGCTGTTTTAGTGTATTTGTCAATTTCAATGAGGTGCCCATTTTGAATTATCAATTTCAAAACACTAACATTTAAAATTACGGCAACTGCACTGAAAAAAATAAATAAATAAATAAAATGGGCATTTGAACAATGTGATTAAAGGAACTTTAGTTTTAAAGTCAAAACTACACTACAGAAATGGTCTTTGATAAACAATTTTGCACTGATTCCAATGCTATGTAAAAAAATGTAAAAAAAAAAAGTCAAGGTAAACTTCATTTACCTCTTCCCAGCATGTTATTCACATGATGTAGTTGGATATGGTTTAAAGCCCTTTTCACACCAAAGGATCACCTTGCAACTCCTTGGGTAGAAACGGATGCAGGAGTTAACGCTACAACCGTGTTGGTGTGATCAACAAGACGTATCACACAGACCTTGTGACCATTTGGAATGAGGGAGTTGCGAGGTGACCCTTTGGTGTGAAGGGCTGAAAAAAACAAAAGAAAAGAAAAAAAAACAAAACAAGTCAAGGCTAAGTAAAGAGACATTGAAGAGAGTCTTTAACTGTCGTCCGCTGTGCCTCCGACAGGCTAATGATCTCTCCTCGATTCAAACGGCATAGTCGGGTCAGGTCCTCCATTACTTCACGGACTGTTTCCAGCCCCTGAGCTGAGTCGCAGACTGCTTGGATCTTCTCCATCGTTGTCTGCATTAAACCACCGGCACTGGGAGAAGGAAATTTTTATGAGACGATACCATCAACACTCTGAATTTTACCTCTTCCCAGCATGTTATTCACATGATGTAGTTGGATATGGTTTAATGCCTTTTCACACCAAAGGGTCACCTTGCAACTCCTTGGGTAGAAACGGATGCAGGAGTTAACGCTACAACCGTGTTGTTCCTTTGGTGTGATCAACAAGACATATCACACAGACCTTGTGACCATTTGGAATGAGGGAGTTGCGAGGTGACCCTTTGGTGTGAAGGGCTGAGAAAAAAAAATAGGCTATGTAAAGAGACTAACCTCTGCAGATGGCACACTGAAGGGAATCTTTAACCATTGTCCGCTGTGCCTCCGACAGGCTAATGATCTCCCCTGAAGTCGCACGGCATAGTCTGGTCAGGTCCTCTATTGTTTCACGGACTGTTTCCAGCCCCTGAGCACAATCGCAGACTGATTGGATCTTCTCCAATGTTGTCTGCATTAACCCACCGGCACTGGGAGAAGGAAATCTTTATGAGACAATACCATCAACACTCTGAATTTTACCTGCCGACATAATAAATCCCAAGCACTTAATCACAAAAAAGTACAAGTATAGCCTTTCATATTACCTTTCCCTAAATGCAAGTCACTTACTACATTAGAAAAAGTGAGAACACACAGTTGGGGTTGCTTTCTTGTATGGAAATAACTTATAACTCACATGCAGTTTTTAACAGCCAGATATTGCAGCAATGCCATCATTGCTGCAATATCTGCAACCACTTACTGCCACAACATTTGGCATGCCAAAGATGGAGTGTGGCACACAAACATTTCTGCCTGGCTTACATAGTAATCTCACTCACCATGTTCGCAATTAACTCTATGTCCAGTTACCACACATTCAAACCACATCTGCTCCTTTAGCCATACCAATTCGACATTTTCCATCATGGTGGCATCTCCCCAAACAAACACTGCAATGTGCAGGTCTACATTTAAGACACCATTTTGAGATCATGCATGTTCAATAGCAAAGCTCATTGCCTAGACCTTCTCCTCTTATTGGCCTGGAACTCCCCTGCGGGGCGGGGCGTCAGCAGCCCGGTGCCGGCGCCCCCGGATGGGACACGCCGCTGAGAGCCTGGACGGAGGCCACGCTGCTGATCCGACTCCATGGGGCGTCCATCGGTCGGGGTGGACGCCTGGCTGGCAGCCGGAAAGCCACCTGTGGGGTGAGAACGAGAACGAGATTGGAAGGAGACCTGCGCTGCTGGTGGTGTGTGACATTGGAGGGGGTGGTGACGTCATGACGTCCTACTACCGAGCTGGGCGTGGCCAGAGTGGCGTCACCAGGAAGTGAGCCGCGAGGCGAACGAGAGCGGCGTCGTGCCGGACTGTTAGTAGTTAGGGCCAGAAAAGCGAAGCTTTATTATCAGATCTATGGAATTTAATGCCACGAGCTTTAAGAGCCTGATGCAGCGTGACGACGGTCCAGTCCGACGTAACAGTGCTGGAGACGTCGCCGGCCGGGGGAGAAGAGGGAGCGCGACGGGAAGAGGAGTGCGTGGGAGCTGCGCTACGTGAAGAGCGGACAGAAGCTACTTTACCGGGTCTGTGCGTCGATCGAGGAGTCTGAGGAGCTGCTGCCGTCTCCACGCTGCTGGGAGCCGGCGGGGGTCTGAGAGGTGAGGTCGGCGGACACCGAGACTGCGGCGTCGGGCTGGGAAGAGGTGGCGGTGGGCGTATCGGGCACCTCGTAGATCGCCCTGTCGTTGTCGGTTTCCGAATCGAAAGCGGCGTTGGAATATCCTTCAAACATGTCCTCGTCAGAGGCGGCAAGATTGAGAACGTCGCCGTGGTGGTCCATGATGTGGAGAGGCAAGTGTGTAGCGAAATATATTAAACAAGCAATTCCTTAGTTAGTAGAAGTTCTGTGTCGTATGCAACGAGAAATGAGAACAGGAATCAACAAAGTTGATTCAGAGTGTCTCTCTGACATTCTGAATCAACTTTGTTTTAACATGTAGTAAGAGTGACTGAGAGCTGTTTTAGTGTATTTGTCAATTTCAATGAGGTGCCCATTTTGAATTATCAATTTTAAAGTCAAAACTACACTACAGAAATGGTCTTTGAAAAACAATTTTGCACTGATTCCAATGATTCTCCTAAAGTAAACATTAAAACAAGTCAAGGTAAACTTAATTTACCTCTTCCCAGCATGTTATTCACATGATGTAGTTAGATATGGTTTAAAGCCCTTTTCACACCAAAGGGTCACCTTACAACTCCTTGTGTAGAAACGGATGCAGGAGTTAACGCTACAACCGTGTTGTGCCTTTGGTGTGATCAACAAGACATATCACACAGAACTTGTGACCATTTGGAATGAGGGAGTTGCGGGGTGACCCTTTGGTGTGAAGGGCTGAAAAAAAGAAAACAAAAACAAAAAAACAAGTCAATAGGCTAAGTAAAGAGACTACCAACCTCTGCAGATGGCACATTGAAGAGAGTCTTTAACTGTCGTCCGCTGTGCCTCCGACAGGCTAATGATCTCTCCTCGGATTAGACGGCATAGTCGGGTCAGGTCCTCCATTACTTCACGGACTGTTTCCAGCCCCTGAGCTGAATCGCAGACTGCTTGGATCTTCTCCATCGTTGTCTGCATTAAACCACCGGCACTGGGAGAAGGAAATTTTTATGAGACAATACCATCAACACTCTGAATTTTACCTGCCGACATAATAAATCCCAAGTACTTAATCACAAACACCTACAAGTATAGCCCTTCATATTACCTTTCCCTAAATGCAAGTCACTTATTACATTAGAGAAAGTGAGAACACACAGTTGGGGTTGCTTTCTCGTATGGAAATAACTTATAACTCACATGCAGTTTTTAACAGCCATTTAATAAATTTGATTCCAATAATCTCAATAAAAAGCGCTGCAATATCTGCAACCACTTACTGAGACCATATTTGGCATGCCAAAGATGGAGTGTGGCACACAAGCATTTCTGCCTGGCTTACATAGTAATCTCACTCACCATGTTCGCAATTAACTCTATGTCCAGTTACCACACATTCAAACCACATCTGCTCCTTTAGCCATACCAATTAGACATTTTCCATCATGGTGGCATCTCCCCAAACAAACACTGCAATGTGCAGGTCTACATTTAAGACACCGTTTTGAGATCATGCATGTTTAATAGCAAAGCTCATTGCCTCGACCTTCTCCTCTTATTGGCCTGGAGAGCCTGGACGGAGGCCACGCTGCTGATCCGACTCCATGGGGCGTCCATCGGTCGGGGTGGACGCCTGGCTGACAGCCGGAAAGCCACCTGTGGGGTGAGAACGAGAACGAGATTGGAAGGAGACCTGTGCTGCTGGTGGTGTGTGACATTGGAGGGGGTGGTGACGTCATGACGTCCTACTACCGAGCTGGGCGTGGCCAGAGTGGCGTCGCCAGGAAGTGAGCCGCGAGGCGAACGAGAGCGGCGTCATGCTGGACTGTTAGTAGTTTGGGCCAGAAAAAGCAAAGCTTTATTATCAGATCTATGGAATTTAATGCCACGAGCTTTAAGAGCCTGATGCAGCGTGGCGACGGTCCAGTCCGACGTAACAGTGCTGGAGAGGGAGCGCGACGGGAAGAGGAGTGCGTGGGAGCTGCGCTACGTGAAGAGCGGACAGAAGCTACTTTACCGGGTCTGTGCGTCGATCGAGACGGAGACGGAGTGGGACGGCGGCCGCGGCGGGTCGTCCTGCCTCTCGTTCGGGCGCCAGGATGGATCGAGGAGTCTGAGGAGTTGCTGCCGTCTCGTCGCTGCTGGGAGCCGGCGGGGGTCTGAGAGGCGCGGGCGGCGGACGCCGAGACTGTGGCGTCGGGCTGGGAAGAGGCGGCGGCGGGCGTATCGGGCACCTCGTAGATCACCCTGTAGTTGTTGGTTCCCGAATCGAAAGCGGCGTTGGAATATCCTTAAAACATGTCCTCATCAGAGGCGGCAAGATTGAGAGCGTTGCCGTTGTGGACCATGATGTAGAAGTGTGTAGCGAAATATATTAAACAAGCAATTCCTTAGTCAGGAGAAGTTCTCTGTGTCGTATGCAACGAGAAATGAGAACAGGAGAGAACATGGTTAGATGGCTTTTGTATGGTCGGGGGCGAACTGATTGGAGGAGGCTTGATGGAGGTGGAGATAGCTGCGTGGAGGAGTGGTCCTGAGCAGAGCATCGGCTGGGATGGGTGGCCGCGTTGGAGGTGTGATCTTGATCCTGAACTTCGCTTAAATAAGCTCCATTTCATTGACACACTTCAGCTTAGATTGACCAAACCATTTATTGCAAAGCTTTTGCATGTTAGTATGGCGGAGTGGCTCTGCCCATGAGATAACAGATCTATGAACCAGACATAGGTCTGATATCTCATTTGATATCGCATCCTGTGAACCGAGCACAGCTCTGATATCAACAACCCCCCTGAGCAGAGCCGGTTAACAATACAGCATCAGTACATGATGAGCAATATGGAACACAAACAACCACAACACCATAACATGAACATGAGAACAAATCCAGCAAATACACAAGTCAATACCGAAGATACTGAGTGCAAGGGGGAGGAGGTCGGGGAGGAGGGGGTTCAAAATTTCACGGAGCTGGGGAGCGTCTGACAGCTCAGCGAGAGAGTTGAATAGTGAACTGGGGCTGCTTAAGAAGCCTGCCTGAATTGAACTATGGTAAATTTGGGCGTGAATGAAATGGCTGTAGCGAATAGGGGAGAGGGATAACATAGGGATGCTGCAGATTTAAAGGGACAGGTCTAGGCGGAGGGGAAGGATGGAGCATAATACACTAACACCAATCTTCTGTGCCTCCATGAACTATGGCTTACGCTGGATTTAATTTGCCTAAAATATTGTCTACTTACATAAATCTTCCATACTGTTTTCACCATCCAATCGTTTAAAAACATGCTTAAATATTTCAGTTTCAGACCTGTATTTTGACAAGCTGACAAGCAAGGTTTAATTTTACAGATTAAAAAAAAAACAGTGGTGTACATTCCTTACAGCATATGCATTATTAAACTTTTAAGGGCCATAAGAGGTTACAGCGATTGATTGAAGTTAATTTAGACACTCTGAATCAACTTTGTTTCATGTAGTAAGAGTGACTGAGAGCTGTTTTAGTGTATTTGTCAATTTCAATGAGGTGCCCATTTTGAATTATCAATTTCAAAACACTAACATTTAAAATTACGGCAACTGCACTGAAAAAAATAAATAAATAAATAAAATGGGCATTTGAACAATGTGATTAAAGGAACTTTAGTTTTAAAGTCAAAACTACACTACAGAAATGGTCTTTGATAAACAATTTTGCACTGATTCCAATGCTTCTCCTAAAGCAAACAAAGTAAAAAAAAAAGTCAAGGTAAACTTCATTTACCTCTTCCCAGCATGTTATTCACATGATGTAGTTGGATATGGTTTAAAGCCCTTTTCACACCAAAGGATCACCTTGCAACTCCTTGGGTAGAAACGGATGCAGGAGTTAACGCTACAACCGTGTTGTGCCTTTGGTGTGATCAACAAGACATATCACACAGACCTTGTGACCATTTGGAATGAGGGAGTTGCGGGGTGACCCTTTGGTGTGAAGGGCTGAAAAAAAGAAAGAAAAAAAAGTCAATAGGCTAAGTAAAGAGACTACCAACCTCAGTGCAGATGGCACATTGAAGAGAGTCTTTAACTGTCGTCCGCTGTGCCTCCGACAGGCTAATGATCTCTCCTCGATTCGAACGGCATAGTCGGGTCAGGTCCTCCATTACTTCACGGACTGTTTCCAGCCCCTGAGCTGAGTCGCAGACTGCTTGGATCTTCTCCATCGTTGTCTGCATTAAACCACCGGCACTGGGAGAAGGAAATTTTTATGAGACAATACCATCAACACTCTGAATTTTACCTGCCGACATAATAAATCCCAAGTACTTAACACCTACAAGTATAGCCTTTCATATTACCTTTCCCTAAATGCAAGTCACTTATTACATTAGAGAAAGTGAAAACACACAGTTGGGGTTGCTTTCTCTCATGTAAATAAGTTATAACTCACATGCAGTTTTTAACAGTCATTTTATAAATTTGATTCCAATAATCTCAATAAAAAGCGCTGCAATATCTGCAACCACTTACTGAGACCATATTTGGCATACCAAAGATGGAGTGTGGCACTCAAACATTTCTGCCTGGCTTACATAGTAATCTCACTCACCATGTTCGCAATTAACTCTATGTTCAGTTACCACACATTCAAACCACAGCTGCTCCTTTAGCCATACCAATTAGACATTTTCCATCATGGTGGCATCTCCCCAAACAAACACTGCAATGTGCAGGTCTACATTTAAGACACCATTTTGAGATCATGCATGTTTAATAGCAACGCTCATTACCTAGACCTTCTTCTTTTGTTGGCCTGGAACTCCTGGAGCTCCTCCACGTCCCCAGCCTTCAGTGCAATAATTTTCCTAGCAGACTGAGTCCAGAACTCAACTTCTAGAGAACATGGGATCAAAACACATGCACTTAGTTCCAGGAAACAACCCATATAGTCACAGTTCAGAGTTAGAAGTTAAGATACAGTCAGGCATACAGCCTTTGTATAGAATTATGCCATTTACAATTGTACAGTACAAATTATGCACAATTTATTAACATACTTGAGGTTGCATCTGTGTTCATGATGATTATCCCGGATGGGTTGGTGAGAAAAATGTCTTCCTCGAATTGGAGGACAGCCTTTACTTTTTCTGTTAGGCACATCAGGTTTGCCTCCGACTCTAAAAACTCCAAAGGGAAGTTGTGGGAGACCACAACTTGACCTTGGTCAACAAAACCAACATTGATCTTTCTGTAAAGACCAAAGACAGAGGTAAGGAAGTATTAAGTTTGTATAAACTAGTCCTATACCCGTTGTGAAATATATGATCTGGAAATGATGTCTAGGTCACATTGATTGGGCGGGAATTGTTGATGTTGAAAAGTTGGGTTGAACTTGGGCACAAAAGTAATGTTATAGACCTATACTGTAGGTCTACATACCTACATATTAAGTAGCCTATGCTCCGTCACACAGCCTGGTAGGCTACTCCCAAAAAGTCACACAGATGAAAGCATATAGGACAGATTGTGTGCACAATGTGGATTTATTTTTTTTTTTAGCTCTGGCTGGAGAAACGCGTGGCTTTACCAACCGATGATGTGAGCTTGTGAGCTTAGATAGCGGCCCGTGGCCGCAGCCGGTTCTAAAAAACGCCGCCGACCGCGAGATGGAGCGGTGGTCAGATGTTCTTCTGGGCCAGATTCATCAGTGGACAAGCCGTTGGAGGCGGAGAAGTCTCCCCGTAGTCCTTGTGATGATTGGTGCCTGTCGCGCCAGGTGTAGACGCGGTCATATTTGTAGTCCAAGGTGTCTCTGCGGAATTTGTATAGTTTGACTTCAGTGAGATGTTTCTCATATGACTCAGTAACAGAAGCACATTTGTCTTTGATTTCTTTCAGTTCTTCAGGCTTCAATTTCAGCTTGTATTTTAACAATTTCTTTGTCTGCATGTTGAATAATTAACAACATAATGTCAAAGGAAGCCTTGTTGAGGATTTCATGCCATTTCCTGGAAAACTCACCGCCATCGTCGCGGCCCATAGCCGGCTCCTTGATGATGCGTAAGCCCCTTGGTATGCGCTTGCTGCGATAGTAGTGCGCCATGGTCGAGCCGTGCTCGACCATGGCGTCTCTACGTCGACTCTACGTCATGCAATTCTTAGACGTAGAGTCATCGGACGGGTAGAAGCCTAGGTTCAGCCTTTTACACGTTGGATTTGTGCACGCTAAGAGCTACTAGAAGCAGAAACGGCGAAATATTTCCGGAAAATATGAAAGCCGATCTTGGGCTCTCGTAGAGTGATCATGTCAGAATCGCAAACACCTCTCTACGAGAGTCCAAATACTTGGGCATGTGCAGTTAATATCCTTCAAATAGATCCCACCGGGTATGGTCAGTGACAAACCTCTATACTCCATATTATCACAAATGTATGCAATGACCTAGGAATGTGAGAAATCTGATACAGATTGTTTGTAGCACTCATCAGACATTAGCCTATTTAAGATTGGTAGAGCGTCCGACCTACAACGCCAGTAATGAATCGCTCTGTGCTTGATATATACTCCTCGCGGCCGCCCTACCCTCTCCTCGGACAGTAGAATGCGGCTTTTGGCATCGTGTTAACAACGTGGACGAGAGCTACGCTGTAGAAGAGCGTCACCATGGAAACCAGAGACGCCAGTGGAAGAGGTGGATCCCGCCGGTGTCGCCTGCTTTCTTAACTATGTTGGGCTTCTGTTGCGACTGTGACGGGCCACGCCTACTGTTCTCGACGTGTCCAAGGCCTAGAGACGGAAACTTAAATTCCCTATTGAAAGCAATGAAATGCTTGCAAGCAAGTCTATGAGAAAAATGAATGGGAAAAACTATTGTCGTTCTTCGCCGCAAAGAAACCACTCGACGCGATCCTGGCCGAGCTGGCTGTGGTAGATGGATTCTCGTTCAATGCCATAGCAAAGAGTGCATATCTCCGACATGCCCTGGCTGTTGACGGCCACAAGTTGCCAAAAAACCCTGATGAGATAGCCAGGATGGTGCAGGGCTATGCGGCAGCGCATCCAGTCAATGCCTTTAAAATGATGGTACGCAATGTGGGTGCTCATTTCTCGCTTACAATGGATGAATATACCTCCCAAAACAAACGATTTATGAACATTAATCTGCACACGGAGGAGGAGCATTGGAACCTGGGGGTATTTCGGATCGAGGGAAGCATGACCGCAGAGCGAGTGGTTGGGCTTTTGCAAGCAAAACTTGAAATATACTCTCTTAACCTGGATGATCACATCGTGTGGGCCACCACCGACGGTGCCTCTGTGAGGGTGAAGTACGGAAAACTGGTAGGCCTACTCCCTGAACACCAGCTATGCTACTGCCACGCCATCCACCTTGCTGTGACAGACATCCTCTACACAAAAAAAGTATGCGAATGATGAGTATGATGATGATGACGATGGTGATGGTGATGATGATCAGGAGGAGTTAGGCGACGGCAACTACGCAGAACTATCCAGAGCTCACTTGCAGAGCTCACTGGAAAAGGTGATTAGATTTAATATTATTATTATTTAATTATTTAATATTAGATCCATATTGTTTATTTTCACGTATTAATAATACTGTTGTTCCATCCAGGTTAGAAAGAAAATTGCCATACATTTCCGGCGGTCTCCTCTTGCCAACGAGAAACTGCAGGCCTACGTCAAAGAAGAGAATTGAAAAAAAAATTGAAGCTCATGCTGGACTGTCGCACACGGTGGGACAGTATGTGTGACATGGTGGATCGTTACATCTTGCTGCATAGCCCCGTCACCAAAGCACTGGTTGATATCAAGCCATCCCTGATTGTCACAGATGATGAGCTGACAAATCTTAAGCAACTTGCAAGTTGTCTGAAACCGTTGAAAATGGGAGTAAAAAAGCCTATGCGAACGGGGGTCAAATCTTCTGAAGGCAGATGGCGTTTTCAAGTTTATCCTTTCCGAGCTGGAGAAGCAGGACACCAGAATCTCTCGGGATATGACGGACGTCCATCAGGGACAGATTCGGGGAAAGGAGACTGAACAACATCGTATCTTTGTACAGGTAATTAAATAACGGCTGATGGCTGATTTTATTATTAGGCTATAGCGGGTAATAATAATAAGAGTAATAATAATAGGCACATTATTATTATAGCCTATAAGGGAAGGCTATGTTTAACTTACACTTTTGTTTATAGGTGCCTTCAAAACCCAGTGATCGTGACTACTCCAGATTTGCTGTTCAACATGCCCACCAAAGACACACTGATGAAGACAGCACTCGGTCTCTGTGAGCGCCTGTTTGTGTCAACTGACATGGGAGTGGCGGGGGACGCGCAGCCACCTGATGATGGAGCGGAATCAGAGGAGGACAGGCAGGTTACTGTGAGCTTACAAGCCCAACTACAGCAAGAAATCGACGCCTGTATGAGAAGCCCAGACCCCGAGGAAAAGACGGGACCTCCAAAAAATCCTTTCAAAAGAATTTGCGCTCTTTGAAGCAACAAAAGTGCGCCCAGAAACCCTCCAGCGCCTCTACTTGGCACTTGGATCTATTCCGCCGACATCCGTGGAAGCTGAGCGAGCCTTTTCAGTGTGCGGGGCGTTTGTTACCAAATTGAGCGACAAATCTATAAATGCATCCCAAAGGAAAGAAAAGTAAGACAATCAGCAAAACAGCCGTAGACCTATAGCCTGTTTAATTGCCTCGTTTGTTTGTTGTAGCCTAATAATGGGAGTTGTTGCCAATACTGTCACCGCATTGCTGTAGGTTTGGCAATTCTATATTGTTAATTTCTATACATGTCTATGGGCCTATAGGCCGTTTAAAACAAAGTCCAAAGAACATTAATTGTTCAGGTTTCATTTAAGAAAAGGCTTAATATAAAAGTGTTGTTGGAATTTGTGAAGTAGGCTATCTTTTCATAATGACATATAGGCCAATGATTAGGCTAATAGCCGACTTTGAATATTCATATTTCATTCAAATAAAACGTTTTAAACCACAAGATGTCAGTATTCTGTTGAAATATGAATTATCTATACATAAATCAATTTTAGTAGCAACTTTTTATTTTTTATTTTGATGTTATTTTTTAACGGGAATTCCCAGGAGGCCGGGAGATCGTCGGCAATTTCCCGGGATGTGAAATGGGCCAAATTCGGGAAAAATATTAAACCCTACTTTGTATACATGACAACATGTTTGATGAAACCCTTGTGTGAGTATAAACAGAGGAAGGTGAGAAGCATGTCCTTAACTATTATGTCAACAATTCCATCATGCCTGGAAATATACATCCCTTTGTATACATGACAGCCATTCAGAATATGTGACAGTGACTCTATGGTTGGGATGTTGCCATGGTACAGGCAATGAGGAGAGAATGAGTTGGGGTACCACAGAGAGAGACTGAGTCTGGTAGGAAGGACCTGTAATCTGGCTTTAACTGTAGGCTAAATGTGATAATGTCCTCATCAACTGTGTGATTTTTGAATATTGCATGATAAACTGCAGGTCTGCTGTGAAGATAGAAGCTAGCTTTCCCTGTAGTTTTAAGACAGACTTAAATGAACACCTAGTCCACCATGCACAGCCGTTGTAACTACCACTGTCAATATAGATGATGCATAACAAGTTCGGAAAGCTTGTTTTGATCATGTTATTGATCACCCTACTGAAACTTGCTTTTAAACGAACGCTGGAGAGTCACTGATGACACACACACACACACACACACACACACACACACACACACACACACACACACACACACACACACACACACACACACACACACACACACACACACACACACACAGCATGAAACTTGCTTGGGTCCTCCATTATCAATTAATCAGAACATTTAATGACATATGTTTGTACAAATATACACAAAAAAGAGAAATCATCATATTTAAAAAAAAAAGTATTGAAAAGAAAAATAGTTGTCATTGTATATTGAGAGCCTTTAAATAAAAGCATTTCACCCTATAAGACTTAAAATATTTTGTTACAACCTCACTAAACCAGTATATATTTGCCCAATGTAAAATATTCAAATAATAATAATAACAATAATAACAATAATAATAATATTTTCCAAAAATGAAATTTGTGCATTAAAAAATAAAAAGGAAATTCAGTTGGGGACTTGGTCCAAACCAGTCAAAAAAAAAAGTCTAGTATCTGCCCCTAGTGGTTAGGATGTTGGACTTTCAGGCGGGAGACCCGGGTTCGAATCCCGGCGTTACATTGGTGCCGTGAACGGATCGGGTTTCCCCGTGGAAGGAGGTCAAAAGGGAGGTGAGTGTAGCAGGTGGCTACAGCCTCTGTTGTGATGGCCTCCAAAGTCTAGTATCTGCCCCCGGACCAAGGGGATGTCCTCTTGGTCTAGTGGTTAAGATGTTGGACTGTCACGTGGGAGACCCGGGTTCGAATCCCGGGCGTTACATAAGCACCTAACCTGACTCCGCCATCTGGGGCAGCAGTGTGTTCCTTCTACTGCTTACTACTTCTACTACAGGTTACTAAACACCTGCCTGTAGGTAAAAACTAATGGTGGGTGCAGGGAAACAAACCTTATATGATGTCACTGAGCATCATGAAGCTACTAAACCCGCCTCCCTCAGCCATCAGCAACATTATGAACATTGCAAATATCTGGCTTAAAATCACCCATTGTCAGTGTTCTAGGCTTAATGCATCCTTAACATTGCAATGCAGTCATTCACATTTAAACAGCGTGTGTGTGTGTGTGTGTGTGTGTGTGTGTGTGTGTGTGTGTGTGTGTGTGTGTGTGTGTGTGTGTGTGTGTGTGTGTGTGTGTGTGTGTGTGTGTGTGTGCGCGCGCGCGCGTGCGTTTTGAATGTGGAACTGCAGTTCATCTCCACAACTTTGATTCGTTCAATCTCAAAGTGGAGTCCAGATACTTTCAGGTGTCCTTGTGGCGCCCCCTGGCGGGACACTGTCATTATCACACTCACCCAAGACCTGATGCTGTTTCTACAAATGCCTTTTAAATCAGTGCTTGGGACACCCAGAGCCATTTAGAGGAAGAGTTGCGACCTTCATTGTAAGGCGAACAGCCCCGTCACGTGGTTCATGCAGAGCTGATTGACTAACTGGAGTTGAAATACATTTCATACATTTTCAACGTGAGCGGCGCAAATAAGAGCAAATTTAGGTACCGGTGCGTATGCAAAATGACAACTGTTTTAAAGTATTGTTCAGTGACAACTAAAGTCTCTGTAATGTTTATGTTGTACTATTATTAAAGAACAACCTAAAAGCCTAACCTCAAAGCCATTAAAGCTGGACTATTGCTTGAGTCCAATGCATCTCTGTCTTCCCTTCAGAATGTCAGTTCTTAACAGTTTGTGAATGAGGTGCTATTGGAGGAACTAATATTCTACTCGTTCAATGCGGCAATATAATTATATATCGCTCGCAAATCAAACTTTTAAAAATAACCGCCGTACCTGTTTGAAAAAAAGTTGTCTGCATTGATAATCTGTTTAAAAGGTCACTACAAGGTCATATTAATACGTGATTTTTTCCCTGTGATTTGTCTGCTACTCCCTTTTAAATCCCATTCATTCATCATCAACTTCCGGTTAGAGCGTGTCAACATAGGGCCCCCCCTGGAGGGCAGGCGGCAGAGCTCCCCCTGGGGCACAAGCGGCCGTGGTTAGACCAGTTAGACCTTAACATAGGAGTGAACGGGAGTGTCAGAACTCTGCCTCTAGATGGCACTGGGGACAACACATAAGAAGCGCATACGACTAAAGCAGGGGTTTTCAACAGGTGGTCCGGGGACCACCAGTGGTCCCTGAGATGATTCCAGGTGGTCCCCAGCCAAGTGGGTTAACCAGATGTAACTCTTGAGAACGTAAAAATGAAACCAAATGGACCCTTGCGGGTCCATTTGGTTTCATGTTTACGCTCTCAAGAGTTAAAATATCCATCATGTGAATTAGCCCAAGTCTACACAACTAGAGAATGTAGAAGATTAATGGTCATTTTGATCTGTATGTTTGACTGTTTTGTTTCCCCAAATCCAGCTTGAAATTGTGGACAAGAAATCTTTAGTTTTGGGGTCTGACTGTGGGGCTAAAATGTCATCAAATGGTGGTCCGTGGCTCACATGCTGAATAAATGGTGGGCCCTGGTATGAAAAAGGTTGAAAACCCCTGGACTAAAGCGCTGTGACGTCGTCGACTAGATGTACTCCAGATATCCCAGCGTCTCTCGCCATGGCATAGAAGTGTCCTTGTTTGTCAAACAGGTTACTGGGGGAGTCAAACTCCACGATTCTACCAGCGTCCAGCACCATCACTCTGTCAGAGAAAGGGAACAAAGAGGAGGGAGATGTACATGTAAGGGATAACACCCAACGAGCCGGTGATTTGTTTCCTAATAACTGACCGAGGCGCAGTCGAGGTCAGTTAGTTAGGAAACAAATCACCGCCTCGAAGGGTGTTATCCCGCTTATTACATGGCTTACGTCAGTGGTTTTCAACCAGTGGTCCGAGGACCACCAGTGGTCCTTGAGAGGGTGACGGCAACGGCATGTAAACAACCAAATACGTAGCTAACCAAATGGACCCGCTAACGGCGTGCTGGAACTAAATGCGGAAGCGCACTGCGGATTGATATGAACACAGCTGTTTGCACTTTGGGGACCTTGATTATGCAGCGGTCCAATATAGAGCGGAGCGGTGAATTATAGTGTAATATGTCACCGCTCACATGACCAGAACGCTGGCTTCTGATTGGAGCATTCATTCAAGCCATGTAATAAATATAATATAATCTCTGTTGGGGGTAGAAACCTCAGCGTGAAATGAAAAACAACAACACCTTCATCTATTTAGTCCAGTAAGACTGCCATTTGGCGTCAAACTAATCGCAACAAAACAAACTCAGCTGATGTTGTGTCTTCAATATGTCCTGAATTACAGACAAAAAAGTTGCCTGGAATTGTCTGGGGGGAAAGGTTTGGAATTAGTGCTGGACATACAGTACTGTATGTCCACCACTGATATTCTATTTAAGGCAAATATTTTCATTATGCTTTGAGTAGCAATTAAGTGAGATATCAAACAAGGAGGTTCTCATGATGCTGAATCCATTCCAAGCATTAGCTTTGCACATAGCCATGTCGACAAATAGGTGAGGAGATCAGCACATTTGGGCAAGTTGATATGGTGAGATTTCGCCCAATGAGTGATTTTATTCAAACATAATGCATGGAATTCACGAAAACCTCCTAGTTTGACATGTCACTTGATACCTGACGCATAATGACATTTAGAAAATATTGGACTTAAATAGAATGTCATTGGTGGACATGGTCATTTTCAAAACTTTCCCGTCAGATATTTCCAGGAAACTTTTTCACCTGGAGCTGTCCATGATGGTGTTCAGATGGTGAGTACTAATGTTACCTGGAGCTGTCCATGATGGTGTTCAGATGGTGAGCGATGGTGAGCACTAATGTTACCTGGAGCTGTCCATGATGGTGTTCAGACGGTGAGCGATGGTGAGCACTAATGTTACCTGGAGCTGTCCATGATGGTGTTCAGATGGTGAGCGATGGTGAGTACTAATGTTACCTGGAGCTGTCCATGATGGTGTTCAGATGGTGAGCGATGGTGAGTACGGTGTAATGTGTTTACCTGGAGCTGTCCATGATGGTGTTCAGATGGTGAGCGATGGTGAGCACAGTGTTGCCAACTTGGCGCATTAGTCGCTATATTTAGCTCTTTTTCAGGCCCCCCTAGCGCCAAAATTAGTGAAAAACTCCTGGCGGAAAATCTAGTGCTTTTTGACTGGTGAGTTGGGGCGAAATTTTTCATTTTTCACCATTTTTCCTCCTATGACAGTGGTTTTCAACCAGTGGTCCCCAGGCTAAATGATGGACAGCTGGTTAACCAGATGTAACTCTTTGAGAGCGTAAAAATGAAACCAAATGGACCCTTGCGGGTCCATTTGGTTTCATTTTTACGCTCTCAAGAGTTAAAATATTCATCATGTGTGTTAGCCCAAGTCTCCACAACTAGAGAATATAAAATATTAATGGTCATTTTGATCTGTAGGTTCGTATATTCCCTTCCAGACAAGCATCTAGTGCATTCTATTTTCATTATGCTTTGAGTAGCAGTTAAGTGAGATATCAAACCAGGCGGTTTTCATGATGCTGAATCCATTCCAAGCATTAGCTTTGCACATAGCCATGTCGACAAAGGTGAGGAGATCAGCACATTTGGGCAAGTTGATATGGTGAGATTTCGCCCAATGAGTGATTTTATTCAAACATAATGCATGGAATTCACGAAAACCTCCTAGTTTGACATGTCACTTGATACCTGACGCATAATGACATTTAGAAAATATTGGCCTTAAATAGAATGTCATTGTGGACATGGTCATTTTCAAAACTTTCCCGTCAGATAATTCCAGGAAACTTTTTTCACCTGGAGCTGTCCATGATGGTGTTCAGATGGTGAGCGATGGTGAGTACTAATGTTACCTGGAGCTGCCCATGATGGTGTTCAGACAGTGGGCGATGGTGAGTACTAATGTTACCTGGAGCTGTCCATGATGGTGTTCAGATGGTGAGCGATGGTGAGTACTAATGTTACCTGGAGCTGTCCATGATGGTGTTCAGATGGTGAGCGATGGTGAGCACTAATGTTACCTGGAGCTGTCCATGATGGTGTTCAGATGGTGAGCGATGGTGAGTACTAATGTTACCTGGAGCTGTCCATGATGGTGTTCAGATGGTGAGCGATGGTGAACACTAATGTTACCTGGAGCTGTCCATGATGGTGTTCAGATGGTGAGCGATGGTGAGTACTAATGTTACCTGGAGCTGTCCATGATGGTGTTCAGATGGTGAGCGATGGTGAGCACAGTGTTGCCAACTTGGCGCATTAGTCGCTATATTTAGCTCTTTTTCAGGCCCCCCTAGCGCCAAAATTAGTGAAAAACTCCTGGCGGAAAATCTAGTGCTTTTTGACTGGTGAGTTGGGGCGAAATTGATTGACAGGCGCCAGAGATAAAACCCTCATTTTTCACCATTTTTCCTCCTATGACAGTGGTTTTCAACCAGTGGTCCTCAGGCTAAATGATGGATAGTTGGTTAACCAGATGTAACTCTTTGAGAGTTAAAGAGTTAAAATATCCATCATGTGTGTTAGCCCAAGTCTCCACAACTAGATAATATAAAATATTAATGGTCATTTTGATCTGTAGGTTCGTATATTCCCTTCCAGACAAGCATCTAGCGCATTCTAGTGCATTTTGGGAGTGCCACTAGTGCATTTTGGATTTTGGCAGTTGGCAACACTGGGTGAGCACGGTGCAGTGTGTTTACTGTACCTGGAGCTGTCCATGATGGTGTTCAGGCGGTGGGCGATGGTGAGCACGGTGCAGTGGGAGAACTCCTGGCGGATGGTGTTCTGGATCAGGTCGTCTGTCTCCAGGTCCACGGCCGCCGTGGCCTCGTCCAGCACCAGGATGCGAGACTTCCTCAGCAGAGCCCGCGCCAGACACAGCAGCTGTCTCTGACCGATGCTACACACACACACACACACACACACACACACACACACACACACACACACACACACACACACACACACACACACACACACACACACACACACACACACACGATAGGGTGATCAGGGGCGTTTTTGCCATTAGGCAGACTAGGCAGTTGCCTAAAATTTGCCTTCAACTTTGACTTTGGGACCATGTGGCAAGTGCTCTTTTGTCCCTCTGTATTGGCAAGACCAGTGTCATTAGGAAAAGATTTCCTTGAAAACAATTAAATGTGTCTGAATTATTATTTATTTATTTGTTGATTTGTTTATTGTCCGTGACAATGCTGAGGACACTGTCCTACATTACACCCTCCATCTGGTCAGTACACCTTACTGGGGACACTGTCCTACATTACACCCTCCATCTGGTCAGTACACCTTACTGGGGACACTGTCCTACATTACACCCTCCATCTGGTCAGCCAGGACACTGTCCTACATTACACCCTCCATCTGGTCAGTACACCTTACTGGGGACACTGTCCTACATTACACCCTCCATCTGGTCAGCCAGGACACTGTCCTACATTACACCCTCCATCTGGTCAGCCAGGACACTGTCCTACATTACACCCTCCATCTGGTCAGCCAGGACACTGTCCTACATTACACCCTCCATCTGGTCAGCCAGGACACTGTCCTACATTACACCCTCCATCTGGTCAGCCAGGACACTGTCCTACATTACACCCTCCATCTGGTCAGCCAGGACACTGTCCTACATTACACCCTCCATCTGGTCAGCCAGGACACTGTCCTACATTACACCCTCCATCTGGTCAGCCAGGACACTGTCCTACATTACACCCTCCATCTGGTCAGCCAGGACACTGTCCTACATTACACCCTCCATCTGGTCAGCCAGGACACTGTCGTACATTACACCCTCCATCTGGTCAGCCAGGACACTGTCGTACATTACACCCTCCATCTGGTCAGCCAGGACACTGTCGTACATTACACCCTCCATCTGGTCAGCCAGGACACTGTCCTACATTACACCCTCCATCTGGTCAGCCTTACTGAGGACACTGTCCTACATTACACCCTCCACCTGGTCCATGGTACATCTTAACCCATTGTGTCCTCACCTCGATTCGAGATTCTGACACCAGATTATACAGTAGTTCCTGACACCAGATTATAGCTGCAGCAACATTCTAGCTTTTGACGCTAGATTCTACAGTAACTAGAGTCTAGTTATTGGCACTAAATGATAGTTTCTGATGCTAGTATCTACTTTTTGACACTAGAATCTAGTTTCTGACGCTAGAATTGAGTTTTTGACACTAGATTCTATCGTTTCTGACACTAGATTCTAGTTTTGAAAAATCTGAAAAATCTGTGTTCCTGTGTCAGTGATGCTGATATATTTTAAGCCAAGGACCACCAGAATTATCCATATTTGGCTGCAGTGGACCTCCATCTGAAAACATGTTGTTCTAGGGATCCCCCAGAAGCAAAATTTGCGTTACAAATGTTTGCTTCCAAAATAATGGATTCAGAGATTTGCAGCACATTTCAGAATTTTTCAAAAATAGCAGAGATACAAGCTCATATCGCGCCACTCGGTGGCGCGATATGAGCTTGTAGATCTGCTATTTTTCAACAGATAAAACACCAAAACGCGTTCAGTACGCAAGGGGTTTAATGGAGGGACTGTTGTGTTGATGGACCCACCTGAGGTTCTCTCCTCCCTCGGCCACCTCGTGGTGTAATCCGTCCTGTAATCCTCCAACGTAGTCCTTCAGGTGGGAGAGCTCCAGAACGCGCCAGATGTCCTCGTCCGTGAACTTCTCAAACGGATCCAGGTTCATCCTCAGCGTCCCGGAGAACAGCACCGGGTCCTGTAGTCCATCAGCCCCAAGAAGAATGTGGGGGAAAAAAGCTTTTTATAAATCTATAACTTAAAGCTTTGTAAATTGTGTTGATAAGAATAGACTATACTAGTTCAGATAACTATAGTAGGAAATGGTGTGTTATTTAAAAGACAATCAGCACTGGATCAAGGTCATGTACTTATTTCTAGTCATTTGATATTAAAATTATTGTAATATCAAATGACTATAAAATTATTTTCAGTACAGACACATGAATCTGTGTCTGTACTGCCGGTATCTAGTCAAAGACTAAAAATATGCTTTATATGTTTTAATATTTAGTCGACTAGATAGACCATTTTAGTTGACTAAAATATGTGTGTTAATCAAAAGAATAAGACTGAATCAGAATTTTATCTCCAATTGACAAACGTAACATGAGAGAGAGTCAGTGTGGTGTGTGTGTGTGTGTGTGTGTGTGTGTGTGTGTGTGTATGTGTGTGTGTGTGTGTGTGTGTGTGTGTATTAACCATAGAGTAATAAAATATAGAGAACGGACTCGAGCGATAGCCCCGCCCCCTTGCCGTTCATTTCAATACAAGTTGCTCATTGGCGCTTTGAAGCACCCGGAAGTGTGCCTATTTCCGCATTTGACCACCAAATTTTGGTGTCAAATTCCTCCATGAACGCGCCCGAAGCAAGGGATTATGGGAACCATGAACGAGCGCCGTCGAGAACGAGCAAAGGAAAAAAACATCAAAAAGCATCAAAAAACAAGCTTGTGGGTTTGCATTTATTATCTGTCATATAATACATCCGTTGTGTTTTGAGAGGTAGTATATGACGTGAGGACCGGTGGTTCATTCAGAAAACAACTTAAATACAAACTGCCCTGTTCGCGTGCACAAAGCAAACCAGCGTGCGTGCTCTCGGGGCGTTCGTGCATGAATTCCACCCGCCTGCAGTACCAAACTTGGCCACCAGCGCCGGCATCTTCAAGCCTGGAGGCGCTGTCTGCCGGTGTGGTATTAACCTGTGGTATGATAGTGAGCCTGCTCCTCAGGTCATGAAGGCCTATGGAGGAGATGTCCGTTCCATCGATGAGGATGCTGCCCTCAGCCGCCTCGATGATCCTGAACAAACAGCTGGTCAGACTGGACTTCCCTGCTCCAGTACGACCAACTATACCAATCTGAATGCACAGAGAGAGAGAGAGGAGAGAGAGAGAGGAGAGAGTGAGAGACAGACAGATAGACCCAGAGAGACAGGGGCGGATTGGCCATCTGGAGTACAGGGAGTTTTCCCGGTGGCCTGCGCCACCTAGTGGCCTGCTGGACAAGATCCAAAATGCACTAGTAGTGGCACTTCCAAAATGCACTAGAATGCGCTAGATGCTCGCCTGGAACATACAGATCAAAATGACCATTAATCTTCTACATTCTCTAGTTGTGTAGACTAGGTTGGGCTAATTCACATGATGAATATTTTAACTCTTGAGGGTGTAAAAATGAAACCAAATGGACCCGCCAGAGTCCATTTGGTTTCATTTTTACGCTCTCAAAGAGTTACATCTGGATAACCAGTTGCCCCCCCCCCCCAGGGTGGCCTGGCAAAGGCAAAATTGTCCCTGTGGGAAAATATGTGCCAATCCGCCCCTGACCCAGACAGACAGAGAAAGAATAGCATTGATTACAGTTTGTTCACACTATTGGGCGGAATTCACAAACGCTATAGTGTAGCCAGGTATAGTGTTTAAGTCTTCTCATTGGCTGCATGGCAGCAAATCAGCTGCCCGGGCTTACCAAATAATTATCCATAATAATTAAAAACTGCAATTCAAAAAGTCCAGAAATCACCTGACCCCCAAATTCAAAATAGTTACTCTATGTACTCCCCAGCTTTGTTCATCATGAGTTGAAGCTCTTGATGGCTGGTTTTAATTATTATGAGTAATTCTTTGGTAAGCCCAATGCTCAGGTCTGGTGGTACAGGCTTTTGGCCTACCACAAGGACCCCAGACCTGAGTTGCACCCATAGCGCCCGAGAATACCTGACATTGTCTGTATATTTTCGTTTTTGTATTGTATTACATTGAACTGTTATTTAATTCAACTTTTCCCACATGCACACACACACACACACACACACACACACACACACACACACACACACACACACACACACACACACACACACACACACACACACACACACACACACACACCTTCTCAGCGCTGTGGATGTGGCAGGTGATGCCATGCAGCACCAGGTCTAACTCGGGCCTGTAGCGGACCTTGAAGTCTCTAAACTGCAGCCGGCCTTCGGAGGGCCATTTCTCTGGGGGACGTTTATCAGTGATCCACTGGGCCTGTTGGAAGCACAGCAGCACAGTGTGAAGGATGAGTCTGGTTCAGTGTGGAGCAGGGGTTTTCAACAGGTGGTCCTTGAGAGGGTTCCAGGTGGTCCCCAGGCTAAATGACGGAAAGTTGGTTAACTAGATGTAACTCTTTGAGAGCGTAAACATGAAACCAAATGGACCCTCGCGGGTCCAATTCAACTCAAACCCCAAATACTGTTTTCAAACGTCAGTAGTTGCATATACAGGAAAACCTTCTAATTCTCCCCCTCTATTTTTCATTATAAGTGCATTATTCTTAAACACTAGAACAGTAAGTAACAGTAACAGTCACCACTATTTCAAAGCTTCTTGGGGCTCTTGATTTTTTTTTATGTATGTTTAGATCTTGTTGAGCCGGTCATGTTGAAAGTAGCTCTCGGGCACCACTGCCGTACCTCGTTCTCAATCTGGGAGTATTCACACACTCTCTCCACCGCCACGATGTTGGTCTCCAGCTCTGAAGTCGTCCTCACCATGTAAATGAGGGTCTGGGTGACCTGCAGTACAGGGCAACGATGTTATTTAGACAAAAAAAACTAACTAATGTGATGAAGGATTTGATGAAGGATTGCTTTAATGTAACTATCCCAATTCTAAAAATGTCTTTGAAATACTAGTGTATTGAAAAACACTTAACACCATCAAGACATGATACTGTACATACTGTACAGAACCCATATTGCCCGTCAACTAGGGTAAAACTATAGTTCCTGTCTACTATGTTAATGCACATGTTTGAATGTGTGTGTGTATGTGTGTGTGTGTGTGTGTGTGTGTGTGTGTGTGTGTGTGTGTGTGTGTGTGTGTGTGTGTGTGTGTTTTGCCCCTGTGGCCGAAAAGGGAATTGCCAATGTCAAGCGAATGGCGAAATTTAATGCACCATTAAATTTATTATTAATCAACAATTTGTTAATTTGAAAAAAAAGGGCTACGTCACTCTCTTCATAACATTATGGTCAACACCCGTGTGAAATCTCAGAGCGATTGGTGCAGCCAGGACGGACTTATGCCGGTTTCAGACATTCATTCAGACAGACATTCAGACAGACATTTCCTTAACCCTTGAACGCGTTTTGGTGTTCTAAGCATTATGTTTTAACTATTGAAAAATAGCAGATCTACAAGCTCATAGCGCGCCACCGAGTGGCGCGCTATGAGCTTGTATCTCTGCTATTTTTGAAAAATCGTGAAAACGTGGTGAAATCTTTGAATATTATGTTATTCAGAAACTAGATAGGACACAATGGTTAATTATAGTATGAATGAATAACTACTACAACTAAACTAACTAAAACTAACTGAATTGGAAAAATAAAATGTCAAAACTCACTAAAACTAAACTAAAATGGAAAAATCCCAAACTATAATAACACTGCTGTGCGTGCGTGCATGTGCGTGTGTGTGTGTGTGTGTGTGTGTGTGTGTGTGTGTGTGTGTGTGTGTGTGTGTGTGTGTGTGTGTGTGTGTGTGTGTGTGTGAGAGTGTGTGTGTGCGTGTGTGTGTGTGTGTGTGTGTGTGTGTGTATGTGTGTGTTGCATTCTGGGATGCTTGAGGGCAGCAGCACGCTGGTGAAGCACCGCAGGACGCCGTGGTTGTTAATGTCCTAATATTAACAACTACACCCGTTGTTATTACCACCGTTAATGTAATTTAAAAAGTGCTTTTAGGATGCAGTTGCAAATCCTATGGACTATGTGTCTGATCGCTTCGATTGTCCGGGTTTTGTTGACTGTATTCTGTACTGCACCTTGTAAATATTTGTGTCCTTGTACTGTATCTCCTATGTGGACATAAATAAATGATTAAAATGTGTGTGTGTGTGTGTGTGTGTGTGTGTGTGTGTGTGTGTGTGTGTGTGTGTGTGTGTGTGTGTGTGTGTGTGTGTGTGTGCGTGTGTGTGTGTGTGTGCGTGTGTGTGTGTGTGTGAGACGAGGACTGACGCTGAGGGCGGCGGAGATGGACAGTCCCACCAGGCCACTGTCCATGGTGTCTCTGGAAATGACGGCAAAAAGAGCCGAGAAGAACACCACCAAGCTCCCCAGAAACTCCAGGCGAAGGGCCAACCATCTGTGATGGTTGCACGCACACACACACACACACACACACACACACACACACACACACACACACACACACACACACACACACACACACACACACACACACACACACACACACACACACACACACACACTTTATCCTTGCCCACACACATTCCCTCCACAAAGTACATCTGCATGATTGCTACAGGAAACAGGTGTATGGCAAGCCGAGTATGCCACAATTCACACCTCTTTGTCACGTTTAAATAGACATTCACACGCCAAAAGCGCCCGTTTTTTCCAAAACACAACGTTTTTTGCGCCCGTCTTTCACCGAAATGCTCCGCCTTTTGCGCCCGGGATGAAGTTCCGACGAAACGCGCGTCAAATACGCGTGTTCTCGCTGCATGCACGGACGTTCTGAACGTCCGTGGTTACCAACAGAACGAAAATACGCCGAGAACGCGCGTATTTGACGCGCGTTTCGTCGGAACTTCATCCCGGGCGTAAAAAGCGGCGCATTTCGGTGAAAGACGGGCGCAAAAAACGTCGTGTTTTGGAAAAAACGGGCGCTTTTGGCGTGTGAATGTCTATTTAAACGTGATAAAGAGGTGTGAATTGTGGCATGCTTGGCTTGCCATACAGGTGTGACGAGACGACGACTGCACTCAGTAACCTCTGACCCCGATGAACATTAATGGAGCCAACCTGCATCTTCTCGCCTCTCTAATAATAATAATAATAATAATAATAATACAATAATAATTAAAGGTAGGGTAAGTGATTTGAAATTCATGGTGTAGTACCAGCCTGGTGCACTAGGGGCGCCCAAGAGTAGCTACACTATGTGAACCTGCTGCTCGATCCTGATTGGAGGAGAATTCACCCTCCACCTGCGGAACTTTTATTAGCTCCTCTGCTAACGTGGGGGAGGGGGAAACTCCATATATGGTCTGCACACCTTATAATAGAGCATTTTAACAGAAAAAAAAAACATTTTTTGGGGTGATATCTGACAAAAGTGAAATCACTTCCCCTACCTTTAACCTCGTGTCTCTAAATGGGACGGTATGCCTCAGAGTCAGACGATGCCTTCAGTTCTCACTGGCGTGCAGTTTCAAGGGCAGGTGCTCAAATGTAACCAGGAGGGCGGAAAATTGAGTTTTGGGGGGTTAAAAACGCATAGAAAACAGCATTTCAGCAACTTTTTGCTCTTTTAAAAAGGGCATGTTGGTCCAGAGAGGGCCACTAGGGGGTGCTCAAACCCCCTTGACGTCTATGTATGCACGTCTATGGTTCTAGACACTGCAGATCGGGTGCTACTCTCATCCCCTCCCACTCCCCACCGTGAAACCACAGCCTAGTGATGTATTATTAAAAGACCTGTTATTGAAACACTTTCAGGACCTTGAACAGGGGCGGATCTAGCATGTCCCATATAGAGGGGGGGGGGGGTAATACAATATGTTGGAGGGGCAAGAGAAAATGGTATGGGTGCGGCTTCATGATGAAGCCGCACTTATAAAATTATACAGGTTACAGGACTTTTATTAGTCAAGTAAAGCATCAATAATAACATCAGTTGTTGTTGAAGTTGCAACAGACACGCAGCATGCATAAAGCTAAAGGTCTGACTCAGAGAGTTTTCCCTTTTCAATGATGAAATGCTGTTGGTTTAGTGTTGGTGACACAGCTGTAGTTAGTTAGTAGCAGTACTTTAATTTGAAATATCTTGGGTTGTTTAGCAGATATGCAAGTCAGTGCAGCACAAAGTGAGGACTTGTTCAGGGGCGGTTTGGCACATATTTTCCCACCGGGACAATTTTGCCTTTGCCAGGCCAAATGCCTTTGCGGGTCCATTTGGTTTCATTTTTACACCCTCAAGAGTTAAAATATCCATCATGTGAATCAGCCCAACTTAGTCTACACAACTAGAGAATGTAGAAGATTAATGGTCATTTTGATCTGTATGTTCCAGGCGAGCATCTAGCTACATTCTAGTGCATTTTGGATCTTGTCCAGGCCACTAGGTGCAGGCGCAGGCCACCGGGAAAGCTCCCTGTACTCCAGATGGCCAATCCGCCCCCTGGACTTGTTTGAACCCTGACCTGTTGGAGCTGATCCACGGGTAGACGCTCCTCAGGTTCTCGTCGATGCAGTGCTCGTTGTGCTTGAGGAAACGCTCCTGATGCCCGTAGGCCCTGATCACGGACAGACCCGACACCGTCTCGCCAAAGTGAGAGTAGATGGGAGAGCGCGACACCGAGTCCAGGCGCCGCAGCTGCCTGGAGCTTGCCACGTAGAACCGCTGGGCGGATAGTACAGTATATGCAGAGACATGAAAAAAATAAACTGAATCTGCACTACAGTGTTGCCAACTTGGCGCATTTGTCGCTATATTCAGCTCTTTTCCAGACCCCCCTAGCACCAAAATTAGTGAAAAACTCCTGGCGGAAAATCTAGTGCTTTTTTGCTGGTGAGTTGGGGTGAAATTGATTGACAGGCGCCAGAGATAAAACCCTCATTTTTCACCATTTTTTTCCTCCTATGACAGTGGTTTTCAACCAGTGGTCCCCAGGCTAAATGATGGATAGTTGGTTAACCAGATGTAACTCTTTGAGAGCATAAAAATGATTAAATGATTAAATGGCCAAAAATTTCATTTTTACGCTCTCAAAAGTTAAAATATTCATCATGTGAATTAGCCCAAGTCTACATCTAGAGAATGTAGAAGATTAATGGTCATTTAATGGTGATATACCCTTCCAGGCGAGCATCTAGCGCATTCTAGTGCATTTTGGAAGTGCCACTAGTGCATTTTGGATTTTGGCAGTTGGCAACACTGCTACACTACGATAGTGGGTTGAGGGGTTCTTGTTAGTTAAAGGAGAATTACACACCTTTTTTTTTAAACTTTATTTGCAGTTCGTTTTTTTAAAGGTAGGGTAAGTGATTTGAAATTCATTGTGTAGTACCAGCCTGGTGCACTAGGGGCGCCCAAGAGTAGCTACACTATGTGAACCTGCTGCTCGATCCTGATTGGATGAGAATTCACCCTCCACCTGGGGAACTTTTATTAGCTCCTCTGCTAACGTGGGGGAGGGGGAAACTCCATATATGGTCTGCACACCTTATAATAGAGCATTTTAACAGAATTTTGGGTGATATCTGACAAAAGTGAAATCACTTCCCCTACCTTTAAAGGAGAATTCCGGTGGAACAGGCTTTCCTACCTGAATTTCTAGTTGTTAGAACCCAATACAGGTGGTCCAGGTGTCGGCTTGTATAAATACGTTGTTTTGCGGGGACCCCCGACCCCTCCGTAGGCTTATAGCGGGGCCGATGGGCGTTGCTCAAATTCGCCTATTTCCAGCGCAAAAAAAATGCTTTTTTCGCTATGTATCGACTCCTCATGCTTTATATGTTATTGTGAGGCACTGACTTTGCAGCATAGCAACCTGTTTCTATGTGTTTTGCCGTAAAGCGGAACTGCTGCCATAAAGCGGAACTGCTGAGACCCGCCCCCGGAAGTGCCACCAGCACTAGCTTTGTTTACCATAGCCACGCTGCCAGAGCCTCGCTCATTCACCCTGCAGTCTCCGCTGTTGCTGTACGCTTCGCGCACATACATAGAAGATCACTTTATTTAGCAGTGCTATTGTTTTAGCAGCGTTTGATCATGAAGCAGTGTGTTTTTCCCGGGTGTTTGAACAAGAGAAGCCCTGGAACTGCGTAAACTTTGGCTCGCCTGGGAACCCCAAGCTGTGGATTACACCACGACCATCGCAGGTAATTTTTTGTTGATTTATAAGCTATTCTTTACCAAGCCCTTCCCACGTTATCTACAGTAGGTATGTACTGTATGTATTTATCGACATTGTATAGATACTACTGGTAAAAGAAATGTTTTGTGTTATGGTCGCATAGTCATAAAAATATGGGCGAATAGTCATAAAAACAGACTTTGTTTGCTTTCAAAGAAGGGGGATGGTAAGAAGGGTCTACTACAGAACACCACTTCTCCAATGGAGTGTTTACATTTCACAATAACCTACTTTTCCAGTAGAACTGTTAGAACATTCACATACATGTTTGATTACAAGTGGCATGTAGTAATCCAATAAATTCCCAAACATTTTCATTGTAAGTGCATCATGTAGTGCAATGTGGGACGAGAGCTGGCCACTACAAAGAAAAGTAACTATATAACTAAAGGTGACTTTTACATATATTTTTATTCCCTTTAGTAAATCATCAGCCAATTGCTTCTGTGGTATTCATGGGTGAATAATGGGATGCAATTGTAATATTGTCATTGCAAAGATGTGTCCTTCTGTAAGCAAATAATTCAATTGTTGATTTATTGTCACATTCTAACTACGATTGGATAAAATTGTATTTGCATTACAATGCTAATAAAGGGGAGATGCCTCGTAGATCAGATTGCTGTGTACTTTGACATTCTTTTCATTACAATGTTTTGTTCTGTTTTTTTCCTTTTCCCTGTAGGAAAGGACAAGATGAAAATACAATTTTCAGAGGCATCAAAGAGCTACATTCTGAAGTATCAGTTTGAGGCCACGGTACAACTGGAGTTCAGTCTACAACTTCTGCATCGTGTGAAGGAGTTGAGCAAAGCAAAGCCACTGGAGCCTCTGAGAGAGAAAGGGAAAAAAGTTCCCCCGGCCTAATATAGCAAAAGTCCCCAGGCCGGACGTGAGTGAACTAAAGTCCAAGGTTTCACTTAGATTCAGCCATCAGAGGAAATAGATGTGCAATCATTTGCAAGTAAAAGTAATTTTCTTTTCTTCATTACTCAATACAAAGTACGATGCAGTGCAGAATCATTGAATGTCAAATAATATAGTCCCCAAATATAGGATATTCACATTGGAAACACACTGTCCTGTATGCTGGCCAACAGGGTTTTTTCATGTCATCTTGTTTTAGTGTTTTAGTGACTTTTTTTCTTTTCCCAATATTATTTGAAAGCTTATACCATTTAAAAAAAACTTTCATGTATAAGACATTGTTGAAAATAAATGTTTATATCATGGATTTCTGTATTCATTATGAAATATGGCGATGCAGTAATAGTTTACAGGGAAATGATTTTTGTTAGACCAGTGTTACCCAAACATCGATAAGAGTACCATGGACCCCTATAAGGATTTTACTTATCCAAAAGAAAATGGTTCTCAAATAATAATTTAGCGTTAGCTGGGAACCCTGTGGAAGTCCAACAAAAGACCCAATATTGTGAAACAGTAGATTATTTTTTGCAAGTTATTAGTAAATGAACACTTCAACTGCACATAATTTGACTTTATTTTCTTGATGGACTATCACATGGTGTTGACGATTTCACATGAGCCACAACAATAGAGTCAATAAGGTGGGGTGGTTTGAAATAGCTGCTAGACAAAGGCCATCATCAAATGAATAGAGATAGGTGGGACACAATACAAAATAATTGCAATGGCTGTATAAAAAGAGGTAGATGTGTGTAGTGCAATATGTGATTGTGTATCGCAGGAATCTAAACAAGGGTCCAATGATATGCATCAATGACTCAATGGATGTTGTTTAGTGTAGAGGCCAAGTGTATTTTGCTCTGAGATCTCCAGCTTCCTCTACAAATCCATGGTACAGTCCTGAATCCGAGGGGTATTTTCTTCTTACGGCACCAACGACACAGCAAGGCAGCATAACACGGTTTCCAGCTCCAAGCTTTTCACCTTTCAGCAACCACTCCAGAAGAATTCTGTAGGAGGCCAGCCGGCACTGACTGTGGAGAGAAGAAGCACATTAGCCTACTGTTAGACAATGATATTGTTGTATAAAAACATTTCACATTACCACATTACAAACATATACACACACACATACAGTGTATATATATATATATATATATATATATATATATATATATATATATACATATATATATAGTCAAAGTACACAGCAATCTGATCTACGAGGCATCTCCCCTTTATTAGCATTGTAATGCAAATACAATTTTATCCAATCGTAGTTAGAATGTGACAATAAATCAACAATTGAATTATTTGCTTACAGAAGGACACATCTTTGCAATGACAATATTACAATTGCATCCCATTATTCACCCATGAATACCACAGAAGCAATTGGCTGATGATTTACTAAAGGGAATAAAAATATATGTAAAAGTCACCTTTAGTTATATAGTTACTTTTCTTTGTAGTGGCCAGCTCTCGTCCCACATTGCACTACATGATGCACTTACAATGAAAATGTTTGGGAATTTATTGGATTACTACATGCCACTTGTAATCAAACATGTATGTGAATGTTCTAACAGTTCTACTGGAAAAGTAGGTTATTGTGAAATGTAAACACTCCATTGGAGAAGTGGTGTTCTGTAGTAGACCCTTCTTACCATCCCCCTTCTATGAAAGCAAACAAAGTCTGTTTTTATGACTATTCGCCCATATTTTTATGACTATGCGACCATAACACAAAACATTTCTTTTACCAGTAGTATCTATACAATGTCGATAAATACATACAGTACATACCTACTGTAGATAACGTGGGAAGGGCTTGGTAAAGAATAGCTTATAAATCAACAAAAAATTACCTGCGATGGTCGTGGTGTAATCCACAGCTTGGGGTTCCCAGGCGAGCCAAAGTTTACGCAGTTCCAGGGCTTCTCTTGTTCAAACACCCGGGAAAAACACACTGCTTCATGATCAAACGCTGCTAAAACAATAGCACTGCTAAATAAAGTGATCTTCTATGTATGTGCGCGAAGCGTACAGCAACAGCGGAGACTGCAGGGTGAATGAGCGAGGCTCTGGCAGCGTGGCTATGGTAAACAAAGCTAGTGCTGGTGGCACTTCCGGGGGCGGGTCTCAGCAGTTCCGCTTTATGGCAGCAGTTCCGCTTTACGGCAAAACACATAGAAACAGGTTGCTATGCTGCAAAGTCAGTGCCTCACAATAACATATAAAGCATGAGGAGTCGATACATAGCGAAAAAAGCATTTTTTTTGCGCTGGAAATAGGCGAATTTGAGCAACGCCCATCGGCCCCGCTATAAGCCTACGGAGGGGTCGGGGGTCCCCGCAAAACAACGTATTTATACAAGCCGACACCTGGACCACCTGTATTGGGTTCTAACAACTAGAAATTCAGGTAGGAAAGCCTGTTCCACCGGAATTCTCCTTTAAGTGGTCCATTTTTCCTTAATGGCTGTTTCCCCTACCCCAAAACAAGCTTAGAATGGTGGCTAAGGGGTGTTGTTCAAGTTCACCTACTGTATATTACTGCACATCGCTCAAAAATGCAATATTCTGCTCTATATTGTCTCTCCTCTCCATCATGTCAGTAGTGTGTTAACACTTTCACTTTTGGTTCAGCAGTGATTTGGCTGTCTCAAAATGCATTTTGGAGCGAAGTACAGTATATAGGTGAACTTGAACAACACCCCTTAGCCCCATTCTACGCATATTTTGGGGTAGGGGGAAACAGCCATTAAGGAGTGTTTTCACAAACAATTGGACCACTTAAAAAAAATAATAATAATTTATAATAATAAAATAATAAGAAAGTTAAAAAAACACTTTTAGTGTGGAATTCTCCTTTAAGTACAATTTAGAGGCACTTGCACTACTTGAGTATTACAATTTCATGTGCTACAAACTATTTCTGTCGGACCCTTCCATAACAACAAAGAGGTTCATTTCTCAGTGGATTTATCCTCTGTGAGGGTTAAAAAAAATGTAAATCACAAAAATGCAGGAATGTTAACGAGAGCCCTAAATCCATACGGTCTCCATCAAATAACATACTAAGGCACAATAATGCAAAATGACCTCAAATTCATTCTTCTTTATGAAGCGTTATGCTTTACGAAGTGATATGTCTAACTTGGTGGTTTTCAGTATGCTGAATTAGGATTAGAATGAGCTTTTTTTTTAGGATTAGAATTAGTTTCGCTCCTTGTACTAAAATTGCCACATGCACTCGCCCAACTGTGTTCAAAAGTGCTGACCTCATCACACTTCCTCACATTTGTGAGCCATAGGGGCGAGATCAATTTGTGACCGCAATGTGCGCCGCAGCGGTTTTATCACCAGTGCATATCGCCATTGACTAAATGTGATGGTTGGCATAATGGTCGAGGGTTAAGGTTAGGTTTAGGCATAGGTTTTACCGTGGTTATGTTCAGGGTCAGGGTTTAGGGTTAAGTTTAGTAGGGAAAACGGTCAACCACTTAAAAAAAAAGCTGCGACTGTTCTGCAAACGGTCGCGCGGGTTAGGAAACTGCGACGGTCCACCTGTCGCTACTTGGCAACGGTTATAACCGGCGTTGCCGATGCACGCCACATTGATTTCACTGTCTCTCAAACGGACATTTGCTCTCTGGGTCACGGAAGCTTCTGAAACAACCCCACTAATGATTAACTACTGTGTATGTTGTATATTTTGATTATTAATACGCATATCAACTATACATTATGAAGTACTGTATATTGTCATTCAGATGGATGAATTGACTGTTTGTGACCTCATCTGAGAATGAGGCGTAGGGACTGAGGGAAGACATCAGTGTTGTAGTGGGACTTTTAGAAGTGGGCGGACGCCTCTTAAAGGGGAATTCCACCCATTTTCATTTTTTTTTCTGGGAGCGTACAAATGGAACCAAATGGACCCGCTAGGGTCCATTTGGTTCACATTTGTACGTCTCAGAAAAAAGGAAACTAATTAACATGGTGAAATACATCTTGATGATGTATTTCACCATGTTAAGGATTTTTTCAGACCTCCATTTCTAGGAAACACAGAATTGGGGGAACTTTTTTTTATCATGTCCACACAACATCTCTAAGGTATATTAATGACATAGTAAAATATTGAAAATGAGTGCAATTCCCCTTTAAGACACGTGCATGCACACTTATATTTGCATGCGCATTTGTGTGCACCTGCGCAACACACACAGACACGCTATTAAAACAAGTATAGCATATTGAGAAAGATTGTTTACAATGCCTAATTGTATCCATAAAAGTAAATGACAAGACAAAAAAAAAAAAAAAAAAAAAGACAAAAAACTTTTGCCCCAAAAATATTTTTGATGTGAAAAGTGGAGGGACGCCGTCCCCCGCGTCCCCCCTCCACTACACCCCTGGAAGACATTGAGGCTCGAGTTCCTCAGGTTCCTGAGCTCACCTGAACAAAGTAGTAGAGGACACCCAGCGGGAGCATGACCAGGGTGAACCAGGGCGTGGCCAGACAGATGACAAACAGCGTCCCCAGAACGCCCATGAACGCCACGAGCCACTCCCTGAAGGAGGTCGGGATGGCCTCGTCCACCGAGAAGATGTCCTATACCAAACACATTGGAATGGGTTAGTCCAGGGGTTTTCAATCTTTTTGAAACCAGGGACCAGCATTTATTCAGCATTTTAGCCGCGGACCACCACTTGATGACATTTTCACCCCAAAGACCTAAAACTGAAGGATTCCATCAATTCCAACCTGGATTTTGCAAACAAAACGGTGTGGACTTCTTAATTAAGTAGTGCTAATTCAGATGGTGAATATTTTAACTCTTGAGAGTGTAAAAATGAACCCAAATGGACCCGCAAGGGTCCATTTGGGTTCATTTTTACATTGGGGTCATTTTTACATTCGCAAGAGTTACATCTGGTTAAGCAACTTTCCATCATTTAGCCTGGGGACCACCTGGAATCCTCTCAGGGACCACTGGTGGTCCCCGGACCACCTGTTGAAAACCCCTGGGTTAGTCCAGGGGTGGGCGATTTTTTTTCCCCGAGGGGCCAAATGAGATACATATTGTGGAGGGCCAAGACTAAAGGCTGGACTAAAGTCTGCGTAATATTCATTTAATTTAAAGATAAAAGTAAGGGTAAGACCAACCATTTTGACACCAGGGACCTCTATTTATTCAATATTTGAGCCATGGACCACCACTTGATGATATTTTAGCCCCACTGACCCCGAAACTAAAGATTTATTTTGTTTTTCTCAATACCAGGCTGGATTTTACAAACAAAACAGGATAACATAGATCAAAAATGAACATTCTTTAACATTCTCTGATTATGTAGACTGTGGGCTAATTCAGATGATGAATATTTTAACTCTTGAGAGTGTAAACAAACTATTTTTACGCTCTCAAAGAGTTACATCTGCTTAACCAACTTCCCATATTTAACTGGAACTCTCTCAAGGACCACAGGTGGTCCACGGGCCAGTCAGAGTCAGCCAAAGGCCCCCGGGCTACATAATGCCCTGGTATGGGTTAGTCACTGTTAGTGACGTCTTGATTGTGTCCAGATCAATCCAAGCCTGGTTACATCTGGCCCAGAACACAAATCCGTTCCACTAAAAAAACGGACGTATCCGGATGAATCAGAGAGAGTCAGCTTGAGGCCAGACTAGCTTCAATCAATCATAACTGGTCTGAGCTGGCCCAGAATAAGCTTCATTATTTCAATTGGTGAAGACCTCCTGGAAATGACGTAAAGCAGAGGTTTTCAACCAGTGGTCCGGGGACCACCAGCGGTCCTTCAGAGGGTTCAAGGTGGTCCCCAGCTAAGTTGGTTAACCAGATGTAACTCTTGAGAGCGTAAAAATGAAACCAAAATGGATCCTTGCGGGTCCATTTTGCCATTGGTCCATGGTTTCATTTTTACACTCTCAAGAGTTCAAATATTCATCATCTTAATTAGCCCCAAGTCTACACAACTAGAGAATGTAGAAGATTAACGGTTGCCTGTTTTGTTTCCCAAATCCAGCCTGGAATTGTGGACAAAAGCAAAAGAAATCTTTAGTTTTGGTGTCTGTGGGGCTAAAATGTCATCAAATGGTGGTCCGTGGCTCAAATGCTGAATAAATGGTGCATGGTCCCTGGTGTCAAAAAGGTTGAAAACCACTGACTTAAAGATCAAATCTGAACCTAGTCTCAAACGTCACCTGGAGTCCTCCAGTAACTTCGTCAGGGTCGGATTGACCATTGGGCGTACAGGGAGGTCTCCCGGTGGGCCACGACCCGTAGGGGGGCGGTGGTATCACGGTATCAATAAAAGCATTGCTTTTCAACCTTTTTGATCACAGGGCCCACTATTCATTCAGAATTTTCAGCCACGGAGGACCACCATTTGATGACATTTTAACCCCAACAGACCCCAAAAACTAAAGAAATCGAAGCCCATATGGGTCCAATAGCAGTCCTCCTGACAGCGTTTGCTGTGAAACTAGTAATATATAACTGTAAAATACTGCAGTAGAAATCAATGTATAAGGGAAAAGATGCAAATGGAAGACTTCATGAGTTGTTTTTGACCTTATTGAATGTATAAAACCCAAAGAACAGGATAAAGTATAAAAATGAGTGTAAAAAAGAAAAAAAAAAAAAAAGAAAAGAAGGGGGAAAAAAGGGGAGAAAAAAAAGAAACTTCTTTTGTTCTTCACGTAAAATCATAAGATATTATTTCATTTGTGCATTCAACAGAATGCTTCTGTGATTCGTTTCTGTTTTAAGTAAATATTGTCTTTGTTAAAAGGTGGGCATTAATAAGCTTTGTTAAAAGGTGGGCATTAATAAGCTTTGTGCATCTGCCCATACCTTTTCGGGAAAAAAAAAAAAAAAAAAAAAACAATGTAATGTAATGTAATGTGATTTTGAAAATCTCTTTTTGTTTTTTTTGTCCGAAATAAAAAATGATTCAATCAATCAATTCAATCAATCACACTAGCTCCTACCTTGGCGAAGCGGTTGACCACTCGACCGGTGGGGGTGGTGTCAAAAAACGACATGGGAACGCGCAGCATGTTGTCCAGCAGCGCGTTGTGGAGAGAACGAGACGCGTTGACCGAAGCCTTTACCAGCACCACTGTGCCAAAGTACACAAAGAGACCTGGACAAAAAAAAGAGAGAGAGAAATCATATGAACGGCAAGTACGAGAAAGGCGAGATATTGCATTATCTGCAAGGATGCAACATGTTCCATTTGGGGGGGCAAGAGGAAAAGGTTACAGGACTTTTATTAGTCAAGTAAAGCATCAATAATAACATCGGTTGTTGTTGAAGTTGCAACAGACACGCAGCATGCATAAAGCTAAAGGTCTGACTCAGAGAGTTTTCTGTTTTCAATGATGAAATGCTGTTGGTTTAGTGGTGACACAGCTGTAGTGAGTTAGTAGCAGTAGTAGTGTTTCACGTCATTTTAAATAGAAGCACTTTAATTTGAAATATCTTGGGTTGTTTTGCATGCCATCATGTTGGGTGGGGCAGACTGGGAATTTAGGGGGGCATTGCCCCCTGTCTAACATGGGCATCATGCAGTAGTATATAGCAGAAGTTTTCAACCATCAGTACGGGGGACAGCAGTCATCCCTGAGAGGA
>CM076980.1:308163-430663 GCA_039105355.1 Benthosema pterotum
CACGACCAGCTGCTGCCACCGCCAGACAAGGACATTGAATGTGGGCTCTGTAAATCTACACGTCATGTTATCAATAGTCTTTTGGAGGAAAACAGAGCGCTGAAGCAGGAGCTTGATGACTACCGGATGAATGAGAACTTTCTCATTTCTCATCGCACAAGTGACAAACATATAACTGAGCAAAGTGGATTCCTGAATCAGCTGTTACCAGGTGACATTGTGCTGGCAGATAGGGGCTTTAATATCAGAGAAAGTGTGGGCATGATGTGTGCTGAAGTAAAAATACCTACATTCACAAGGGGTCGTGCACAGCTGGAGGCGAAAGATGTTGAGGAGACAAGGGCCATAGCACATCTCAGAATACACGTTGAGAGGGTGATTGGTGTTGTGCGAAACAAATTCAAGTTCTTACACTCAACTGTGCCTGTGCACATGCTTCTCAAATGTGAGGGTGCAAACCTAATGCCTTTGGATAAGATTGTAACTGTTTGCTGTGCCTTAACGAACATGTGCAAAAGTGTTGTATGAGTGCCTTGTGTTTGAGTGCCTTATTATCATAAATAAATACTTGAATGAACGTGGAAAACCAATACTTGTTTACTGTGTTTTTTCAGGGGTGAAAAACAAAGGAAAATCAATGGATGTGCAGAAGGACAGTGCATTTAATAGTCTACAAATATGAAATATGAAATATGATATAAGTAATGTAAGTGTAAATGGGGAAAATATACATTTATACATTAAAAACAGACATTTATAAATTAAAAAAGATATATACAGGGAAAGACATCATTCTGTACAAGAAGGGCAAAACCATTTGGTTTCATTTTTATGCACTCAAGACTAAGAGTTACATGTTAACCAACTTTCCATCATTGAGCTGGGGACCACCTGGATTGGAACACTCTCAGGGACCACTGGTGGTCCCGGACCACTGGTGTAGTTGGTTATTTGGAAAGTGGTTTGGGATGTTTTGGAGGGGTGCTAGGCTAGCCCCTGCCCCTATATGTCGTTAGTGTTTGTTTATGTATTTGTTTATTTAAGAGAACTCCAAAAAGAGACATCTAATGTTTGTTTTGAGGGGGATCTTCATTATTCTATGGCAGGGGTTTTCAACAGGTGGTCCCTGAGAGGGTTCCAGGTGGTTCCCAGCTAAGTTGGTTAACCAGATGTAACTCTTGAGAATGTAAAAATGAAACCAAATGGACCCTTGCGGGTCCATTTGGTTTCATTTTTACACTCTCAAGAGTTAAAATATTCATCATCTGAATTAGCACCACTTAATTAAGGAGTTTACACTGTCTTGTTGGCCGACTACAGCCTGGAATTGTGGACAAAACCAAAATAATTCTTTAATTTTAGGTCTTTGGTGTGAAAATGTAATCAAATGGTGGTCCGTGGCTACCACTGCTCTATGGGATCTCACCCCAAGTAGAATGTATTTGGTTGCTTGACAACGAACTAACCAATCCCAGAGTGAGCGTTCCTCTGGGAGATGGGATCTAGAGGGTATATATTTCTTGTAATAATGCTGTAGTAAAGACGTCTTGACTCTCTCTGCACGTAGTGCTAGTAGTCCCTGGCAACCAATGGCGTACCCAACAAACATGGCTGACCGGCTCAAACCCCGCCCCCCCAGAGGAACTCGGCACGTGACTCCTCACTCTCAATAGGGCAAATATAGTAAGCTACACTACTTGTTACTCTCGAAAAAATGTAGCTAAGCTACACTACAAGCTATCCCTAATAAACTGTAGCAAGATACACTACAAGCTACAGGACAAAAGTAGCTTGATGTAGCTTGCTACATCAACACTACATATATAAAAATTTACAACTCAACTTAATGCACAACTTTCTAAATAATAATCATAATAAAATAATATCAATAAATGTGTATTATGTATATTAGAGGGATGTATATTTGAAGTTTTCTACCCATTGAAAATTGGCGCAATTTGGAAAATGTGGGAAAATGTAGTAAGCTACAATCCTTGCTACTCAAAATAAGTAGTGTAGCTTCACTACAAGCTACTCAAAACAAGTAGTGTAGCTTCACTACAAGCTATTCCCAGAACAAATGTAGTAAGCTACACTACAAGTTATGGGAAAATGTAGTTAAGCTATGTAGCTTAGCTACTTGTAACAAGTTACTGCCCATCAAGGCATTCCACCAACACCGCGCTGCGTACACAGTAGGGCTGGGACGATATTAGTCCCTAACGATACGATATAGGGGGTGATATTAGGCCTTCGATAATGAATATATCACGATATTTGATATATTGCGATATATCAATATATTGCATGAAATTCATCAACAATATATCGTGATACTGCAACTGTAGCTGAAGAACAAAAACAAAACAATAAATGCATGAATAAAAACCAAAAGTCAAAAATCAGAACTTACTAATGTATATTCTCAGTTATTAATCTTAGCTTTTATTTGACCCAACAGATTCTCATACCAGGCTTTTTTGTTTTTAGCTTGTGTTTGTTTTTTGGGAATGAAGCAGCTAGAGAAGTCATTTGACATTTTAGTTCTGTGACCCGTTTTTTTGTCCCAGAATTATCCTTGTTTTGGATGCTCTGCAATGAAATTGATGTCACGATATTTGCTGAGGAATATGTGATATATATGTGACAGCACCTTGTACTTTGTGCCTCATGTAGGCCAGTATCGATTTTCTGTTTTTACAGATTATTAAAGTATACAATCTAAGCTTTCATATGATGCTTCACTCAAGGAAATTGGAGCATTTTTGTAGGAGTTATTATGACCCCTTAAGTGTGAGTGTCCCAAAATAGTGTGAGTGTCCCAAAATAGCAAAACTGAGAAAAAGCCATTTGAAGTTTCAGAATTTTTCCCGACATGGGGAACAAAGCACCAGATCTGATCACATATGGCGGGAGGAAGTATACGATATTATCACGATAACGATATTTCAGCGCACCCCTAGCGTACAGTACCTGCCCTTGCGCTGGCTGCGGCGGATGCTGCTCTCCCTCCTCAGGGTGCTGGAGACGGCGTCTCCTGGAACACAGTCTGCCTGAGGATGCTCCGTGTCAGGGAGGAGTTCCACCTCCTCGCCCTGCTCCTGGTCCTCAGCGCGCTCTGAGCATGTGCAGAGGCAGCGTTTCAGAAAGACATAACACCCTACGTTTTAACGGCGGGGGATGATAAAGCAACATCGCCCGACATCCATAATTTCTCTATGGGAGCCGCCGATTCGGGCGACAGCAGCAGAACGGGCGACATCGGAGACGTGGACGGGCAATGTCGCCCAAAAAGATAAAAATTGGTGAGCTTTTCGCCCGAATCGGCCCGGCGTTTGGCCGGGGATAACCAATCAGAGCCAATTGCTGCTTTTTTGCCCTCAACCCCAAACCATTCGGCCCAGAACCAGAGGCACTAACCTGTCTGCTGCTGGCTCTTCTTGTTTTCCTCTTTGGCGTAGGTGTCGAGGAACTCGGAGAACGCCCCCTTGCTGGCGCGGAGGCTGTGGTAGGATCCCACTTCTGACACCACACCGTCCACCAGCACCACGATCTCATCCACGAAGGGCAGGAAGCCCACGCCATGAGTCACCAGGATACGAGTCTGCGCACACACACACACACACACACACACACACACACACACACACACACACACACACACACACACACACACAGTGACCATATCATTGCTGTCAGCCAATTTATCCTTGAAACATATTGTGTGTTTTTTTTAAAGGTAGGGTAAGTGATTTGAAATTCATCCTGTAGTTCCAGCCTGGTGCACTAGGGGCGCAAAACAGTAGCTACACTATGTGAGCCTGCTGCTCCATCCTGATTGGAGGAGAATTCACCCACCACCTGGGGAACTTTAGCTCCTCTGCTAACGTGGGGGAGGGGGAAACTCCATATATGGTTTCCACACCTTATAATAGAGCATTTAAAAATATTTTTGGGTGATATCTGACAAAAGTGAAATCACTTCCCCTACCTTTAATGAATGACCCACACAGGCAACTACAGCCACACAAAAAGCAGCAGATCCACCATCTTGAAATGCGGCCTGAAGCAACGCAAATTCGGAAAAGTAACAGTTTTGCTCATTATAAGGTTTCCACCTGACAGAGATGACAATCACAGTGATGGCGGCCTACTTTGTTCCGTTCCCGTGTAGATTTCTCTTTTGTACAGGACTAATCTTTACAATTTTACTTAAAAGCTTAGTCCTATGCCATCATGGCCCACAGGTTGATATCCATGGTCTTATCATTCATAACAACTAGAATTTCGCTCTGCCCATTGCCAACTTGCAGAAAGACTTTCCCCACACGCTCTCCCCTTGCGCAAGTAAAAAAGGTGCTTATCACTGACCTTGCCTTTCAGAAGTCCGTCGGGTCCAATCACTCTCTCAAAGAGGTGTTTGCCTACGTGAGAATCCACAGCAGACAGAGGGTCATCCAGCAAATAAATGTCAGCATCGCTGTAAGCCGCTCTGGCCAGGCTCATGCGCTGCTTCTGTCCCCCGGACAGGTTGATTCCCTGGGAGAGATGATTTAATAGAAGAATAGACCTTTCAGTAAGCCCCTCCCAAAACGCTATGGTCCAATCACATCTAAGCATAACATGTGATAGACAAACCTCTCCACCAATAGCTTTCCTATATGATAAAAGAATGGTTGTAAAAAAAAATAAATGTCAGGTAAACTAGACTGAAAAAGACTCGCTCACTGTAAAAAAGAAGGAAGTAATCCTTACACTTGACTTTAGACAGGGATAGACAATAAGGGAAATTTGCCACTGGCCCTTCGGGCCAGTGGCTTTTAAGGATCACTGGCCCCACAACTGTAACCACTGGCCCAGGTAATCGATCCCCATAGTTTGCAAAAAAGACCACTTTCGATTCAATAGCACTTATTAATGCTGATCATTCAAGTAATAACAGCACTCTTTTCACGGGGGTCAAAACCGGTAGACCGCTCAGCAAGCTGACCCTACAATGCAGAATGCTTAAAATAATAAAAGCAAGGGGTGAAAGAATGCCAGCATCCAACATAATATATAAATAATTATAACAAGTAGTTATACATTTCTACAGCCTTAAATGTATTTGATCGAACATAACATTTTAATATACATGAAGCATTAATTCTCTCTGCCCCTTCTTGGACAAAAAAACAATACTTGTATTTTTTCACTGTTCAAGACAAATATACAGTATATCAAATAAATATCTATAAAATAGATAGCATTAGATAGTGATCCAGGGCTAGAAAAGGCTAACAATGGGCTTATGCTGGCATACATGCACCATATTATAAACTGTACTTTACTACTGCAGCTAATAAACAAATAACTGTGATACATTACAAGCAGTGGTTTCCAACCTTTTTGATAACAGGGCCCACTATTTATCCAGCATTTGAGCCAAGGACCACCATTTGATGACATTTTAGCCCCACAGATCCCAAAACTAAAGATTTCCTTTGTTTTTGTCCACAATTCCAGGCTGGATTTTTGCAAACAAAACAGGCAAACAGTAAATCAAAGTGACAATTAATCTTCTACATTCTCTAATTGTGTAGGGTTAATTTAGACGAATATTTTAACTCTTGAGAGTGTGAACATGAAACCAAATGGACCCGTAAGGGTACATTTGGTTTCATATATTTTAAAATATTGTAATATATAGCCTCAATCATGTACAGTATATTCGTTTGATTGAGGTTTTGCCTTATAGAATACATGGTGATCAGTTTTTCAATTCAATCAAATGCACAGCTGCTGGGAAAGCCCCTAGCAATTATAGCCTACGCGCAGCCACGTGTGTCTCTAAGCTGCGCAGATACAAAGGACATGCAACATTATCTCTTTTCATATAGTTTGAAGTCATATAAAAACGTATACCTATACCCAATGGAATATAAAATATATAAAATATACACTGTTTTGACAAGTTGGAATTAAAGCAATCGCTTGAAAACCGAGTGAGAACGGGACATTTGCAATCTCAAGACTTTTTGGAACGGAACGCGTGTGAGTCAATGCGCTGTTGACAGACGCTTGGATTCAGTATGGTAAGTGCATGCTTATACAATGCGCAGTGCAACACGTAGGCCTAGATGCAGGACAACGTGTGAGAGAATATGCAGTCTGAACAATCGTTGTACATAGGCTGTTTATGGCAGAATTAAACATATATTTTGAGGTGGAGGAATTCTGTCGCATTGTGACGTGCGAGATGCTGAGCTGAGGGCATGTTGCGCGTCAGGCAGAAATGAGGAGGTCTGCAAACACCATACGCTATAGTAATGATAGTATTAATAAGTGTTTTGTGAGCTATGCCGGTCTATGGCCGGTTGTGAGATGGGGGACGGAGGTTTTAAGAACATTTTAGACAGCAACAAGTAGCTGCATTTCTTCTTCTCTACAGTAGTGCGCTGCAAGTGAACGGGTGAGCGGGCTTACACGAGAGCCAGCCAAGTCAGCTGTATAGCTCTGCGTAGCCGCTGTTCCATGCAGACGGTGGTGCGCACACAACAGGCGACTTAGGCGACTTGGGTTTGAGATCACATAACCTAAAGGCGGTTGTTTTTTGTGCTAATAAACGAAATATAAATGAAGTTGGAAAAAAAAATCTCTCTCTATATATATTGTGAAATAAAATTGTATTTATTATTAATTTATTTTTAAGAGGTATTTTTCTATACTGGCGCCATTTGGTGGTCCGAAGGGGTTTTGAAACCATCGGGGGCCAGCGGGCCAATTATATTGTCGAACCCTGTTAGAAAATCATTATTTCATTATAATGATTAAGTAAAGTGCGTCTAGTGTTCAACATCAGCAAGAGTGCACGTTACAAATGAGAATCTGTATGCTGGGATATTCAGGGTGAGCGACAAGATAGCAGCCAGGAGAATGCAGCTTGCAGGACACTGCCAAAGACATCAAGAGCTGCCAGCCAGCAAACTGGTGTTGTGGGAACCAACACATGGGCACCGGTCGCGAGGACGTCCCACATTAACATATGTGGATGTACTCAAGAAAGACGCAGGAGCACAGAACACCAGCGAGTTGGCCGGATGTATGGAGAACCGGGACGACTGGAGGCGACGATGGAAGGCTCGTCTGAGGACGACCTAGAGAGAGAGCTCCGTGCTTAAAGTGCTGGTTAAAAAAGCAAACGTTTCGGTCCGAAGACCTTCGTCAGTGCTTAAACTGCTTAAAAAATAAATAAATGTCACACACATTTTTCCTCTGCATGCCTTGTTGATGGATTTGGAAGATATTTGAAGGTCTAGTTCCAAAAATGAACCAGTGTTTAATGTGTAAAGTCCATGACATTGGAATGAATGAGCCCGGCTGGAAAGTGTCCTAAGTAACCTTTAGCTTAGCTAAAGGTCTATTCAATAGATCACAATACAGCCTGATCCATGTCTCATACCTTCTCCCCGATCTCTGTGAGGTCTCCTCCAGGCAGCAGCTCCAGATCAGGGCCCAGAGCACATGCATCCAGCACCTCTGCAAACCTCCTGTCCTCATGGGGAGAGCCGAACAATATGTTGTCTCTCACAGTGGCATTCTGTATCCAGGCCTGCTGGGGCACGTAGGCCACTGATCCCTACAGGGAAACAAGGACGGTTGGGAGGCAGGAAGGCAAGACTGAAAATAAAAAGTAGATGAATCATCCTAGATCAGGGGTTTTGAACCTTTTTTGACTCCAAGGAGCACCATTTATTCAGCATTTGAGTTAGAATTAAAGAATTCTTTTGATTTTGTCCACAATTCCAGGATGTATATTCCAACAAAACAGTGTAAACGTCTTAATTAATTAAGCGGTGCAAATTCAAATGATGGATATTTTAACTCTTGAGTGTAAAAATGAAACCAAATGGACCCGCAAGGGTCCATTTGGTTTCATTTTTACGTTCTCAAGAGTTACATCTGGTTAACCAACTGTCCATCATTTATCCTGGGGACCACCTGGAACCCTCTCAAGGACCACTGGTGGTCCCGGACCACCTGTTGAAAACCCCTGTCCTAGTTAAAACGTGAACATAATAATCACACCAATAGGTGTGGAATTTTTTTTTCTCTATAAAATTAAGTTGAAATTCTTCCCTTCCTAATGCATCTTTATCCTGGTTTGGTTGGAATCCGAAATCTGAAATTGTGTGTGTACAATTCTCCACTGATAGTTTTCCAGGTGAGGGAGGTTTGCATGATTGTAATCTGGCAGGTCTGCATGCAGTTGCAGTACCAATGGCACGCGATGACAGCAATACACACAGCATACCTACATTGCCTAGACATTGCTTATTTTGTTTTCTACTGTTATTAGACATAACGGCATCCTACAATGACTTGCAAATTCAAGTACAATTGCATAATAATCTTCCTGCAAGAAATTCTAAAATGCTTTATGAATCATTACGATTATTATGCATGTGTATATACTGTATTGCCTTCATAGAGGTAATGTGTTTAGAAAAATTCACCTGGATGTTGACAAAGCCTTTGACACTGTGCATCTCCCCCATCAGGGCCGACACCAGGGAAGACTTTCCGCACCCCACCGATCCCACGACAGCTACCAGCTTACCTGGCATAATGTCCAAAGACACACTGACGCGACCGCACGTACGCACGCACGCACGCACGCACGCACGCACACACACACACACACACACACACACACACACACACACACACACACACACACACACACACACACACACACACACACATACACACACACACACACCGAGGTAAGGGCGTTACCTTGGTTCGTCCACATGTACATTTTTGTGTTGACTTGTGCTTTAATTTGAAACGTAACCATTCTACATACTGTTTGATTTTTTTCCCCAATCAATGAATCAATCAATCAATCAATCCCCAATTCTTTGAGTTAACATTCACCAAAAAAACAAGATCTACCCAGGAGAGGCAAAATCATTTTGCGACCATGACCACTGGTCATGCCTGTTGACAAAACGGTCGCAATTGATTTCTAGATGACGCAACCAGGGGCCGCAGTCGCAAAATGATGTCACTGTCTCTTAGTGGCGTGCACAGAGATTTTGAAGGACAGGTGCTCAAATGTTACCAGGAGGGCATCCTGAAATTTTTGGGGGTTTTGGGGGGTTAAAAACGTATAGATAACAGCATTTCAGCATCTACAAGTACAACTATTCAAAGACATTAGGCTACTGCTATATAAAATGGTTTGAAGACAATAAACACACAACAAGAGAATAATGGCTTCTTCTCCACTGGCTTGTATTTCAAGCTCAAGTCCCTTAGAATCAGCTTTTATTCTAAGGGACTAATATTCCCCTCTATCCCACTAAAACAGGCCATGACTCTTGTGGACAACAGTGCCATCTTCTGACACAAAGTGGTAGTTTTTTGTATTTCTACAGTGTTGAGACAAGCTCTGTTTTCTCAAATGTACTTTTTTTTTTAAACAGACGTGCACTTTTCAAAATGACCGTCTCAACAAGATCTACACATCAAAAAAATTGTGATTGTTCCATGACTGAAAATCCATTTCAAGGCCCGTTAGAAAGTTTGAAAACAGTATTTGAGGTTTGAGTTGAACAGTTTGTGATGTTGAGTTAGTTTAGTTTCCTGCACCCAAAACTAAGATCTTTAACGTTTTTGTCCACAATTGCGAAAGAGAACTGGCAAAACGTTGGTCAAAATAACAATTATTCTCCGTCTTCTAATTGTGTGGACTCTTGAAAACTACATAATTCAGATGTTTAGTTATAATTGAACTCTTGAGAGCGGTAAAATGAAACCAAATGGACCCGTAAGGGTCCATTTGGTTTCATTTTAACACTCTCAAGAGTTACAGATCTATAAGGGTCCAAGTGCTGGGGGGACTGTCGTATGATCTACCTGCACGGCCTGTGTGATCTACTGGTAGATCACCATCTACCTTTTGAGCAGCCCTGAACTAAACTGATGTCGAAGTGTCCCCACAGACAACATCCTCCAACTCCATAATTGTGGACAGCAGAGCACGACCACATCGTGCCACGTCATCATGCTACGCTTCAACGTGTAAGTGTGTAATGTCGCCTCAGAGCAGGACACTTACTTCTTAAGCACAGCGTTGTCTTTCCTATCCCAAGCAAAGGAACCGTCACAGACACTCACAGCTGTGTCTGAGAACACACACACACACACACACACACGCACGCGCACGCGCACACACACACACACACACACACACACACACACACACACACACACACACACACACACACACACACACACGCACACACACACACGGGGGCATTAACGTCGACTGGTCGATTGTCAATAAGTAAATCCACTAGTCGACCTTGTTGTTACCAGTTGACTAGTCGATGAGAAATTAACAAAAATAGAGGTATTATTATTTTTATTATTAAGGGATCAAGCAGTCCACGAAGTGGACTTGATCCCTTTTTGTTTTTGTCTCTTTTTTCCTCCTTCCGCCAAAAATAGCTGTTCTGGCTGAACCGTGCAGTCAGTTTTCGCGAAAATTGGTAATCTGGTAGAGGGTGATGCCAAACGGTGATGATGCGAAGCCTGTGACCACTGGTCAAATGGTGGCGCTATAGCACTCAACTGAAATTGCAAACTTTAAACACTCATAACTCATGAACTGCTCGACTCTCAGAAATGTAACTTATATTCACTTATGCGTCTGCTTATGTCAAACAACTTTTGTATTCTGACTTTTCACCTCTGACCTTTAGATGAACCGCCATCTTGAATTATATGTAAAACAGTTAAAATGTCTCTTCTCCTACAATCTTTGATCAAAATGCATAACAATGACCTACACATGAACTTTGAAGCCATACAAACATGAAATGGGTGTGAATTTTGTTTTCAGTGAAAAAAATGATGTTTTTACGAGCCAATGAAAATTGCTTGTTTGTGAAAATTCTTCTATTATCCCTAATCTACACATGCAAAGTAATCTGTTTATGAGATTTTACAGTTTGGTAGAGGGGGATGCCAAATAGCAGCAAAACCAGTCTTACTCCAATTGCTCAAATGGGGGCGCTATAACAATTCTTTGAAACTGAAACATTTGAAAAACCATAACTCGGGCCTCGTTTGGCCAAAAATCATGGGACTTGTTTCTACATGTTCCTTGATTCATGTGGAACACATCTGTAACATTGACCGGTAAGCTCCACCCCCAGAGTGTCTGCCATTTTAAGCAGTTTGAAAAATGCTCATGCCTGATTTTCTGGCTGGATTTTTGATTTACACAACAAATGTGGTTTGTTGTACAAACCGGTTTGCATTTTTTTGTACACACCATCACTGTGTTTGTGTGTGGACGTAAAGTACTTCTGTGGCCTGCCGCACCGAGGACAGCCATCGTCAGTGTGTTAATCTCACGTTAATTTTTTTGATGCCATTAACGCACGGCTGTGTTAACACGAGATTAATGCATTAATGCGTTAACGCATTAACGTGTTAACGCCAACACCTTTAATATATATAAATATATGTGGGGGGTTTTTCAGGCTAGCTAGATTGCATTGCATTGTGGGTCCTTTAGGTCCTCTCACAGGTGGGTTTACCAAAGATAGGATATAGCATGAGAATACACATTTTGAACCCTGCTCTGCTCCAACAATTGCATGACATATATAAGTTCAGTGTTCCATCTTTCTATGGCTTATTTGTGCATATTGTTTAAAACTCAATGTAATGGTAATGGCACCAACTCAGTGGTCTTGTGGTTAGAGTGTCCACCCTGAGACTGGGAGGCCCGGGTTCAATTCCCAGCTGGGTCATACCCCAACATTCTAGTCTACCAGTAAGAGTTAAATATATATAATATATATATATATATTTGCATGACACCTGCTACATGAGAACTTTGGCCCTATCCGGACAAAACTTCAGAAGCAAATTTGTTTTCATCAAAAAATGACGTTTTTATAAGCCAATGAAAGTTGCTCGTTTGTGAAGAGTCTTCTTCTGCTTGTTTCTCTCTGGCAACACTGGAGCAATTACATTGTGCCAGATTGTGTGAGAGGAATAAGCATGTGGAACTTATTTCCATTTGTCACTTTGACCACTAAGCTCCACCCTCGGACTGCTGAATTGTGCATATTGTTCATATTGCTTACTGCTTGGTGGCGTGTTGTTGGGTTGTTTCATTGATGACAACAACTAAGCAAATCATTGTGCCTGGATAGCTCAGTCGGTAGGGTGCCTGACTTCGGAACACAAGATTGAGGGTTCAAGTCCCACTGCTGACAATACAAAGTCTGAGTCTCCAAAAACCCTGCTGTGTTTCCACAATCACATGATGTATTTCTTCCATGTTTCTATGGCTTATTTGTGCATATTTAAGGAGCGGTAGTGGCTCAGAGGTAGAGTAACCGGATGGTAACCACAAGGTTGCGGTTCGATCCCGGGCTCCTGCAGAGTTAGTGTCGATGTGTCCCTGTCCCACTGCCATCAGTGTATGAATGTGTGTGTGAATGGGTGAATGTGATGCACAATCTATGTAAAGCGCCTTGGATAAAGGCGCTATATAAATGCACCATTTACCATTTACCAAGCAGTCCACTGAATGTGTGTGTTGTTTCCAGTACGTCTTGTGTCTGTTGGGTAGCCTCATTGGTAGAGCGCATGACTTGGAAATGAGAGTTCCTGGGTTCAAATCCCGGCACGGACACCTAGTAATATGAGTCAATCATGCACAATCTCATGTGGTCTTCTACATCTAAGTTCATGGTTCTATGTGTAACCCAGGGTAAAACTCAATGTAATGGTGGTTGTCACCATTCGGCCATGTTGTGTTTTGTCACTATTCGGCCATGTTGTCACTAATGACAGTTCACAGCTCAGTTCACCACTCACTCACAGCTCACCAATCATTTACTCATTCACCAAATCAGTGGCCTTGTGGTTAGAGTGTCCGCCCTGAGACTGGGAGGCCGGGGTTTGATTCCCGGCCGGGTCATACCAAAGGCTCTAAAAACGGGATCCAATGCCTCCCTGCTTGGCACTCAGCAGCAAGGGTTGGATTGGGGGTAAGACCCTGTGTCATACTAGCATCATGTCCAGAGGGTGTACTTGTACATCAAGCTGCCTCATGCTACAGAAACAGGAGATAGGCACCTGCCCTATGGGCCTCATGGCTGGGCAAGGCTGTTTGACTGTCACTATTCGGCCATGTTGTCACTAATGACAGTTCATAGCTCAGTTCACCACTCACTCACAGCTCACCAATCATTCACTCAGTCACACCAGATTACAATGTGAGTCAGTCTCACACATAATTACCTGATGTATTTCTGAAGTTCAGGCTCCCATGTTTCTATGGCTTATTTGTGCGTATTGTTCTTACTCCTTATTGCTGCTTGCTTGATCCCGTTTTATTGCTGCTTGCAGCTATATTTAATATTGTTTTAGTCTGACGACATAAATCTTTGCTGGATTATAGTGACCAATGTAGTGACCAATGTAGTGCAACCAAAATGAATGTAGTGCAACCAAATGAACCCTAACGGGTTCATTTGGTTCCATTTGTACGCTCTCAGAAAAAAGAAGTATCAATAGAAATCCATTATCCATGGATGACATACATCTTGATGATGCCATCAAGATGTGTTTCATCATGTTTTTGTGGTTTTTCTTCAGACCTCCATTTCCAGGAAACACAGAATGGGGGGAAACGTTTTCATAATGTCCACCCAGCACCTCTAGGGTATACTCATGACATATTAGAATGTTGAAAACATTCTAAAATGCTTCAATCTGGTGCACTTTGAGATCATTTTTTTTCTCCATAATATAATCAATATAAATAAAACCTTATTAATGCAAGCTTTTAGTGGGCCCCCCTGACTTTGGGCCCCCTACAATTGTCCCCCTTTTCCCCACGTGTCTACGCCCGTGACAATGGTCATCAGTGGAGTGAGTGCATATAGCCGCAGCAGTCTTGTCAAAGCAGTTAGAATGAACTTTTATCACGGTGATGCTTACTGAAGCTGGAGTCATGATGTACAATGTTGTCGGCAAGATCTTCACCACCCAGAAACTTCTCCAGTCGCTTTTTGGCCACTGTTGTCTAAAAGACATGAAGCAATTGGAAATGTATAATATAATTTTCAAACAAACATAATGGGATCTGTTAAAAAGAAAACTTGTTTGTGAAATACAAAAGAAGAGATGCATTTCCTCTGTATACGTCGTCGAAATGACACGTTCAAATTTAATCAACCAAAACCCAGTGTTTGGGAATTACAAACAACGCACTTCAAGTAACGCCCTGACTTGTAAAGTAATTCTTTACATTTTCCCATACAGCGCCATTATACGCCATTACAGTTATTGTGTTTTTAACGGATGAGTTAGTAGTTACCAACATTACATAAGTGTGTTCTCAGAGTGAAACACATTTCACATGAGAAACAAAGTGTCTTCCACAGGGCATAACGTCATCGTTATGATGATGATGATTGGTCAACATATAGGTAACATAAGGTAACATACAGGAAGGGCATTAATTTAGGCCTAACTGTGCATTGGGCAGGACATCAGTATTATATCCTAAAAAAATAAATAAAAAATAAACCAAATGGACCTGCCAGTGTCATCTGGTGTCATCATCTGGATCATCTGAACTAGCCCCAAGTCTACACAACTGTTTTGTTTCCCAAATCCAGCCTGAAATTGTGGACAAAATGCAAAAGAAATCTTTAGTTTTGGGGTCTGTGGGGCTAAAATACTCATCGAATTGTGGTCTGTGATGGCCCAAATTCTGAATAAATAGTGGGCCATGGTATGAAAAAGGTTGAAAACCACTGAATTAAATTAAAGCAAAGTAGTTACTTTTTCAGAGAAGTAACTATAACTCCTTAGGCCTACTGTTTAAACGTAGCTTCTCCAACACTGATAGTGGTGCTGTCATGTGTTTGCTGTATTGCAGGGGTTTTCAACCGGTGGTCCGGGGACCACCAGTGGTCCTTGAGAGGGTTCCAGGTGGTCCCCCAGCTAAGTCGTTTTAACCAAATGTAACTCTTGAGAGCGTAAAAATGAAACCAAATGGACCCTCCAGGGTCCATTTGGTTTCATTTTTACACTCTCTAGAGCAGGGGTTTTCAACAGGTGGTCCGGGGACCACCAGTGGTCCTTGAGAAGGTTCCAGGTGGTCCCCAGGCTAAATGATGGAAAGTTGGTTAACCAGATGTAACTCTTGAGAGTGTAAAAATGAAACCAAATGGACCCTTGCGGGTCCATTTGGTTTCATTTTTACACTCTCAAGAGTTAAGTTCTGTATTAGCACCACTTAATTAAGAAGTTTACACTGTTTTGCTGGCAAAATACAGCCTGGAATTGTGGACAAAACCAAAAGAATTCTTTAATTTTAGGTCTTTGAGCTAAAATGTCCTCAAATGGTGGTCCGTGGCTCAAATGCTGATTAAATGGTGGTCCCTGGAGCCAAAAAGGTTGAAAACCCCTGCTCTAGAGTTAAAATATCCATCATGCGACTTAGTCCATATCTACACAACTGGAAGATTAATGGTCATGGACAGAAGCAAAAGAAATCTTTAGTTTTGGGGTCTGTGGGGTCTAAAAATATCCTCAATTGGTGGTCGTCCGTGGTGCAAATGCTGAATAAATGGTGGGCCCTGCTGTCTTGTGTCGCCGCACTCCCTACCTGAACCATGGCAGCCATAAGCATGGGCAGCATGCCGAGGGGAAAGCGGAGGAGGTTGAACAGAGCGATGGAGGTGAACGCCTTCTCGGCGTCCAATACGTTGTCCGTGCTCACGCCCACGAACACCGCGAAGCTGGCCAGAGACACCTGCACAAAGGGAAAGGTTTAAGCCATTGTGTCCTGGTCAGATTCTAGTTTCCGATGCTAGATTCTAGTTCCTCATGCTAGATTCTAGTTCCCCATGCTAGATTCTAGTTCCTCATGCTAGATTCTAGTTCCTCTCACTAGATTCTAGTTTTTGAAGTTAGATTCCAGTTTCTGACACTAGATTCTAGTTCCCGACACTAGATTCTAGTCCATGACAATAAATTCTAGCTAGTTCCTGGCGCAAGATTCTAGTTTTTCTGGAAAAATCTCTTTCTGTGTCAGTGATGCTTAACATATTTCATAGGAAGGACCCCCAGAAATATCTATTATTTAGATGCAGAACCTCATCTGAAAACATGTTGTTTTAGGGCTCCCCAGAAGCAAAGATTTGAGTCAAAAATGTTTGCTTTCCGAAATAATGTATTTAAAGTAAGGCCGGGACTTTAGCGCGTTAATTGAGACTAATTAATTACAGAAAATATAGCGCGTTATAAAAAATAACGCATTTATTCGCACCTTTTCTTTGTCCACCATTGGAACGGAACGTTTGTCACTGATGGCCCATTCACACCATTGAAGTGGAACGTTTCTCTTTGTATCACCGTTTCACACCTACCCAATATGCTAACGCACACGGAAGCGGCAGTCCACCCGGAGTCACGACATTGAGGAGTCAGAAACTGAGCGCTTGAGCGCTGTTCAAATGGCCTGAATAGGGACAAAACTGCAGTTGAAGTCAATGTAGAAGAATCGCCATTGGTCTACTAGCTCTATGGAGTAAACGTAACTCAGTCTATACTCTAAAGCTCCGTCTGCCTCGTCGTCCTCTTCCCCCGCAGCAAAAACAAAACAAAACAACTCACAACATGAACGACAAACCAGATGAGCAAGCATTACTCGGCCCCGTCGATGGCAAATTTAGATTTAAGCAAAGAACGGATGGAAGCGTGGACAAAAAGGCAGTTTGTGCAACAAAGAATGTGCATACCATCGCAGCAGTTCGAGCCTCAAATCACATCCAACATGTTGGAGCTAGTGTTACTGTCCCCGTTTCGTAGAAATCTATGTAGAAGAGCCACCATTGGACTAACCCCGTGAAGAGAAGGGAGCTTGGGTAAGTCTTTCTGCATTCTGGCTAGTACCAGAGCGACGTTGAGGTGTCCGACATTCAATGGCTTGAATAGGGACAAACTGGAGTTGGCGACCGGCGCTCATCAGTGCAGCTGTAGTCGAGTTCATATTGGCTGTGTGTGTGTGTGTGTGTGTGTGTGTGTGTGTGTGTGTGTGTGTGTGTGTGTGTGTGTGTGTGTGTGTGTGTGTGTGTGTGTGTGTGTGTGTGCTCAGATGATCAACTGACGTGGGCTCACTTCACTGTGTTTATCTGACGCTAAATTGCATGATAATAATGACTGCTAAATGTACGCAAATGTATGCTCCAGAACAATCAGCACTGTGTGTGTGGCACTGCCTTTCTTACCAGCTAGTCTTCCAAGTACCAGTATTTTATTTATTTTGCCCCAGAGTCAATTATTGTACTGGACTGACTGAGAAATGCTAACGTTTGTACTTGAATTTGGTAAATAAGAAGAAGAAAAAAAAAGAAAAGAGAAAGCTTTGGAATTGGGGAATCTTTTTGAATCGAGAATTTAAAAAAAATCTAGAAATCTAGTTTTTGGATCGAATCGTGACCCAGAAAATTGATACTGAATTGTATCACCCACAGATTCACAGGCCTAGTATTCAGTTCATTGCTTCACTCATTCAGTTCATTGCTTCACTCATAATATAATAATAAATTCAGTTCAAAAATGTGCTTTCTCACTTTTCTCAGGTAAATAATAATATGCGATTAAAATGAGATTAATTGAGATTAATTAATTATTGAGCCTCTAATTAATTAGATCAAAAATTTTAATCGAGTCCCACCCCTAATTCAAAGATTTGCACCACATTTTCAAATTTTTTTCAAAAATAGCAGAACTACAAGCTCATATCGCGCCACTCGGTTGCTACAAGAATTCGGGGCTTGTGGATCACCTATTCTGATAAATATTCAAAATATAAACAGATAGATTTTTTTTTAGATTCTGTTTCTTTTTTAAAAGTTCAAATTCCTGTACAGGAAAACATGGCATATTTTGGACCTAGCATGAATGGTGATTAATCATGATTAAATTAATTTTGAAGCTGCGATCAATCTGATTAAAATTTTTAATCATTCAACAGCCCTACTCACATCGTGTTACGTTGGGTCACTTCGCGCCACATCACATCACCTCTGCTCATGTCACAACATTCTCATGTCATCATATCCTTTCTCTTTGGCCCCTTTGTGTCTCTCACTTTGCATCATGGCTAGCCTGACTTCAGTCTGAATTGTCATTCCGTTTCACTTCATTATTCAGACTGAAGTCCCTCTCTACTACAGCAGTTTCTGGGATGGGCGTGATCAAAGCAGCAGTCTTCACGGTGATTGGTTCATACCAACCCATATCAATATTGGGAAAGCAGACAACGTTGTTGTCATTATTATGCTAATGCGTTAGCATTAGCATAATAATGACGTTGCTAACTAAACAAACACAGCCGACGAGCGTTACTAGCATGTGAACAAAAGCAGTAAAATATGTCGGATGATGATGTTTATAAAACCTAAAGCCTGACACTTCTTTAAAGAATAATAAAGTGAAACGAAGTGAGTGACAGGGCTGTTGGCCAATCAGGTGCTGGGCATGGATTTCCAACCGACAAAAACGACCCCAAAGGCAAGGAAGCCAGTCCTTGAATCACAAAGAAAAAATAAGGTAGTATTTTTAAGGTGCTGAATCGGGGCTGAGCCAGGCTACATCATGGCTGCACTCACCAGAGCTGGAGCGCAGGCGAAAATGAAGGTGGCGACAGAATTGAGGTAGGCAAACTTCCTCATCACTTTCAACTCGCCCTCTCTAATCCCCTCCACCTGTGCCTGGAAGGATGGCTCCCATGCGTACAGCTTCAGGATCTGTTGGAGGGGGCGGTGGTGGAAAGGGAAGAGGGATTTTTTTCAATATTTTTTTTTATTCCACGATTTTGTAACCCATTTTTCACCCCAGGGGCGTTTTTTTGCCATTAGGCAGACTAGGCAGTTGCCTAGGGCGCTATGAGGGGAGGGGGGGTGAGTGGAGGAGGCGACCACCAGACATGCCTAATATGGATGAATAAGCCTAATATGGATGAATACATTATACTTGTCCTCAATACAGCAATATATAGCAGCAAAATAAAAGTTCCCCAGGTGGAGGGTGAATTCTCCTCCAATCAGGATCGAGCAGCAGGTTCACATAGTGTAGCTACTCTTGGGCGCCCCTAGTGCACCAGGCTGGTACTACACCATGAATTTCAAATCACTTACCCTACCTTTAAAAATAGTTCATCCTTTTATCCCTTGGGGGGCGCCATTTTACAGGAGATTTTCCCCGGAGCCCCCCTTACCAAATGGACCCGTAAGGGTCCATTTGGTAAGGGGGGCTCCGGGGAAAATCTTGCCTAGGTCTCCACATTACTTAGAAACGCCACTGTTTCACAGAGTGCCGATTCTTAATGTGATCCTGGGCTCTACACCAGTGGTTTTCAACAGGTGGTCCGGGGACCACCAGTGGTCCCTGAGAGGATTCCAGGTGGTCCCCAGCTAAATGACGGACAGTTGGTAACTAAATGGGACCCTTATCATTTTACACTCTCAAGAGTTAAATCATAGGCCTACTTAAACATCCAAATTACTTGACTTTCAAGAATGAACAGAATTAGAAAATGTAGAAGAATTTTGGGTCCGAGAGACTAAACTCAACATCAAATGGTGGTCCGTGGCTAAAATGCAGATTAAATGGTGGGACCCTGGTATGAACAATTCACCAGGGCGAACACCAGACATGCTCTATGCCAGGGGTTTTCAACCTTTTTGATGCCAGGGCCCACCATTTATTCAGAATTTGAGCCACGGACCACCACTTGAGGACATTTTAGCCCCACAGCCCCCACTACTAAAGATTTATTTTTACTTATGTCCATCTTCTAGTTGTGTAGACTTGGACTAATTCACATGATGAATATTTTAACTCTTGAGAGTGTAAAAATGAAACCAAATGGACCCGCAAGGGTCCATTTGGTTTCATTTTTACGTTCTCAAGAGTTACATCTGGTTAACCAACTTAGCTGGGGACCACCTGGAACCCTCTCAGGGACCACCTGTTGAAAACCCCTGCTTTAAAAGGATAATGTATGGACATAAATGCATTATACCTGTCCTCTTTAACTAGAATTTAACATTAAAAACACATGCAATACGTTCTTTAGTTTAAAAGTAGTTCATCATTTTATCGATTTCACAGTGCATGTGATAAGTATGACGTCACAGGAAAATCTTGTCTGGGGCTCCAAATTGCTCAGAAAGGCCACTGGCTTGGTTGTATTGAATTGAGGTGGAAAGGCCACTGACCTTGATGCCATTCAGAATCTCATTCATTATCTTCAGCCTCTTGTCCTTATATTTCATGTTCTCCACCTGAAAAGGGAACCAGTGAAACAACATGCATTTATTTAAAAAAATGCATTTATTTAACAATACATGCACCATGTCTCTGCGTGCACCCTCTGATTTGGATTAACTAATCTCTCTCTCTGTCTCTGACCCTCTGCTCTAAGGGGACTTAAAGGTAGGGGAAGTGATTTCACTTTTGTCAGATATCACCCAAAAATATTTTTTTTCTGTTAAAATGCTTTATTATAAGGTGTGGAAACCATATATGGAGTTTCCCCCTCCCCCACGTTAGCAGAGGAGCTAATAAAAGTTCCCCAGGTCACCACAATTCTCCTCCAATCAGGAGAGAGCAGCAGGTTCACATAGTGTAGCTACTTTTGGGGGCCCCTAGTGCACCAGGCTGGTACTACACCATGAATTTCAAATCACTTCCCCTACCTTTAACTGCAGTGTTGCCAACTTGGCGCATTTGTCGCTATATTTAGCTTTTTTTTTTCAGACATCCCTAATTCCAATATTTGTGAAAAAACTCCTGGTGGAAAATCTAGTCCTTTTTTGCTGGTGAGTTGGGGTGAAATTGGTTGACAGGCGCCAGCGATAAAACCCTCATTTTTCACCATTTTTCCTCCTTCCTTCCTAAAAAGGACCATTGGTAACCAAATGCACCCTTACGATCTGTAACTCTTGAGAGCAAAAAATGATTTCATTTCACGCTCTCAAGAGTTGAATTATATTTAAACATCTGAATTACCTCATTTTTAAGAATCTACACATTTAGAAGAACAGAAGAATTGTTATTTTGACCAACATCTTAACAGTTATTTCTCCTAAATTGAACTCAACAAATGGTGGTCCTCCGAGGCTAAAATTCAGAATAAATAATCGGCCCCCTAGTATGAAAATGGTTGAAAACCACTGCTCTAGCGCATTCTAGTGCAATTTTGGAATTGTCACTACTGCATTTTGGACTTTGGCAGTTGGCAACGCTGCTTAATTGAACAGAGTTCTCCGTTTGTGCAGCTTAAAGCAGGGGTTTTCAACCTTTTTGACACCAGGGACCACCAGTTATTCAGCATTTGAGCCACGGACCACCAGATGATGACATTTTAGCCCCAAAGACCTAAAACTAAAGAATTCTTTTGGTTTTGTTCCCAATTCCAGGCTGGATTTTGCGAACAAAACAGTGTAGACTTCTTAATTAAGTAGTGCTAATTCAGATGATGAATATTTTAACTCTTGAGAGTGTAAAATGGTTTCATTTTTACGTTCTCAAGAGTTACATCTGGTTAGCCAACTTTCCATCATTTAGCCTGGGGACCCCCTGGAACCCTCTCAAGGACCACCTGTTGAAAACCCCTGGCTTAACCCATTGTGTCCTGACCCTCGATTGTAGTTTCTGACACCAGATTATACAGTAGTTCCTGACACCAGATTATAGCAGCAGCAACATTCTAGCTTTTGACGCTAGATTCTACAGTAGTTTCCGACACTATATTCTAGTTATTGACACTAAATGATAGTTTCTGATGCTAGGATCTCCTTTTTGACACTAGAATCTACTTTCTGACGCTAGAATCGAGTTTTTGACACTAGATTCTATAGTTTCTGATACTAGATTCTAGTTTTTCTGAAAAATCTGTGCTCCTGTGTCAGTGATACTAACATATTTCTAGCCAAGGACCACCAGAATTATCCATATTTGGCTGCAGACCCCCCATCTGAAAACATGTTGTTCTCGGGATCCCCCAGAAGCGAAAAATTGAGATAAAATGTTTGCTTCCAAAATAATGTATTCAGAGATTTGCAGCACATTTTCACAATTTTTTTTCTAAAAATAGCAGAACAACAAGCTCATGTCGCGCCACTCGGTGGCGCGACGTGAGCTTGTTGATCTGCTATTTTTCAACAGATAAAACACCAAAACGCGTTCAGGACACTAAGTGTTCACCTGGATGCCTCTGGACTTGGCCGCGATGACGCCGTTGACGGGGATCATCAGGACCATGACCGCCAGACCGGCCAGGACCGAAGGTCCCAGCTCCAGCCACAGGAAGGCGATGGAGAGCGCTATCTGCAGCGGCGCCGACCACAGCAGGTGGATGAAGTTGTAGACGTCGTTGAAGCGCTGCGCGTCGGCCGACATCAGGTTCACCGTCTCGCCCACCGTCGACTCCTTGCGGACGTCGTTGGACACGATCAGGGCCTGGGAGAGGAGAGGAGAGGAGAGGAGAGGAGAGGAGAGGAGAGGAGAGGAGAGGAGAGGAGAGGAGAGGAGAGGAGAGGAGAGGAGAGGAGAGGAGAGGAGAGGAGAGGAGAGGAGAAAGAAACAGCTATTGGGTGCAATCCAGTATATGCAGCAAACACTTCCTGGTTGGGTTGGAGGACTGGAATGCTTCTTGTCGGCAGACTCCCCTTCACTCTGCATGTATTGGTTGTGAATTTCTAGGAATAAAGTTCAGTTCTTTAAACCACACTTTTTCATTTGATAATACCATTTCCTAGTTCTTCATAGTTTGTATTATTTGTGGTGTGCTATTGACATGATCACAAGAGTTAGAAATGTCTAAAATCTTCAGTTAAAACCGGGAGCCTTTTCAGTAAAGTTGCTTGAAAATAATGGTAGTTAGTAGCTGCATGTTTTATTCCCAATCGCTGTGGGGTAGCCAGGTATGGTGTTAAGTCCTCTCATTGGCTGCATGGCAGGAAATCAGGTTTGGGGCCGTGCTCATTGGCTGCATAGCAGCGAATCAGGTCTGGGGCCTTGAGGTAGGCCCGAAAGCCTATACCACCAGGCCTGGGCCTGGGCCTACCAAATAATTATCCATAATAATTAAAACCAGTCATCAAGAGCTTCAACTCATGATGAACAAAGCCGGGGAGTACAGTAGCATTTTTAATTGGGGGGTCAGGTGATTTCTGGACCTTTTGACTTGCAGGTTTTAATTATTCTGGGTAATTATTTGGTAAGCTCAGGCCCAGGGCTGGTGGTATAGGCTTTCGGCCTACCCCAAGGCCCCAGACCTGATTTGCTGCCATGCAGCCAATGAGAAGACTTACACCATACCTGCTACACCACAGCGATTGAGAATTGCACCCATTTGCTGGTATTTTCATGTGGGATGGTGCAGCGAGGTATAGTGTACGTCTTCTCATTGGCTGCATGGCAGCAAATCAGGTCTGGGGCCTTGTGTGTAGGCCAAAAGCCTACACCACCAGACCAGGGCCTGACCTTACCAAATAATTATCCATAATAATTAAAACCTGCAATTCAAAACGTCTCTGGTAAAGCTGTTGATGGCTGGTTTTACTTATTATGAGTAGTTATTTGGTAAGCCCAGGCCCAGGAGGATCGGACATACAGTATCCTATGTGCAGATCTATGGTAATTCCCGCAATGAACAATAAATGCCCGCTGTCAAAAGCTTACAGTGGCGTTTCTAAGCAATTTGGAGCCCCAAGCAAGATTTTCTCTAGAGCCCCCTTACAAATGGAGCCCCTAGAGCCCCCTTACAAATGGAGCTGTAAGGGTCCATTTGGTGAACTGAAGAACATATTATGTGTTTTAAATGTTCAATTCTAGTTATAGATGACAAGTATATGTATTTATCCATATGAGGCTTATTAGCCTGATATGCCTCTGCATGTCTGGTGATTGCCCCCCCCATGGTGCCCCAGGCAACTGCCTAGTCTGCCTAATGGCAAAAACGCCCCTGAAAGCGTAGTCCGCCACTGCCAGCTGACACTTACCTTCTTGTAGACGGCGGCCATGATGACAGCGCGGACGTTCATCCAGCTGACACTTACCTTCTTGTAGACGGCGGCCATGATGACAGCGCGGACGTTCATCCAGCTGACACGTACCTTCTTGTAGACGGCGGCCATGATGGCAGCGCGGACGTTCATCCAGCTGACACGTACCTTCTTGTAGACGGCGGCCATGATGACAGCGCGGACGTTCATCCAGCTGACACTTACCTTCTTGTAGACGGCGGCCATGATGGCCGCGCGGACGTTCATGCCCAGGCAGAAGCACAGCTGGAAGTGCTGATGTAGCAGCACGGAGGACAAGATGTTGGCCAGGAGCAGCAGCACGGCGTACATGTAGCCCTGCCACGCGTACGCAGACCTGTCCTGAGTGAAGGAGATCATCAGCCTGGAATGAAGCACAAACACAATACAGTATATTTTATATATATATACAGTATATTTTATATATATAGTATATTTTATATATATATATATATATATATATATATATATATATATATATATATATATATATATATATATATATATATATATATATATATATATATATATATACAGTATATATATACAGTATATATATATATATATATATATATATTATATATATATATATATATATATATAATATATATATATATATATATATATATACAGTATATATATATATATATATATATATATATATATATATATATATATATATATATATATATATATATTATATATATATACAGTATATATATATATATATATATATATATATATATATATATATATATATATATATATATATATATATATATACTGTATATATATATATATATATATATATATATATATATATATATATATATATATTCCCAGTGGCAAAACTCCAGATTCTCCAGATGGCCAATCCGCCCCTGTTTATATTACATTAATTAGTTACTGCCCAACACTGCCTATAAGTGACCTTCAGTCCCTGTCAGGCGTGTAGCGGGGGTTAGACGTCAGACTGGGACAGGTATAAAGCTACTTATACTACTAACAGTGGCGTGTCACATAGCAATAAAATGACTAATGGGCCGGTTATAAATACGTGTCACATTGAATTGGGGATAGGGTCAAGACTATTATCTGTTTTTGCTCAGAACCACACCTAAAAACAACATAACAACACCCGTAATTAAACGTATTAGCAGCCTGTAATAAGGTCATAGTCATAATATAGTGCCATATAATGGTCATTGGCGTCCATTTGATCTTCAGGAAAGAGGCCGTTGTGATACGATGACAGGATAACATGAGGAGAAACACATGGTGGGTTTTATGAGGCTACCGTTCCTCACCTCAGTCAAAATCTAAAGCGATACCAGGCAAGACCTAGACCGAGGGGTGTTGAGAGCAAACGAGACCGAGACTACCACGAGACCGGGCCGGTGGAGACAGAGACTGAGAACACAACTTAACCCTCCAAGGCCCGGACTTATTTCTACTTGAAAATGTTTTATTTATGCTAATTAATTATAATAAATGAATAAAAAATGTGGGTGGGGGTTCTTTTAATATAATGAATGTACATGTAATAGACATTCTAATAATCACAAAAATATATTTATTGCAGTCATTTTACATACTTTTATTAGGGTTAAAGGCTAAAGGTCAAAGGTTAAAAATCATCAAAAAAGTCCAGAAATTAATCGAAGAGGCTAATGTGGGGGGGGGCATTGTTATGGAAATATCATGACCAATTTCAATGAAATTCTAAACAGTCAACCTCAACCATGATATTTATGTGAAAAAATAACAAAAAAATAATAACATTTTTTTTTTTTTAAATAATTAAAGGGTTAATGTTGCTAAAAAGCAACACTGGGCCTTCTAGGGTTAAGGTAGAGATGGAGACCGAGACCGAGTCCTAGATGTCCGACACCAAGATCAAGACCAAGACCATCCCAAGGCGAGAACAATTCGACACCAGATTTTTACTTCTCATGATCAAACCAAACATAATGCTTCATGCATATAGCCTACAGGTTTTAATTAATGGTGAACAAGACAAATTGACGGTGAGACCAAGACAAGACCACGAGACAATTGACGTGCGAGAACAGCGAAAACAAAATGAGGACAATATCCCAAAAAAATGAGACCGAGAAAACGAAAAGAAGCCTCACGAGACCTGTGTCGAGACGAGAACTACAACAGGCCAGTGGAATGGTATCCCCATGTCTATTTTTTTATGCCGCCAGACTTTGAGGGTTGACCATTCTGCGTGTCCTGGTTCTTGCTCTTTGCGGTTTGAGGAGAGATGTGGCAGGGGTTGACACTAGGGTCTCCGAGGCACTTGCCCATCGGGTCATGGTCACTTGCCCCCCAAAAATATATTGTAAATTTTGCATTTTTACTTACAGGGACCACCAGTGGTCCCTGAGAGGGTTCCAGTTCAGTTGGTTAACCAGATGTAACTCTTGAGAACGTAAAAATGAAACCAAATGGACCCTTGCGGGTCCATTTGGTTTCATTTTTACACTCTCAAGAGTTAAAATTCATCATCTTAATTAGCCCAGGTCTACACAACTGGAGAATGTAGAAGATTAGGTAATTTAGAGGAGTATGTTAATTTGCCTGTTTTGTTTCCCAAATCCAGCCTGGAATTGTGGATATCTAGAAAGCAGGGAAAGACACAGAGGCAGAGTGCAATGACTGCCTTCAAGACAAATTTATCTTGTGTTGTGTTATAGTTGCACACTTGCCCCATCGGGCAACCAGGTAGCAGTCTTCACTTGCCCCACGATTTTTTTTACTTGCCCCTTGCAAGCGGGCAAGTGTTAGTGTCAAGCCCTGTGTGGCCTTTCCTCAGCCAATGGCTAAAGAAAATGAATACATTTTTGACCACACAATAATGTGTGCATGTTTGTATGCAGTGTTGCCAAGTTGGCACATTTGTCACTATATTTTGCTTTTTTCCAGACCCCCCTAGCGCCAAAATCAGTGAAAATCTAGTGCTTTTTTTGCTGGTGAGTTGTGGCAAAATTGGTTGAGAGGAGCCAGAGATAAATCCCTCGTTTTTCACCATTTTTCCTCCTATGATAGAGTCCTTCCTTCCTTCCTAGAACCATTGGTAACCAAATGGACCCTTATAGATCTGTAATTCTTGAGATTTACACGACCCTTATGGGTCCATTTGGTTTCATTTCACACTCTCAAGAGTTAACTCATATTTAACATCTGAATGACCCAATTTTCAAGAATCTACACATTTAAAAAATGTAGAAGAATTGCTATTTTGACCATTTTTTGGAAGTGCCACTAGTGCATTTTGGATTTTGGCAGTTGGCAACACTGCATTATTTGCGTTTGTATGGAGTGAGTGGGTGGTTTTACTTGAGGAGCTGAGGACTGAGAAACACCAGCAGGTCTTGTAGAAGCTTGTAGAAGGCTGACATCAGCATAACTCCTCTGAAGCTCTTGTAGAGCGTCGGGATGAGCCAGGAGTCAGGGTAATCTTCTTCCTCTTCTTTCTTCGTCTCTTGCTTGTTCTTGTTTCTCTTTTCCTCCTAAGAGAGAGAGAAAAAAAATGGAACACACTGAGCTATTGCAGAGAAATTGTTTATTTCATGGTGATGATGATTTTCCCCATAGCATTCAGTGGCATTTGCACCGTTGCTGGTAACTGCTGGTTAATATTGCTGGTCTCCAGCAGTTACTGAGAGTATGCTCACAGCAGAGCCTTCTAGTGGGAGAGTTAGGATATTCCCGTTCACTCCTATGCGCCAGGGCGGTCGCGCTGCTGGAGGAGCATGGAGGAGCCCTGTGAGTCCACTCTCAAGCCGGAAGTCTATGAAATGAATGGGATTTAATAGGGACCAGCAAAGTCTTGCGATACGGTATACGTCTCGCGAGACTGTAGGAGTAGTGAGCGTTATGCTCAGATAGGACTCAAAGAGGCTCTGTATAGTCACGTGACCTGGCTGCTCCGCTCTGCTTCCGGCCTCTGCTTCCGGGTACACGAATATCCTAACTCTCCCACTAGAAGGCTCTGGCTGACAGTATGGACTCGGTTTTGATTTTGTTTTGCTGTCAACACTAAGAAGAGTATAGCTCTGATTGTGGGAAGAAAGGAAGACAGTGAGCAGGCATCTACGTATCTAGGTTATTATGAGTCATTATAAAATGACCCATCTGATGATGGAGATGTCTGAAGTTGGGCAGCCACGTAAAACAGAAGGTGGAAGGAGGAAGAGAGAGAAGCCAAAGAAGACGTGGAGACAGACTGCCAAGGAAGACCGGTGCAAGTGGAGGGGAACTCGTCACCTAATGTTCAAATAGGAACGGGAGGAACGCGCTATGCCCTCGTAGATCTGTTATTTCGGACAAATTGTGGAAAATGTCTGCAAATATTTGAATGAATACCAGGGCCGGATGTAACATTTCCCAATCGGGGGGGTGTGGGGGGGGGGGGGGGGGGGGGCATGGTATAGGGGCGGCTTTATCGCCCGTGTCGCTTTGCGCCACGGACGATGAAGACGCAGCCATACCATTTTCAGTTGCAGGTTGTTGTTGTTAGAGTTGCAACAGGCACGCAGCATACCGGACTATAAGGCGCACCTAAAAGCCTTTAATTTTCCCAAAAATCCACCCTGCGCCTTATAATCCAGTGCGCCTTATATATGGATCGTTCGACTGCAGTAGCTTCTATTCTGTGTTAACTATAGTAGCTTCTATTCTCTGCGCCTTATAATCAGGTGCGCCTTATATATGAAAACAGTTCTAAAAGGTGCGCCTTATAATCCGGTGCGCCTTACAATCCGGTGCGCCTTATAGTGCGGAAAATACGGTACATAAAGCTAAAGGTCTGACTCAGAGAGTTTTCTGTTTTCAATGATGAAATGCTGTTGGTTTAGTGGTGACACAATTGTAGTTAGTCAGTAGCAGTAGTGGTTCAAATAATTTTAAATATAAGCACTTTAATTTGAAATGTCTTAGGTCGTTTTGCATGCCATCATGTTTGGTGGGGCAGCCTGGGCATTTAGGGGGCCATTGCCCCACCCATGCCCATGCCTAGATCCGCCCCTGAATAACACAACCGCATGCTTCAAATGAAATGTGCGCGGCGCTCACCATCACCAGCACATCCTGGCTGACTCCCTTGGCCAGGCCGTTGGAGGAGAGGCCGTTCTGCAGGACCTTCTCCTCCTTGTCCCGGAGGAGCTGCGTCTTGGCCTGTCTCTTGCGGAATCGAACCCTGGCCGCCGCCAGCTCCACCAGCATGACCTCCTGGAAGCGCTTGCTGAGGCGGTCTGCGGTGTTCTCCTTCTTCAGCTCATACATGTCCTCCTGCACCAGCGCTTGTTTGTAGCCCTTCAGCACCATTCTGGGGAGAGACATGGGACGAGGGGCGGATGTAACATGTCCCATTTGGGGGGAGGGGGGTAAGAGAACATGTTGGAGGGGCAAGAGAAAATGCGGCAAGAGAAAATGCGGCTTCATCGCCCGTGGCGCCACGGGCGATGAAGCCGCCCCCATACCATTTTCAGTTATTTACTTGACTTTTATTAGTCAAGTAAAGCATCAATAACCAGCTTGTGGTTAGAGTGTCCGCCCTGAGACTGGGAGGTCGGGGTTCGATTCCCGGCCGGGTCATACCAAAGACTCTAAAAAAATGGGACCCAATGCCTCCCTGCTTGGCACTCAGCATCAAGGGATGGATTGGGGGTAAGTCCCTGCGATATACTAGCGTCATGTCCAGGGGGTGTACTTGTACATCAAGCTGCCTCACGCTACAGAAACAGGAGATAGGCTCCTGACCTATATGGGCCTCAATGGCTCAGCTGGGCCTCCTGACATCATGGCCTGGCAAGGCTACTTAAAGCATCAATAATAACATCAGTTGTTGTTGAAGTTGCAACAGACACGCAGCATGCATAAAGCTAAAGGTCTGACTCAGAGAGTTTTCTGTTTTCAATGATGAAATGCTGTTGGTTTAGTGGTGACACAGCTGTAGTTAGTTAGTAGCAGTAGTAGTGTTTCAAATCATTTTAAATATAAGCACTTTAATTTGAAATATCTTGGGTTGTTTTGCATGGCATCGTGTTTGGGGGGCAGACTGGGTAGGGGGGCATTGCCCCCCCATGCCCATGCCTAGATCCGCCCCTGATTGGCAACTAATCACTGGAGTTATCATGGGTGTTTCACACCTAACCATATTTTTTTTTCCTGCAGCGTTATGTGCAACTAAACTCAAGAGCAGTGAGCCATCTCTGAACCTAATCCTAAAAATGACACATGAAAATTATTATGTAGCTCTATGTTGGATCACTCCTTGGATATTCACTCCTTGAATATTTATTTTTAAATTACCTACAGCTATTTAAGTTTAGAAGAGAACTCTTCCTCTTTAGACTGACACACGTGCAGCTATTCTGCCTGACCTAGGTTTTCTGCAAACTTTCAAGTATTTATATAGCAGCATCAAACAAAATCGAATATAGGTATAGTACTAAGGCTGTTGAAAATAGTTAATTAATGGGATTAAATTAATTCTGTTGATTCATCTGATTGAATTTTTTAACGCAATTAACTCATGTGCACACAAACTCAACCCACTGAGCATTTTCTCAATGAAATAAATGGGTAGAGCACGGTTTTACGGCGACATATAGCTGTGTGTCTCCCTGTAACCAGAGCCATAGAGTATAGCTGGAGGATCGACAAGCATTGAGGATCACCTATTTTGATACATATTTTAAAGATAAATGGTTATTTTTTCACAGATTCTGTTTCTTTTTTAAATGTTGAAATCCTGTGGGAAAACATGCATATTTTGGAGCTGTTCAAAACTGGATAGTTTGAATGGTGATTAATCATGACTAAATTAATTTTGAAGCTGTGATTAATTTGATTAAAAACTTTAATCATTCAACAGCCCGAATGTATACTGTACATAACTGTACAGAATCCAAAAAATGGATTGCCGGCCTAAGTGGGTTAATCACATGCCTACAGACAGAATAAGCCACCGTGAGTTCCTTTAAATAATGTAAAAATGTCTTGGTTAGAACATTTCTAAAATATATATTTTAAGGTGATAGTTAAGGAAGTGTCGCAATCCAATTAATCAACCAATCATTTAAATAATTAGCCGATGAATCGACTGTGAATATAATCGTTAGTCGCAGCCCTAGTTAGGACCTACATGTTAACAACATTACTATTTTCAATGTAGTAATGCAAAATAATAACCCGTAATAAAAGCACATCCTTGACCGTAAATGCATAGGCCAGAAGGCGTAGCTTATTGCAACTACCACTTTAAAGCAGGGGTTGTCAACCTTTTTGATCCCAGGGCCCACCATTTATTCAGCATTTGAGCCACAGACCACCAATTGAGGATATTTTTAGCCCCACAGACCTCAAAACTAAAGATTTCTTTTGCTTCTGTCCATGACCATTAATCTTCTAGTTGTGTAGACTTGGATTAATTCGCATGATGGATATTTTAACTCTTGAGAGTGTAAAAATGAAACCAAATGAACCCGCCAGGGTCCATTTGGTTTCATTTTTACACTCTCAAGAGTTACATTTGGTTAACCAACTTAGCTGGGGACCACCTGGAACCCTCTCAACGACCACTGGTGGTCCCCGGACCACCTGTTGAAAACCCCTGCTTAGAGGAAAGGAAGCAAAACACGATCCACACTCAGCACAGTGCCAACCTGCGTATTGTGCACAAGTAGGCCATTGCCCAATTTTTGCGAGAGCAGAGCAAGCGATCCAAAAACAAACAGAATCAATTATTTAAAAAAAAAAAAAAACACGTCTCCTTCAGGAGATAATACTTATGGCATTAGTTATAAAGCTCTCTTAAAGGGGAATTTTCAACCCATTTTCAACATTCTAATATGTTATTAGTATAGTAATATGTCATTAGTATACCCTAGAGGTGCTGGGTGGACATGATAAAAAAGTTCTCCCCATTCTGTGTTCCCAAGAAATGGAGGTCTGAAGAAAACCACGAACATGGTGAAACATCTTGATGACATCATCAAGATGTATTTTCACCATGTGCGCCCTCTTTTTTCTGAGAGTGTACAAATGCAACCAAATGAACCCTAATGGGTTCATTTGGTTCCATTTGTACACTCTCCGAAAAAATGTTGAAAATGGGTGGAATTCCCCTTTAATTACATCACCATTATGTCATCACCTAAACCAGCCAATCGTAACACTCCGAGGGATGCCCGGTGGCCGACGGTCGACGACCGCGAACCGATCGCTCAACTTGCGCTTGCTCTGCTCACGCAAATATGAAGGATGTGCAGATGATGGCTGTACATTTCAACACATTTATTATGAGTTATGACAGCTACCTGTTGAGCCAGCTGAAGGTGATTCGGCTCAGAAACGGTGCCCCGACCTCTGGGTTCTATGGTACAAAGACAAATGCACAGATGGATAATGCACAGATGGATAAAGCTTAGAGGTCACTGGATGACGCTAAAATGCTGGATATATTTGTCAGAAAGAACAGTAAGGGCCCTGATACACCTAGCAATGTTTTGAGCAACATCAACAAGCAACGTCAACTATCAACGTTGACTTTTCACCTTTCTATAGAAAATGATCAACTCCTGGTTGTTCAGAAAAGTCAGATCTTTAGCGCCCTCTACTGGTCAACATTTCAGAATCCTCCAATCACAGCCCTCCTTGGTGTCACCTGATCCTTTCTCCTAGACTCTCACAGATAAGCTTTTCTGAAACCATGGCTGCTGCTGCTGCTGCTGCTGCTTCACGGCGGTGGACAAAAACAGGCATTCTGTAACTTTTATTTCGCTAAATGAACATTTTGAGTTGGGTGGCAGTTGGGTGAAAATGATTCAATGCAAACTAAGGCTTCTTTTCTCTTCTCTCTTTCACTCTCAGGAAAAAAATGAAAATGGGTGGAATTCCCCTTTTAATGGGAGGTGTTGCCTGTTGCCATGTGTCTCATCATGTTGCCCGTTGATATTGAAATTGTTAGTTGATATTGATCAAAATATTGCTAGTGTAGCAGGGCCTTAACTATGAGTAACTATGTTGCCATTCTAGTGAACAATAGAATATGTTTCGCCCTGGCCTACACATTACTCAAAGCTCCTATATGTAAATGTATGGTCAAAATAATAATTACATCGTTTTTTTTATTGTTTTTCATGAAGTCTTCTTTTAATTTAGATCATCTTGTCTTTTTGACGCCTCTAGGGGCTGCAGGAAGCCTCCAAAGAAATTCCTGTAAGCTTTGTCATTTGCTAACAAAGTCTTGGCGGGACTATTTGTTAGCCAACCAGGAAGAGCCTCGCTGAGCTGCCTCTGATTAGGCTGCAACTACACAGGGTTTTGCAAAGTCCAAGTCTCGGACCGGGGTGTGATGTCACGTCCTCCTTTTTTGGAGGGTTTCAATGGGCACTTCCTGCTACTTCCTGTCTGAATTTCGGACGGCGGCCAGGCAGCAGGAAAGACCCGCCCGAAATTCAGACAGGAAGTAGCAGGAAGTTCCCTTTGAAACCCATTCAAAAAAAGGAGGACGTGACGTCACACCCCGGCCGAAAGTTGGAATGTGCAATCCTGTAGTCTGGCTGGGCCTTTGAGGAAACAGGGAGGACTGGTGGAGTCAAATGTGGACTTGGGGGAGGACTATGATTTTTAAAGGGCCACTGCGGCTCCTATGGTTGTCACAGATACTAGATATTTTCAATAAGTTTTCTAATAATGAAACAAAAGTTAAAGAAGAAGAAAAAAATGCCATTAAAATTCTGAAATGTATTGCTTCGTGTCAGGAGTATAGATCAGGGGTAGGCAACCTTTTCGGGATGAAGTGCCGTGTCTTTATTTTCTTGAAAATCAGCGTGCCATATCGACATTATGTAATTATGACACCACTTCAAAATTACTTCCATTATTTCTATCTGATTTTACCCATGATTATACACTTTTATGTGCCCTCTTCTTCTTTAGAAATATGTTCTTTCAGGATGTAGCATTATTGGACTCAATTTTTATTATTACCACTGTTTCCCCAGTTAGAGTTGAATGAATGTGAGTTTGAATGAGTGCAGAATTATGTGTGAATTATATGTAATTTACATACACATGTGAGTGAACTTAATTTAACTGTACACATTTTTGTATATTTAAATTTTAAAGGGGAAATTCAACTTTTTGATTTTTTTTTTGTGTGTGTTTTAGGTGCTCCCATATGTATTAAACGTAGTGAAAGCTATTTTAGGAATCCATGTTATGTTGTATTTGCACCTAAAATAAGTAAAAACATCTCTCTCACACTTGTGCCAGTGGTTACCCTCTGAAGTGCCCATGGTGGCACCCGTGCCTAAGGTTGCCTACCCCTGGTATAGATGATGCTTGCTCACCTTCTTAATGCTTTCCTCTGCTTCCAGCGGGATGTCAGCTATCGCAGAGAGGACCAGACCTACGAGCTCCAGCCCGAAACTAATGTAGAAAAGGGAGAACCGCGGGACATCTTGGACCGACCCTCCCTGACGATAAAAAGAAGGGCGATAAGATTGAGCGCGTTCCTTGATTCCTCTCTGCGAGTCCTTTGACTTCACTGCTCCCTACAGTGTATATCGGGGCTGCCCAAAAGGTAGATGGTGATCTACCAGTAGATCACACAAGACGTGCAGGTAGATCACATGACAGCACTTGGACCGCTATAGATCTGTAACTCTTGAGAGTGTTAAAATGAAACCAAATAGATTTGGTTTCATTTTAACACTCTCAAGAGTTAAATTATATTTAAACATCTGAATTATGTAATTTTTAAGAGTCCACACAATTAGAAAATGGAGAATAATTGTTATTTTGACCAACATTTTGCCAATTTTCTTTCCCAATTGTGGACAAAAAATGTGAAAGTTCTTAGTTTTGGGTGCAAGAAACTAAACTCAACATCTCAAACTGTCAACTCAAACCTCAAATACTGTTTGAGGTTTGAGGTCAGTAACAGCATATACAGGAAAACCTTCTAATTCTGTCCCTCTATATTTTTCATTATAAGTGCACTATTCTTAAACACTATAGCAGTAAGTAACACCATCACCACTATTTAAAAGCTCAAACTTTCTAGGGGCCTTGAAATGGATCTTCAGTGATGGAACAATCACATTTTTTGATGTGTAGATCTTGTTGAGCCGCTCATTTTGAAAGTAGCTCTCAAGTCAAAAAAAGTGTGGGCGTAGATGAAGATAGCGTACATTCCCAGGGCTTGACACTAACACTTAAGTCACACCTGGGCATCATATGGCCCGGGGGCCAAATGTGGCCCTTTGGCTACCTCTGACCGGCCCGGGGACCACCAGTGGTCCTTGAGAGAGCTCCAAGTTAAATATGGAAAGTTTGTTAACCAGATGTAACTCTTTGAGAGCGTAAAAATGAAACCAAATGGACCCTTGCGGGTCCATTTGGTTTCATTTTTACGCTCTCAAGAGTTAAAATATTCATCGTCTGAATTAGCCCAAAGTCTACACATCCAATCAGAGAATGTAATAGGATGGTCATTTTTGGTATCCTGTTTAGTTTCCCAAATCCAGCCTGGAATTGTGGACACAAACAAAAAAAATCTTGAAGAAAGTTTTGGGATCTGTGGGGCTAAAATGTCATCAAATTGTGGTCGTGGCTGAATACTGAATAAATTGAGGGCCCTGGTGTCAAAATGGTTGGTCTTACGCTTACTTTCGTCTTGAAATGAAATGAATATCACGCAGACTTTAGTTCAGCCTTTAGCCTTGGCCCTCCAAAATATTTTATGTATCTCATTTGGCCCCTTGGGAAAAATAATTGCCCACCCCTGACTTAAGTGAAGACTGCTACCTGGTTGCCCGATCGGGCAAGTGTGCATATAATGCACTATAACACAACACAAGATAAATGTCTTGAAGGCAGTCATTGCACTCTGCCTCTGTGTCTTTCCCTGCTTTCTAGCTATCTCTCCCATCTCTCTCCCAGGTCCATTTGGTTCCAAACTATCATTTTGCTGGGGTCAGGGACCACTGGGTGATTAAGATGATGAATTCTAACTCTTGAGAGTGTCAAAATGAAATCAAATGGACCCGCAAGGGTCCATTTGTTTTCATTTTTACGTTCTCAAGAGTTACATCTGGTTAACAAACTTAACTGCTGCCTGTTGAAAAACCCCTGGTTTAAAGCACCCAAGTAGGAAGTAAACTTAAATGCAAAACTTACAATATATTTTTGGGGGGCAAGTGACCATGACCTGAGGGCAAGTAGAACTTGCCCTTCCGATGGGGCAAGTGCCTCGGAGACCTTAGTGTCAACCCCTGATTCCCCAGTGTGGTTCTCCGTCCATCCCTACCTGTCTAAGAGCCTCTCTCAGAAGGGTCTGGAAGGGGAAGATCTCACACACCACCAGCAGCAGCCAGAAGTTAAAGAGAGTAGCTGAATCCACGGCTCCTTCTCTGCGCCGGAGACCTTCTTGGCACAGCATGAGCAGGAGCTAGAAAGGAACAATGATACTTTATTACAAGGGGTTTTCAACAGGTGGTCCGGGGACCACCAGTGGTCCGTGAGAAGGTTCCAGGCGGTCCCCAGGCTAAATGATGGAAAGTTGGTTAACTAGATGTAACTCTTGAGAGTGTAAAAATGAAACCAAATGGACCCTTGCGGGTCCATTTGGTTTCATTTTCACACTCTCAAGAGTTAAAATATTCATCATCTGAATTAGCACTATTTGATTAAGAAGTCTACACTGTTTTGTTTGCAAACTCCAGCCTGGAATTGTGAACAAAACCAAAAGAATTCTCTAGTTTTAGGTTTTAGGTCTTTGGGGCTAAAATGTCATCAAATGGTGGTCCCTGGTATGAAAAAGGTCGAAAACCCCTGCTTTATTACTTGCCTAATTGTGAGGTAAATAAGAGACCTTTGTAAGTCATGATTATTAGCCCGCTGCTTTATTGGCTTTGTCCGCAGCGGCATCGTGTTTTTATTAACCATTTTCGAAAAGTCTATGAGGAAAATGAATGAGGATTCCATTTCTGGAACACACGCAACGTCATGAAAGGGGCGGCTGCACAGGAATCCTCATTCGCTAACTTTTCTAAACAACCAGGAGTTGACCGTTTTACTGTACTGTATATAGAAAAGTGAGATGCCAACGTTGATATATGACGTTGGTTGTTGATATTTGGTCAAAACAGCTAGCGTAGCAGGGTCTTAAGAAAAACAAAAAGTGCAATTTAATTTAAATGTACAGGTGGCCTGAGCCTGGAATGACCAATCTGACGACTTTCTCGAAGCTCCTTGTCCTGGACATGTTTAACTAATATAGAGAGGCACCAGGCTAATACATAGTCTGATTTGAGAGCAGTGTTGCCAACTTGGCGCATTTGTCGCTATATTTAGCGCTTTTTCAGACCCCCCTAGCGCCAAAATTAGTGAAAAACTCCTGGCGGAAAATCTAGTGCCTATTGGCTGGTGAGTGTGGGTGAAATTGATTGACAGGCGCCAGAGAAAACCTCATTTTTCACCATTTCTCCTCCTATTACAGTGGTTTTAAACCAGTGGTCCCCAGGCTAAATGATGGATAGTTGGTTACCCAGAGGTAACTCTTTGAGAGCGTAAAAATAAAACCAAATGGACCCTTACGGGTCCATTTGGTTTCATTTTTACGCTCTCAAGAGTTAAAATATTCATCATGTGAATTAGCCCAAGTCTACACAACTAGAGAATGTAGAAGATTAATGGCCATTTAATGGTCATATTCCCTTCCAGGCAAGCATCTAGCGCATTCTAGTGCATTTTGGAAGTGCCACTAGTGCATTTTGGATTCTGGCAGTTGGCAACACTGTTTGGGAGCTGCTCTACTTACCCATGAAACAGCGAACAGTGCAGGGTTTGTATAGAACACTGCTGCATGCCTTCCGGTTGCACTTGCATCAGTCCCAGGGCCAAAATCCTGTCCTAACGTCACGGCCAGGCCTGCCATGGCCGTCAGGAACAGCAGAGCTGCGATAAGCTGAAAGGGGTGAGGTGAGGGAGGAGAAGCATAATGTGAGTGGGACAAAGGCAAGCAAAATGATTTGGTTTTCATGTGTCATGTATTATTATTTAATAGCCAGGGTGTTTATTTTCATTTGGACGATGAGCCTTTAGTTTATGCATAGTTTATATACCTTGTCAGGCTGAAAATGAAGTAAAAAACATGATGATTTTTGCCGATATAACGATGTAGTTTTCCTCACCAATAGGCAGTGTAACTAGAGATGGCAGATATTATCGGTCCTCCGATATTATCGGCCGATAAAAACTTTCAAATTTCATATCGGAAAATATCGGTATCGGTATTTACAAACTGGAAATTATGACTATTTACAGAGATGTAGACTCAGCGCTACGGTCATGTTTATACCATTACTTTTGTACTTTGCTCAAGTAGGCTACATGTTGAATTTATAGTTGTATGGAGTATTTCTAGGCTATAACATGAATTCGTATTTATACTAAATGTTTATTTATATTAAATATTTGTATAGTAATAGTTTCCACCACTGGAGGCCGCATATATCGGTATCGGTTGATATCGGTTGATATCGGTATCGGGAATTAGAAGTTGGATAATATCGGGATATCGGATATCGGTAAAAAAGTCAATATCGGGCATCTCTAAGTCTAACCCATTTTGTTCTGACTAGATTCCAGTTTTGGACGCTACAGTTTTGGACGGTACATTCTAGTGTTGATGTTACATTCTAGTTTCCGACGCTATAGATTCTAGTTGCAGACGCTAGATTATAGTTTCTGATGCTTGATTCTAGCTCCAGGCGATAGTTCCTATCGCTAGTTTCGAATTCAGGGCGTTAGATTCTAGTTTCCGACTCTAAATTCTATTTTTTGACACTCCCCTTTATACCAAACTCCCCCTTACCAAACCCCGGTGACACCTGTGACGTCATACCTATGACAGGCACAGTAAAACAGGGGCGGATTGGCCATCTGGAGTACAGGGAGTTTTCCCGGTGGCCTGCGCCACCTAGTGGCCTGGACAAGATCCAAAATGTACTAGTGGCACAAAATGACCATTAATCTTCACAGTCTGCGTGCCCTTGCAATAGAGCTACGTCGCCGGTTATCATTATGAAAAATAGTTATGACCGATGCCTCTTAGGTTGATCTACATCACGCTATGTCACTCACCGTCGCCGGTTTGATACGATCCCAATGATAACGGCAGCGAGCAGCGACCGCATATTCCAGTCAGAACGGACCAAAATAAGGGACGGACCAACCCGGAACCGGAAGTGTGTCGCCAACTAACTTGTCCGACGGGAAACATGGACCGAAACATGAAATATGACTTTTAGATGAAAATCGCTGGCACTGGCTACCTCAAAAAATATGAAAAAGGGCTGGCACTGGGTGTGTTAATCTACATTCTCTAGTTGTGTAGACTAAGTTGGGCTAATTCACATGATGGATAAACTCTTGAGGGTGTAAAAATGAAACCAAATGGACCCGCAAGGGTCCATTTGGTTTCATTTTTACGCTCTCAAAGAGTTACATCTGGTTAACCAGCTGCCACCCCCAGGGTGGCCTGGCAAAGGCAAAATTGTCCCGGTGGGAAAATATGTGCCAATCCACCCCTGCAGTAAAATGGACAGAAGTCTTACCTGTTTGCAGACATAGAGGCGGGACAGATGTGTGGCTCCTCCTCCTCCTCCTGTGCTCCTGAACAGAGCAGCGAGGTGCCGAGGACCACAGAGGAGCCACAGGAAGCCCAGAGGGATCCACACCAACACGGTCTGCTCCAGACACACAGGGAGGTCCGGGTCGGCTCTGTCCAAGTATGTGGAGTTCTGGGAGAGGAGAGAGAGGAAGAGCGTACAGGTCAATATCAAATTGCGGGACTTTTTGGGATCCACTAAGTTACCTTTTTTCAACTACGTTACGTAACATAGTTGACATAACATAGTTGACATATTTACTGTTTTCAGGTATAAAATCAAGAATCATATCTAACGGGATTATCTTAACTTCATTATAATGAAATGATAAAAATATTTTTTATTCAATTCATTTAAAGGTAGGGGAAGTGATTTCACTTTTGTCAGATATCACCCAAAAATATTTTTTTTTTCTGTTAAAATGCTCTATTATAAGGTGTGGAAACCACATATGGAGTTTCCCCCTCCCCCACGTTAGCAGAGGAGCTAATAAAAGTTCCCCAGGTCACCACAATTCTCCTCCAATCAGGAGAGAGCAGCAGGTTCACATAGTGTAGCTACTTTTGGGGGCCCCTAGTGCACCAGGCTGGTACTACACCATGAATTTCAAATCACTTCCCCTACCTTTAAAGGTAGGGGAAGTGATTTGAAATTCATGGGGATTTGAAATTCATGGGGGAAACTCCATATGTGGTTTCCACACCTTATAATAGAGCATTTTAACAGAAAAAAATATTTTTTGGGTGATATCTGACAAAAGTGAAATCACTTCCCCTACCTTTAATTATTGTTTAACTAAATAGAAAGTGGTTGTTGTTACATTCGGACAGTTATTTAGTTGACATTTTAGTGATATTCAGCCATTTTGTATTAAGAGGTGACTGTTTTCATAGTAACCCAGCTGGCACAAGACGTCTACACAACGTTAGGATAACGTTGTACTCTAACGTTGGATGACGGTTGGGTTTTGGTTGAATATGAAAGTTTGATTGACGTCATAATCTAACGTTGTATTGACATCATAATCCAACGTTGGTTTGACGTCAATCTATGATGTTATATAGACGTTGATTATTGGGTAGACTTCCAACGTTGGATTTTAGTTATATTTTAGTTGGAAATGAAAGTTTGATTGACGTCATAACCTAACGTTGTATTGACATCATAATCCAACGTTGGTTTGGCGTCAATCTATGATGTTATGTAGACGTTGATTATTGGGTAGACTTCCAACGTTGGATTTTAGTTGTATTCTAGTTGTAAATGAAAGTTTGATTGACGTCATAATCCAACGTTGGTTTGGCGTCAATCTATGATGTTACATAGACGTTGATTATTGGGTAGACTTCCAACGTTGGATTTTAGTTGTATTCTAGTTGTAAATGAAAGTTTGATTGACGTCATATTCCAACGTTGGTTTGGCGTCAATCTATGATGTTATGTAGACGTTGATTATTGGGTAGACTTCCAACGTTGGATTTTAGTTGTATTCTAGTTGTAAATGAAAGTTTGATTGACGTCATAATCCAACGTTGGTTTGGCGTCAATCTATGATGTTACATAGACGTTGATTATTGGGTAGACTTCCAACATTGGATTTTAGTTGTATTTTAGTTGAGAATTAAAGTTTGATTGACGTCATAATCTAACGTTGTATTGACATCATAATCCAACGTTGGTTTGACGTCAATCTATGATGTTATGTAGACGTTGATTATTGGGTAGACTTCCAACGTTGTATATTAGTTGTATTTTAGTGGAATGAAAATTTGATTGACGTCTTAATCTAACATTGGACTGACATCATAACCCAACGTTAATTTGATGTCAACCTGTGATGTTACGTAGACGTTGATTATAGGTTTGACTTCCAACATTATATACTTAGCTGAAAAAGTCAATCTCATTGAAACCAAGATTGGTTTGAGGTCAAAATCTGACAATTGGTTAAACTGAAAATCATATATTCCAACATTGGCAAGGCATCATAATCCGTTATGTGGCAGTAAGAAATAGCATTGTGGTCAAAACCCTAAATTAGGTTGACATAATGTCCAAAATCTGTCAATCTGTCAGTCTCTTTATTAAATCGCAGTATAGAAAAACATAACATAAAACATATAGTAGGCTGAACATTCTCACAGCAAAAGTTCCCCCCTCCACATCTTTGCTATAAAACAAAAGGTCTTAAACCAAAACTTTGCTAAAAAGGACTGGACATGTGCCAGCTGCGGAAAACTGTTCCGTTCCAGTGTTGGGCCAGAACAGTGCGTCCACAACTGGCCCCTACGTCTGGCCCACTTGGAGTAAGGACCACGGCTTGGCTGGACCACTGTTTGGCCATTAAAGGGGAATTCCACCCATTTTCCTTTTTTTTCTGAGAGTGTACAAATGGAACCAAATGAACCCGTTAGGGTGTAACGAAATCATGGTGAAAATAAAACCACTAACAGGGTGAACCTTCTTGATGACATCATCAAGATGTTTCACCATATTAGTGGTTTTCTTCAGACCTCCATTTCTTGGGGACACAGAATGGGGGAACCTTTTTTTATCATGTCCACCCAACACCTTGAAGGTATGACATGAAATGAAGGTATGACATCAATGACATGAAAATGGGTGGAATTCCCCTTTAAGGCCAGCTGGTCCTGTTCTCGCCCAAAGCACTTACACCTAAAAGGGACACTTTAATAATTTAAGTGTAAGTAATTACAATTCTCTAAATAAATACTCAATGTTTAAAACATTACATTTTTACACTTTACAGTACCATTTTAACAAATTAAATATATTTCATACATGCAGACATACGTTTACAGAACCTTAACAAATAACAAACAAAGCATTTTCTCTTTAACCCATTTAGAACTGAGGCTGATTTGTATGTTTACTCTGAAACAATATATACAGTATTTAAGTGTCTTCAGTATACAAAACTCAATTTTGAGTGACAATGAGAGATTCATAAAAAAATACCCAAGTGTGTTTTGTCATTAATCAATTTCCTTTATTTTGAAGTAATTATTAGGAATAACTGAAATAATTAAATGAAAATCCACTGAATCATGCAACTTACAGTATAATCTTTTCTATTAACATTATACTGAGGTGGCATTAAAATTATATTTTGTTAAAAGTGAAATATCCCTTTGCAAAATAAGCATGCCCGTGGTGACACACGTCAAGTGATTCAATGCATGGAATTAAATAGACCAAATCAAACCAAAGGCTCTCTCCTTAGTAGTTGCATGGTGAGCCTTTGGTGTGATTTGGTCCATTTAATAGTTACTTTATAATTATAGGCATTGTGTGTTTTCTCAATAAGAATTTGTCTCCAGCTCATTAAAGAACATGAGATCCCTAAAACACTATGGCAAAAACATGAACTTATTAGAGATGTTTAAATTAATGTTGAAATACATTTCAACTGCCCACTACATACAGTACATGGTATATCCAGACAGCAATCTTTACCGGTGTTTGTTCGGTAACAGGGTCTCCATATCTCTCCAGTTCTTTAGTAAAGGTTTCTCTTGCAGGGTGACATACATTTGTGTTACCTGAGAGATACCTGCTACTATCAAACACTATAATTGCTACACTATAGACTAGATAAACATGTATAACGCTCAAAAGCATGTCATTTCGTGTTTCTGCCTTTTGGTTTCCCCTAATCTGCCTGTACAACATTTAACCACCTGACCACTTTGTCCACATTTAGGGTCGAGGATTATTATCTCTGGCCAATATTTCTGAGGCTATGAAGATTAAAATACAAAGCCATACCAACAACCCCAAAATGACCTAATTAGGGATATCTGAATAGATAACTGCATTTATGTTTAACAGTAACAACCTAAAACAAGTAAAAAATATATATTTACTTCTCTATATTCCAACAGCAACCACAGCTAGAGTTTGTTCAGAAAAGGGGGTTGTGGCCTAGCCTGGCTCAGCCCTGAGTCAGCACCTTAAAAATACTAGCTTGTGATTCAAGGACTGGCTTCCCTGCCTTTGGGGCCGTTTGTGCCGGTTGAAAATCCGAGCAAAGCACCTGATTGGCCAACAGCCTTGTCACTCACTTCATTTCACTTCATTATTCTTTAAGGAAGCGTCAGGTTTTAGGTTTTATAAGCGGCAGAATAATGACAACATTATCTGCTTTCCCAATATTCTTATGGTTTGGTATGAACCAATCACCGTGAAGACTGTCACTTTGATAATGCCCATCCCATAAACTGCTGCGGTAGAGAGGGACTTCAGTCTGAATAATGAAGTGAAACGAAATGACAATTCAGACTAAGGTCAGGCTAGTTGCAACCATATCTCTAGTTCTGTAAAGAACTAGAGAAGCCAACTCTAACAAACATCAATGATTACTACTGGAATAGAGCCAAAACAAAAACATGGCATATTCAAAGGACCTGAAAGATTTGCCAGGTGAATAAGACCGTGCACATTTGCATTTTGGTACACCATGATGATCAATGTAAGAGCAAGTCTCCATGATCAAGCTGTTCTATTGATCCCATCAACAGAATGAAAATGGCTTAACTTAAAGGAGAATTCCACACCAAAACACATTGGGCATCCATCTACCTTGATTCCTGTGACATGATATAATGCCCTTGATTTCTGTCATTTTCTACACCCTGAGGCCCCCTCCCTCTATTGGAGTTTGTATTGCTGTAGGTTGTCTTTATTCTAATGCAGGTATTTTAGTAGCTCCAAACTTATTTCTTTTCGCAGATCACTCATCACTCACATCAATCCATACACTACAAGATAATTGGGACACTACATGATGTTAAAAAAAAAAACAGGTGGTACCCGTGAGACAAGTTTCAAACAGAGTGATTGGAGAGGAGAGTGGAAGAAGGGAGGGGAGGAGAGGATGAGGAATAGATTATCTCTGGGATTGCAAGTAAAGGCTTCCCCAAAGTGACGTAAAACTCATGCATGAGCATCAGTATACTATTGAAATATGGTGTGTGAAAAAAATAGTTTGGAGCTACTAAAATGCCCCAATAGAATAAAGACAACCTGCACTAATGCAAACTGTGGGATGGGGACAGGGACCTCAAGCGGAAAATGTAGAAAATGGGGCATCTATGACGAAAAACAAGTGTAATATATATGATGTCACAGCAATCAAGGTAGACGGATGAGTGTGGAATTCTCCTTTAAGAAGTGATTATAGAACACCGTTCTAATATTGCAACAGAACACATGTCCATAGAAGATCAAAATATCCAGATATTCAGCTGCTTCAAAGAAACCTGTGATGTAACACTGTGAATCACATTAAAGATAGAGGGAAGGAATGAAGTCTTTAAATCTCTCGTCTTTTTAGAGGGGTAGAGATCAGATCATAAGTTAGAAAAAAAAAACATACTTCAAATTCCGTTGATCGCCTTTTCTTCTGGGACCTTTTCATGACGACTGTGTTCAGACACTGCCCTTTTGTTAGTCAAACAGTGATTCCATGCCTTGGTTAGATGAAATGCAGAAGCCACTAGCTGTCAGGAAACTGCTCCTGCTGGTACAGATGTCCTGCTTGCAATGTCTCTCTCCGGGCAAACAGTGTGAAGCTCTTTAACCTGCCCTGGGTCTGAAAGAGAGAAAAAGACCAAGTCACTATTCATAGAAATCAAAAGAAAAAACTAGCAGTTCACCTTATTGTTCTAGTCGACTGTAAACTAAAACATGTCCGTCAGCTACCTTTTTTCCACCAAGGAAAACTAAATAAAAACTGCAAAATATGTGGATGCGTTGTGATGCAAATTAAACGCAGATCAATGTCTCACAATGAAGAAGAGTTGGATGAGCTGGAGTTGTGTTGTGAATGTGGCTGCAATAATTGTGTTAATGGGACTATATGTTGTGGGGGAAGGATATGTGTATTCTGAAACAATTGATGATTGTAATTAAAGATCTTTGCAAGTTACAACTGTGTTTTTGCTTCATGGCACAACCCTGAAGCAGTGGCAAATGAGCAAAAACCCACTCCCTTTCATGGTAAATGGCTTACGACTAAAACTAGGACTAAATATAATGACAATTACGTCAAACAAATAAAAATGCAAGGGAGGGACGAGTGGACTAGAGTTGTAGTAGACTATAGTGAAGAAGACAAGTCGCTTTGTTTTCTAAATGACTTCCACCATATATGATCCATTCTATATGCTCACAATAAATTATAAAAATCATCAATATTTCTGAGACTTGTTATGACTCCAAAACATTTGCAGATTAATTTAAAACATGTTCCATACCGGAATGTATTCCTTAAAATTGTGTTTTTCATCAAAAGGATGCCAGAAAATGTGAAATATTTTAGAAAGTGCCCAAAAAAGTACCAAAAACTAGACAAAACAGTTTTTGTTGACCAAAACTACACAAATAAATTTAGAGGTTAAGATTGAGACTTTTTTTGTACTTTTAGTCAACTATAAACATGACTAAATACAAATGTGACTAAACATTACAAAAACATTAATAACTGGACTAAGACTGGGTCTAAATTTAAAGATAGCCAACAAGAACAACACTGGTTCACCCAGAACAGTAAGTTTACTGAAACAATGACAATGGTTAATCCATATTATGTTGAAATATACCTGTTTTGGTCAGCACGTCCTTCTTGGTCCCTCAAATAGAGCTGCACAGCCCCACCCCTTTCATTATGTCGCAATTGGTTCCAGAAATGGAGTCCTCATTCATTTTCCTCATAGACTTTTTGAAAATGGTTCATAAATGGTGACAAATCATGACAACAAACACAATATTATCATGCAATATCTATTTAGCAAGAAGCAGAAAATGGCAGGATACAACACATTTTGTTTTGTTTTTTCATCTTAGAAATTATTTGATTGTCCCAAAAGAATGTGTGTTATCATGATTTGTGACGACCCGGGTTGGCTTTGTCCGTGGGGTAGTCGTCTTTATATGAATCATTTTCGAAAAGTCTATGAGAAATGAATGGGGAATCTGTTTCTGGAACCAGGGCGATGTCATGAGTGGGCAGGGCTGTGCAACTCTATGCAAGACAGCAGCAACCTGCAGGGATATGGGAAGTTCCGGTTACAAAACATATTTCACTAACATACTTTTAATTATACTGTACGACATACAGTGGACCAAAATCAATGATAGTACAGAGAGGGAATGGAGAGGAGACAGATGACAGTTTAACAGGAAAGTTTATACATATAATATATAATATAAGAATCCCCCATAAACAGAATTTGTTTTTACCATGCTGTCGACTAGAATATTATTCTAATATTAAGAAATTAGTTGACACGCATGGTCAAAACAAATTAAGAATTTAGTCGACAGCATGTTACAATAACATTGTTGATCCTTAAACTACAAAGTTGATAGGTACAGTATATGTGGTGGTATATGTTCTGTACTGTAGCTCCACGGTGATGTGGGATTGGGGGATTCCAGAATCCCCCATTTATTTTCTTCATAGGAAAAAAATGTAACATTTGTAAGAAAACTAAACAAATAGTGTTTTTGCCTTTTGCCTTTGTGGATGGACTATAGCAGGCCATCAATATGCAAACAGCAAACAAAAAGATGCAACTACTGGAATAACCTACAGTGTTATTCCACTATTAAAACAGCTAATATCACTGGTTCCATTTTTTATTCCAATTACCCAAATATCTGTGGGCAGTTTTTTGTTTTTTGTTTTTCATGTCAAGGACCACCAAATTGGCACCAATTAGCCTTGCAGACCCCCATTAAATATACAGTACAACAAGGACCTGGACCCCCCATAAGAGATTCTCAAGCATTTTAATTTCACCAGTTCCGAGTTTGACATGCATTAGTATATGGACCTCCATTTAATGGCGTTAATATTTCTGAGACCCTTGATTTATATTGGAAAAACAATGTCATAGTGTTTACAGGAAGCTGGACCTGTAAGGGTCGATTTGAATTATTTACATATTCCCAGAGTTACAGAACTAGAAATGGTCCATTTGTTTCTAAATTATCATTTCATTGCTGACCCCCTGGGCCCTCAAGGATCCTGGGGGTCCAGAGACACACTTTGAGAACCACAGGTCTAACACAATGAGGGTTCACTTGGTGAACCCTCAAAACCAGTGGTTTTCAACATTTCTCATACCAGCTCTCATAGGGTATGGGGATAAATGGCCTAAAAATAAAAACTTTGAAAAATGATGACGCCCATTTCAGGGATGGTGCATTGGGTCATTTGAGAGATATTTTGTATTGGAAGTTGGTACCTAGCATGAAATAAACCCCCCACCCAGACCAAAAAACTAAATCGGACATGCTAATTTTCCACTTTTCCCACTCTTTTTTCCATTAAAAAATAAAATCAAGTGTTTTAGGGCACATTGGTTCACATGTCAGATATTGCCAAGTTCTAATGTAATAAGGTATATTTACATAATGCATTTTAGCTCCTGTTTGACTGCAAGCAGACAGTACAAATCGCCCATCAGACAATTCAGTTCATTACAGCACCCCAGGGTCCACTATTGAGAATTTGAGCCACGAAACAAAATGGACCTGGGTCCATTTGGTCCCATGTTTAGGCCTACACTCTCAAAGAGTTACATCTGGTTAACCAACTCTCCATTTAGCCTGGGGACCACCTGGAACCCCCTCTCAGGGACCACTGGTGGTTCCCGCACCACCTGTTGAAAACCCCTGTTGTAACTAGCACTAGCTAGTGGTTTTCAACCTTTTGCATACCAGGGCCCACTATTTATTCAGCATTTGAGCCACGGATTTGGTTTTGACTCTCAAAAAGTTACATCTGGTTAACCAACTCTCCATCATTTAGCCTGGGGACCACCTGGAACCCTCTCAGGGACCACTGGTGGTCCCTATACCACCTGTTGAAAACCCCTGTTGTATAACTACCACTAGCTAGCTAGTGGTTTTCAACCTTTTGCATACCAGGGCCCACTATTTATTAAGCATTTGAGCCACGGACCACCATTTGATATTTTAGCCACACAGCATGTAAACATGAAACCAAATGGGTCCATTTGGTTTCGACTCTCAAAGAGTTACATCTGGTTAACCAACTCTCAACATCATTTAGCCTGGGGACCACCTGGAACCCTCTCAGGGACCACTGGTGGTCCCCGTACCACCTGTTGAAAACCCCTGTTGTATAACTACTACTAGCTACCTTTTTCATAGCAGGGCCCACTATTTATTCAGCATTTGAGGCACCATTTGATTACATTTTAGCCACAGTCGCAAAACTAAAGATTTCTTTTGCTTTTGTATACAAGGCTAGATTTCAGAGACAAAACAGTCAAACATAGAAAATCATCATGATCACCATTATCTTCTACATTCTATAATTGTGTAGACTTGGGCTAATTCACATGATGAGAGCATAAAAATGAAACCAAATGGACTACAATTAAACACAACAGAGAATCTTACCTTTTCTGGATACACCCTCGTTGTAGATGTTGCTGAAAACGGGAGGCTGAAGGCAACGCGACGGTATATTCCATGGCAGCAGCAGCAGCAGCAGCACAATGCAAGCTGTCGGTTAAGTTTCACTTTTGATATCAACACAGCAGCACAATGCAAGCTGTCGGTTAAGTTTCACTTTTGATTTCAAATGCTGCCTCTTCATTGGTGGAGGATGCACTCCTCAGCCAATCAGAGTGGCGGGGTTTGAACGTGCATGCGCATGCACGTGCACATGCACGTGCGCGCACACGCACGCACCTAACATTTAAGTATTGAATATAAATTGGAATAATATTGTAATAGAGCAATCATGTTAAATTGGAACTTTGAGGGATCTTATTAGCCTGCATCCATAAAAGGGACCGGTGTAAACTTTTAAAAATGACAGCAGTATTTTCATGTTCGTTCTTTCTTTCTTTCTTTCTTTCTTTCTTTCTTTCTTTCTTTCTTTCTTTCTTTCTTTCTTTCTTTCTTTCTTTCTATCTATCTATCTATCTATCTATCTATCTATCTATCTATCTATCTATCTATCTATCTATCTATCTATCTATCTATCCATCCATCCATCCATCCAGAGGCGGATGTAACATGTCCCATTTGGGGGGGGGGGGGGGGGGGGGGGGCAAGAGAACAAGTTGGAGGGGCAAGAGAAAATGGTATGGGGCGGCTTCATCGCCCGTGGCGCTTTGCGCCACGGGCAATGAAGTCACACCCATACCATTTTCAGTTACAGGACTTTTATTAGTCAAGTAAAGCATCAATAATAACATCAGTTTGAAGTTGCAACAGACACGCAGCATGCATAAAGCTAAAGGTCTGACTCAGAGAGTGTTCTGTTATCAATAATGAAATGCTGTTGGTTTAGTGGTGCCAAAATTGTAGTTAGTAGCAGTAGTAGTAGTGTTTCACATGATTTTAAACATAAGCACTTTAATTTGAAATATCTTGGGTTGTTTTGCATGCCATCGTGTTTGGGGGGGGGGGGGCAGACTGGGTATTTAGGGGGGCATTGCCTCCCCATGTCCATGCCTAGATCCACCTATCTATCTATCTATCTATCTATCTATCTATCTATCTATCTATCTATCTATCTATCTATCTATCTATCTATCTATCTATCTATCTATCTATCTATCTATCTATCCATCCATCCATCCAGGGGTGGATGTAACATGTCCCATTTGGGGGCGGCAAGAGAACATGTTGGAGGGGCAAGAGAAAATGGTATGGGGGCGGCTTCATCGCCTGTGTCGCTTTGCGCCACGGGCGATGAAATCACACCCATACCATTTTCGGTCACAGGACTTTTATTAGTCAAGTAAAGCATCAATAATAACATCAGTTTGAAGTTGCAACAGACACGCAACATGCATGAAGCTAAAGGTCTGACTCAGAGAGTTTTCTGTTTTCAATGATGAAATGCTGTTGGTTTAGTGGTGACACAGCTGTAGTTAGTAGCAGTAGTAGTGTTTCACATCATTTTAAACATAAGCACTTTAATTTGAAATATCTTGGGTTGTTTTGCATGCCATCGTGTTTGGGGGAGGGGGGGCAGACTGGGTATTTAGGGGGGCATTGCCTCCCCATGTCCATGCCTAGATCCACCCCTCTATCTGTCTGTCTGTCTGTCTGTCTGTCTGTCTGTCTGTCTGTCTGTCTGTCTGTCTGTCTGTCTGTCTGTCTGCCTGCCTGCCTGCCTGCCTGCCTGCCTGCCTGCCTGCCTGCCTGCCTGCCTGCCTGCCTGCCTGCAATTTTGGCATTTAGCAGACACTCTTAATCCAGAGTGACTTACAATAGTAAAAAGGTTTCCAATATATAATACATTTTACAATATATAATGTAAGCGCTAAAACATTGTAATACATTAGGCATCCTATAATAAGAAAACCCTGTAAATGGCCTATGTTATGTAACATTATGGCATAAGACTCATAGTTTCATAGTTTGTAGCTCGCGGCCTCTCAATGAGGGGCAGTATGTGAAAGTTTAGCCACAGAGATTGATGACACAATGATATCTCATCACACACTGGCTACATTGTTTCCACCCGTAGCGTTGTTTGCAAAGACAGGCTAAACATTTTTCCTATAAATCTGCAGTGGTCAATAAGAGAAATTGTGTGATATGGTTGCCACATATAGCCTATACATCTTTACAGCTTCTCAAACCCATGCCTGTTTCAAAGTGTAACATGTGTCCTTTAGTTATACAATCTAATGATGCACAATGCATATAATATTATAGCTCACAGCCTCACAAGGTGCAGCACGATGTGTTGGTACAGGGCTGGAGGCAGAAATCAAGCTGGGAGTCATACACCAGCAAGGCCATCATCTGTCTGGTACAGATTTTATTTGTTTGCCTGGGACTAGCCTGCCCTGGAATTTTCTCAAAAATTGTTGTTCAAAAAATCCCTTTCTGGGCTGCTCAGCTATGTTGGGTGATGGTTAGAAAAAGGCCTAGTGAGTTCTGTGTCCCAGCCACCTGGTTGTGGGCAAGCCATACCAGGCTGCAACATAACCCCTTTTCCATTGGCATGGAACCACACCACTCCACACACCGCAAGTCCCACCACACCGCATTTTAAATCTATCTTTTACATTGCACACAATACAAGTATCTCCTCTAAAATCCACAGGTATGAGTAACAGACCATATAACTCATTGATACGTTTGGCCTAGCTCAGACCTACTCAGAGTGGATACTTTTTAAGGCCAAACCATCAAAGGTCCTCTTGGAGCTCCTTGTGTCAAAATGGTTGCAAGGAGTTTCATGGTGACCCTATGGTGTGGTTTGGTCCATTGAATTCTATGTGTTGAATCACAAGGTCAATGTGGGTAAATGTGCATCAACGTTCAACAAGACATATCATATCACAGGGTCAACGCCAAAAAAACATCTTGGCCCTGCGGTGTGGCTTTAGACACACACTGAGCAAGGCACTTACACCCCAAGCATCCAGCTTAATTATTTGAACAGCCATCAGCTGCAGCTGGAACTGAATTTCACTTGTGGGAGGAAGGTTTCCCTTTCCTTTTATCCTAAAGCAAATTAAGAACAAATTATTGATGATTAGAGTTGACCCCACTGTCCGTCTCACACCTTTGAGATGCAGCTGGCTGATCTCTGACAACATCTATGCTAGATTGCTAGATACAATTGATAAATGGTGCCTTGCCTAATGCACACGGGCAAATAAACTTTGTATTGTTGTATGGACGTTGGCATGATAACGTTAGACAGACATTGTGGTTTGGTCAAAATCCTGACAACAACATATCAGTATTCTATGTCAATTTGATGTTTGCATTAATACATTGAACAGACATTGGATTTATCCTATCAGTCACACATCAAATCCATAACCAAATCAGCCTTCTACCATCTCAAGAACATCTCCAGACTTCGCCCATCACTCTCCGACTCCGTGGCAGAGATGCTCATCCATGCATTTGTCACATCCCGCCTGGACTACTCCAATGGATTCCTGTTTGGGACCCTCAACAAGTACCTGGACAGGCTGCAGTATGTCCAGAACTCAGCTGCCAGAGTTCTCACCCACATCAAGCGTTGGCAACACATCACCCCCACTCTGAAACAACTGCACTGGCTCCCTGTCAAGTTCCGAATTAACTATAAACTTCTTCTTCTAACCTACAAATGTCAAAACGCTCTGGCTCCTCAGTATCTCTCAGACCTCCTCCACAAAGCTCCTGTAACACGGAACCTGCGGTCCACCAACTTGGACCTCCTCTCTGTCCCAAAGGCAGCCAAGCGAACCTTTGGGGACAGAGCGTTCAGTGTTGCAGCCCCCACCCTGTGGAACTCTCTCCCAAAAGAGATTCGACATGCTCCAACACTGGACTCTTTTAAGGCTGCCTTGAAAAGACACTTATTCTCTCAGGCCTATGGCATATAGTTGCCAATTGTCATTGACTCATTGTAAAGCGTCCTTGGGTTCATGAAAGGCGCTATATAAATTTAAGTTATTATTATTATTATTATTATTATTATTATTATTATTATTATTATTATTATTATTATTATTATTATTATTATTTGTTGGATTTTGGTTACTTACCAACACAACGTAAATCCAACCAAATATCAACGTCTAATGATGTGGCTTAAACATTGTGCTGATTTTGGCATTATAATGTTAGACAGACATTAAGGTCTGGTCAAAACCCCGCCAACAGCATATCAGTATTGCACGTCAATGTGACGTTGCGATAAATACGTCTAACAGACGTTGGATTTTGGTTACTTACCAACACAACGTAAATCCAACTAAATATCAACATCAGTTGACGTTACATTAACACGTCAATTTGACGTTGAAATTATAACGTTGGACAGACATTGAGTTTTGGTCAAAACCCCGCCAACAGCATATCAGTATTGCACGTCAATGTGACGTTGCGATACATACGTCTAACAGACGTTGGGTTTTGGTTACTTACCAACCCAACGCAAATCCAACTAAATATCAACGTCCATTGATGTTAGGCTTAAACATTGTGGTGACGTTGACATTATAACGTTGTACAGACATTGAGTTTTGGTCAAAACCCTGACAACAGCATATCAGTATTCTACGTCAATATGACGTTGCGATAAATACGTCTAACAGACGTTTGGTTTTGGTTACTTACCAACACAACGTAAATCCAACTAAATATCAACATCAGTTGACGTTACATTAACACGTCAATTAGACGTTGGAATTTGACGTTAGACAGACATTGAGTTTTTGTGAAAAACCCCGACAACAGCATATCAGTATTCTACGTCAATGTGACATTGCGATAAATACGTCTAACAGACGTTGGATTTTGGTTACTTACCAACACAACGTAAATCCAACTAAATATCACCATCAGTTGACGTTACATTAACACGTCAATTTGACGTTGGAATTTGACGTTAGACAGACATTGAGGTTTGGTCAAAACCCTGGCAACAGTATATCAGTATACTACGTCAATGTGACGTTGCGAAGAAGACGTCTAACAGACGTTGGATTTTGGTTACTTAGCAACACAACGTAAATCCAACTAAATATCAACGTCTAATGATGTTAGGGTTAAACGCTGTGGTGACGTTGGCATTATAACGTTGGACTGACATTGAGTTTTGGTCAAAACCCCGACAACAGCATATCAGTATTCTACGTCAATGTGACGTTGCGATGAATACGTCTAACAGACGTTGGATTTTGGTTACTTACCAACACAACGTAAATCCAACTAAATATCAAGGTCAGTTGACGTTAGATTAACACGTCAATTTGACGTTGGAATTTGACGTTAGACAGACATTGAGGTTTGGTCAAAACCCTGACAACAGTATATCAGTATTCTATGTCAATGTGACGTTGCGATAAAGACGTCTAACAGACGTTGGATTTTGGTTACTTACCAACCCAACGTAAATCCAACTAAATATCAACGTCTAATGATGTTAGGGTTAAACGCTGTGGTGACGTTGGCATTATAACGTTGGACAGACATTGAGTTTTGGTCAAAACCCCGACAACAGCATATCAGTATTCTATGCCAATGTGACGTTGCGATAAATACGTCTAACAGACGTTGGATTTTGGTTACTTACCAACACAACGTGAATCCAACTAAATATCAACATCAGTTGACGTTAGATTAACACGTCAATTTGGCGTTGGAATTATAACATTGGACAGACATTGAGTTTTTGTCAAAACCCGACAACAGCATATCAGTGTTCTATGTCAATGTGACGTTGCGATAAATACGTCTAACAGACGTTGGATTTTGGTTACTTTCCAACACAACGTAAATCCAACTAAATATCAACGTCAGTTGACGTTAGATTAACACATCAATTTGACGTTGGGATTTGACGTTAGACAGACATTGAGGTTTGGTCAAAACCCTGACAACAGTATATCACTATTCTACGTCAATGTGACGTTGCGATAAAGACGTCTAACAGACGTTGGATTTTGGTTACTTAGCAACACAACGTAAATCCAACTAAATATCAACGTCAGTTGACGTTAGATTAACACGTCAATTTGACGTTGGAATTTGACGTTGTTCCAACGTTGGGTTTTGGTTGTCCGACGTCAGACCCTAAATCCAACCAAAAATCAACGTCAATTGACGTTGTGTGCCAGCTGGGAAATGACTATGGTATTTGAAAAGACATGATCATAATGAACATAAAAAGCTTTATTTTTTTACTTTCAATGCAAACACATGCTAGATATATCCAATGGACATGAAAAGTCCCGCAATTTGATATTGATCCGTACATTTTAGTTTTGCAGAAATTTGTTTCCAGTGTTGTTTCTTCACCATTTTTCCTCCTATGACAGAGGTTTTTGTAACCAGTGGTTCCCAGGCTAAATGATGGACAGTTGGTTAAACAGATATAACTCTTTTGAGAGCGTAAAAATGAAACCCTTTACCACATATGAAGTATGGGTAAAGGTATTTAGTATGGGTAAAGGTATTTACCCAGATGAGGCTTATTACCCCCCCTTCCCCGCTCCCCTCATGGCGCCCCAAGCGCTGCCTATAGTCTGCCTAATGGCAAAAACGCCCCTGGACACTCACCCAGAATTCTGACCCGCAGAACTCCTCCAGGGCTTCAGCGGCAGGCATGGTCCCAGATGCAACCGGTCGCTATAAATTTCACTGCCCCGTGCTTTTAGACAGCGGCCCACACGTTCACTCTGACCCCACGCACGCACGCACACACGCACTCCACAACAACAAATCAGAGCACGCCCGAAGAAGCACTCTTCTGACCCATGGAGCGTTTTTAAAACAGAAGGCAGACCGAGGCCTCAGCATGCGCAGACTTGCACGTACCGTACACACACATCTGCCAACAGCTGGAACAAATCTTCCCCTGCCCTGAGTCTCTGGCAGTATCCGAGTGAATGGAAACGACCTACATTGGGACCGCGAACTTGCACACAACAAACCAAACTGTCTAACGGTCTAATGTCCAGCCAAACTAGGCCAGCGGACCTTGTGTATGTTTGTGTGTGTGAGAGAGAGAGGAGAGGGACAGTAAAGGGAAAGGGAAAGAGGAGGACTTTAAACTATGCCTCATGTTCAAAGCCCTCCCTCCACACTGCTGATTGTGTGGATTGGACCTTAGTCCCTCCCCGAACTGCTTTGTTTATCATGCAAGTCAGCCTTCCCAGCACAGGCCCGGCTGCAGAATGGAATGAGGGGGCTCCCCAAAATTTTGAGGGGGCCCACTAAAGTGTGTTTTTTTTTAATTTATGTAGCCCTGCACACATTTCAATATATAGGAAACACAAGGGTCATTCCACGGAAACGGTAGCTTTTGCAGTCCCTCTGACCGTTTTAGCTGTATTTTATTGATGGAGTCACTGAAAAATATTTTTAAAAGATTTTTTAATCAATTGAAATGGTCCCTTTAATATTGTGTAAACATTACATGGATTTTAGCTTCATATCAGAAATTATCTTGTTTTCTTTCAGTAGACACCCCCTATTTTGTCCATTTTTTCATGTCCCCAGTGGCCATCGATGAAAGTGGACTTGACATATGACTATTAAACATCAACAAAAATCCAAAAGTTATGACATGAGCATATCTATCTATCTGTACTTTATTGCTGGACATGTTTAGTTTTTGAATAAATAGATGATTAATCATTTAAATGGCATTATATAGCTGTGTCCCTCAGTTGCACTCAACTCCGTTACACAAGTCATTCTTCCCTCTATAACAACAATTAACTGGCAGTGACATCAACAATAGGAAGTAGTATTCTACAACTCTTCGGACCATCATGCTACAGAAAGTGGCAATTTAAAACCTCATTTTACACCGTTTTAGAGGCATTTTGTACTCTCACATGTGGTCGTAAATCATAACAGCTCAACTCCGTTACATGAAATAATTATATAAAACAATTAGTTATAAAGATTCTGTTTGTTATTCCAACAATATATCTGATTCCGTAACCTCAGGCATGCCAAGTCTTCTCCTCTCACTCAACTCAGTTAGAGTAGTGGCTATCATTAGTACAAAAATCACAACTCCGTTATTAACTTAATTGGCTCAACTCCGTTATCAATTACCATGTTAAAAGATATATAAAAAAATAAATTGAATGCCTGAGATGGGAAATTGTGTTTTTCTTACAGCTGAAGATGTCCTTAATATTGTGGGCTATTCAGAAAAGTGAAACCTTTCGGTCAAAATTTCGGGGAAAAAAAGGCCAAAAAAAGGACCCACAAACACTTTTGCTTTTCCCAGACACCAGTCACCAGGTTGCACTGGGTGAAAAAATGGGTTACCACATTGTGGGATAAACATTATATCATGATATATAATTGCATATGGCAGGCCTTGTTGATGGATTTGGAGGTCTGGTTTCAAAAATGAACTAGTAATGAATGTACTAGTTACACCCTATATCGATTGATAGAATCAATCGATATTCTTAACTTTTGTATTGATACATCGTTGTACTGTTGTGTTATGCTTCCCTGTTTCTGTTATATTGTGTTTTCTTGTTATATTGTATTTGTGGTTATTGTGTTCTTGCTTTGGCAATGTAAACATATGTTTTCTCATGCCAATGAAGCCATTTGAATTGAATTGAATTGAATTGAATTGAATGTGTTAAAATCCATGATATTATTTGCAAGACCTTGTACTGATTGAGCCTGTCTGGAAAGTGTCCCAAGTGGAATTGTTTTAGACGGGGGCAGAGCCTTCTAGTGGGAGAGTTAGGACAGCATACATACAGGTACAGTACAGCATATGCTGGAGGAGCATGGAGGAGGCCTGTGAGTCCACTCTCAAGCCGAAAGTCGATGAAATGAATGGGATTTAATAGGGACCCGCAAAGTCTCGCGATGCGGTATATACGTCTCGCGAGACTGTATGTGTATACTGAGCGTTATCATGCAAGTATGGGTAACTGCAGGCACGGAGTAAAAAAGATGGCGTCTGCTGATGGGGGCGTGTCGCGATCTACGGGCGTGTGGGCGTGTGGCGATCAGTTTGTGGGCGTGTGGCGATCGTGACGTTACAAGCTGTGATTGGTCCTTATCCCGGAACTGTGGTTTATTTACTTCGCTTGTTCAAAATAGTCATCTTCTCAACAGCTAAACTAAGAGCAATGTAAACATTTATCAGTGAAATAACGTCGCTTGCACGTTGTATCCACGATGAAGGTTAGTAGCAGTTATTTCATATGTTTTGTATGTTTTCTCATGTCAAAGGAGAAGCTGTTACCGGCGACGGTAGAGCTGAACTGATGTGATGATTTTAAGCTAATGTGTTTAGCATAGATGTCGGACTGATTTGATATTACACTTCTGGCATACATGCCAGTCATACGTGTTGGCATTGGTGGTAGCTTGGTGGTATTTTATCATTATTTTACAATTACATGATTAAATTCCATCTTACAAACACAGACAACAGTTGGTTGAAATACGGTACACACGTTTATGAGGCCATAAATCACAGGGACTGACAGAGTACACAGTACTGTCGCTACTCACTTCCTACAGTACAGTAGCTTTGAATGAATAAAACACATTATAACTTAAAAGTAGCCCTACAGACTAATGCATGGTAGGGAAACCTTTTCATGGCAAGGATCCCAACATTTTGAAAATGTAACTTTGACATGCACCATAGAGACCAAACATACTTTTACATTGCACAGATTAATTTGTCAAGCCACCCCTATGGCTTTTGCAACCTGGTGATGTTGTGCTCTTGAAGATTAGCTGTATTTGCCAGAGTGCACGCTGTGGACTCATAATAAAAATGCGCAACCAGGTAGTAGACTCCACCTGCCCTACCATTTTATTTTTATTTATCTGCAGATGTTCGTGTCAACCCATGAATCACATAGCTATTCTGATAAATGGTGACTTATACTGTATGTGAAGTGCTCCTTTTGTAGGGTGGGTGATCACTGGCCAATACCTTGTAGTGGAGGCTGTTTGACTGTCACGGGTTGTTCACAAAGATGTGAACATGAATAATACTTATCTTGACTTGTGGATGAAGTTCATATTTTGTATGGTTCCATATTTGAATCCTTTATTTTGTTTTTATGATTAAATAAATAAAGCTTGATCCTTACAGTGCTTAGGACAGGTAATTTCATCCAGTAGGGAAGTGTGTGTGTGTGTGTGTGTGTGTGTGTGTGTGTGTGTGTGTGTGTGTGTGTGTGTGTGTGTGTGTGTGTGTGTGTGTGTGTGTGTGCGTTTAGCAATCTTATAAATTATTTCATTATTATTGACAGGTGAAATGTATCCAGAAACTGGCCAAGGAATGTGGTTTGGAGACAGAGGGCTCCAAACGTGACCTTGTCTTAAGACTGAGGTATGAAATGCAGTCACGATCAGCATACAATAAATTCAATAATACAATAATACCTGATCCCAGAAATTCTGGGATCAGGTAACTTGGAATGGTCCTTGACTCCTTGCAAAAGTGTCAGACTTGACAGTATGAGAAAGTATTGTAATGCACACACACATTTTATTTCCTATCCTCTCGGGAATGGGCAGTCCATTCCCCTGTTCAGTTGTTTACAGTATTATTAAAAATTGGAAATTATTTTTTCTAACTTAATAATACCAGTTTGTATTGTATCTTATATCGTTTTAATCTTTGATTGGTCACCCCTACAACAAGGTATGGGCCGGTGTCGTATGGACATTCCTGGAAAGATTAAACGTGTGCGTTGCACCCTTAAAAGGTGTGCCAAAATGTAATGTCATTCTGTTGGCATTCACTGTTGCTTTGAATTTTGACTATAGTGTGTGTATAGTGTGACAGTCACAGGTGTGCGCCACTCTGTCATGGGTGTTTGCCAGACACATACGCATGTATCGTGTCACTTTTCTAACTTTGTTTATCCTGTATGACCTCATATATACAGAACCCCAAAGCAAGGTTGAATTTGCCTTTTTGGCAATTCAGTGCCCCACCATGAGCCCTGATTTCGGAGAAACAGCTCACTTCACTTGGCTGGATGGTAATTAAAATTCCATATTTGAATAAATCACCCTTATACAAATTGTATATAGCTTTTCTACGGCATAAGTGTTTTACTTTTGTTTTTGGAACAGGTGAACTCAACTGGGACAAGTACCGAAGACTGAAGGAGGAGTCATCCGGTGTTGGGAGTGTGGAGAGGACTGCAAAGATTGATTTTACAGGGAACGGCAAATGCGGGGAATACCAACGTTATTACACAGACTGAATACCAGGTCGCTGTGCTGTCTGTCAGTATTGAGGTGAGGGGGGGCTCCTGTCATCGTATATATATATATATATATATATATATATATATATATATATATATATATATATATATATATATAGAGAGAGAGAGAGAGAGAGAGAGAGAGAGAGAGAGAGAGAGAGAGAGAGAGAGAGAGAGATCTTTATGGGCCACAAAAAAATACAATGTACTCAAAAGTGTCCTTTCCTTTTTTTATTTCTTCTTTTTTCATCCAGTGCCAATTATCTACTGTGATCCTGGGCTCTACACACCCTCCACCAACCTGGGGAGGCAGCGAACTGGCCTCATGCTTCCGTCAATGAATGAGGAGTCCAAGATTCCTTCTATTCACCCAGCATTATATTCCAACATGTTCCTTTCCCCTCCAAAAGGTGCCCCAGCTGACCAGGGGAGGCAGTTTAGAACATGTTTTTGAGAGGGTACCTACCCTAGGGGTGGGTCCATTCATTGTCGGTGGCATTTAATGTTTGTGTTACACACACCAGCAGCTGGACATAGGAGGGGCAATATACCCTGAACAATACTGTAATAAAGCTCTGAATATGTATTCTTGTCTTGAATTTTCTCCAGTTATTACAGAATTGTCTTATTCAGATTTGTGTCCATCAAAACGATGTACTAGTTAGTAGTTAAATGCATGACTTATATAGCACTAGAATTATTTGAATGGAGTCAGTTGGTAATGCGTGTATGTTTTATGGGTGCTAATTTCCACATGAGATGGCTGGTTCCTCATACATTGGACACTTGGGGACGTGTGATGTTTTTGTCTCTATATCTACATGTATGTAGGATGTTATTTTATAATCCTTTCTACCGGTATGCATTTATTAAAGAAAGGTTGAGTGTAATTCCACACAAGGTAAGATTTTGTATTATTAATAGCTTTGTACAAAAGTGTTTTGTACACCTACAGGAAGGTGCATTGGAGCAGGCAAACGGGGTGAATAATGAGAAAAAAAAGGTTATCTCAAAGGACCATCTATAGAGCACCAGTTTTATTCTCGCAACACAACTTTCATCAAGGTATCTGTTTACAGCAACATTAATGGTTGTATAAAAGAACTTGGAGTTGAAGACCAATCTGTTACCATGCAATGGTAACATACAGGTAGTAAAGGTGGACATTTTTGTGTTAATTGTAAATGACTCAAATACATATTTAGCAGTCTACTTTGTAAGGATGATATTAACCCGTTTAGGCCTGACCTAAGTAAGTATGGGGGTATATATATATATATATTTTTTTTTTTTCAAGTTTCCATATATAATAGTGTATACACAGGGAAAAGTCTGGCGGCCAAAGGTTAATATTGGTTGAATAAAGATAATTATAGACACAAGTGATCAGTGCTACTCATCAGTCATCAGGTGGTTTCATTGTCTGTAGGGAAAATATTGTCTATTGACAATATAGGGCAATCAAAAATATATACTGTATGCTTATACACACTGTGTATAAGATGCAGTAGATACTTTGATAACTTTATTACACAGTTATCATAAATGTGCCAGTGCCCAGTGCCACAGATAAAACCACTGTCATGACACTATTCATCGGATTAGAGTGTTATAGAGTGAACAATGGATGACCTCTGAAGCATAAGGGGGTCAAAATGTTTGGGGTAGCCTATATGTAGTCTGTGGTTTGGTTTGACAACCAGAGATTATCAAATGTGACAGCAGTTGCAGAAGAGGAGCCTAGTGCACATACTTTTTAGGAGAGACTACTCTGATTATGCACAGCCACAATGAATCAAGTCATAGGGTTGGTGGGTTATAGGGTTGGGTAAAATATTACAGTATGGACGGACGGACATGACCAACATGTACCAACAGACCACCTGAACTGCCACAATGGTGGTGGTGGTGGTGCACATAGAATCAAGTTTGTTTATTGGTTCATGAAGATGTATAAACTTATTTTGACCGCTTCCAAAAAGGCCTGTCTGTCATGAACCCTTACCCATAAACTATACATTATGGATAATTAGTAAATGTCCAGTTTGCAACTGAGCTAACAGGCATAAGATAGAGATAACATTCTGATCATAAGTCTTCACATTAATCATCATTCAATCATGGGTTAATTACATGCCCAGTAGAATAAGGGTTGCACTGTGAGCATTAGATCTATATATGCTCCCATTGTATTATTCCAGAGATTAGTTATTGCAATATCAATATGTTTTCATTCATAATGATAAATCCACAATAATGAGCATAACAGTTTAAGTCCATATTTTAATCTGACCCCTCTCCGAAAAGGCCTAGATGTCCTGACCCCTTATCCATCATTCATACATTATGGATCATTAGTGTGGACTTCATCTCAACTGCTCAATTGTCCAATGAAAATAGTCATAATAAATGATATACAAGTAGCCTACATAATTCAGGGCTTAACACTAACACTTGCCCGCTTGCCCGGGGCAAGTAAAAAAAAAATGGTTGGGAAAGTGAAGACTGCTACCTGGTTGCCCGATCGGGCAAGTGTGGGACTTAGTTCACTATAACACAACTCAAGATATATTTGTCTTGAAGGTGGTCATTGTGCTCTGCCACTGCATCTTTCTCCTCTTTCTAGCTCTTTCCTAGGTCCATTTGGTTCCAAACTATCATTTTGCTGGGGTTCACACAGACCCCTGAGTCCGTGACCACTATGGGAACCTGCACTGTGGGAACTTGCACTGATTTACAAGTTGAATATTTACTGTAGCTGATTGTGACTTAAACAAAACATAGTCTTTGACTGCGAAAGAAAATGTTTAAATCACCCAAGTAGAAAGTAAACTTAAATGCACCTGACCATGACCTGAGGGCAAGTAGAACCTGACTTGCACTTGCCCATCGTAGACCTTAGTGTCAACCCCTGTAATATAGTACAAAACTGATAAAGCAGATTCATTCACACTGTGAGTATTATGCTTGCATTCCCATTGTATTCCTGACATTAAAAATAGCCTGCTGTTGGGTGCAGGAAAAAATGGCATTAAATTGCTTAACCGAAACGATTATCTGCTCAAACAATCAACGATTGCATCATTTAATAAATTAAAGCAAATCGATAATATACAAATATTATGAGATCAAAATATGTAACTGCTTTACACCTTATTCTTATAGTAACCTCACTGAGGAAGATATTTAACTGCTATTACAATTCGTTCTCATAGTAAGCTCACTGATAAAACCGCAATTGACTAATTAAAATAGTCATAATAAATTACATGAATATAATAAATCATGTAATGTCAGTAGGCTCATAAATGCGCAATTGCATTAAAAATGTTGAAAACATGGTGAAAATCTACCTTCCTAGCTTGTTTACAGGGCAAAAGAATTACCTTCGCGGCGATCGCCACACGCCCACAAACTGATCGCCACACGCCCATAAAACGATCGCCACACGCCCACACGCCCGTAGATCGCGACACGCCCCCATCAGCAGACGCCATCTTTTTTACTCCGTGCCTGCAGTTACCCATTCCTCTTATCATGACTGGTAATGCTCAGGTAGGACTCAAAGAAGCTCTCTATAGTCACGTGACCTGGCTGCTCCGCTCTGCTTCCCAGTGTTGCCAACTGCCAAAATCCAAAATGCACTATAGTGGCACTTCCAAAATGCACTAGAATGCGCTAGATGCTGATAGATATGACCATTAAATGACCATTAATCTTCTACATTCTCTAGTTGTGTAGAGTTGGGCTAATTCACATGATGAATATTTTAACTCTTGAGAGCGTAAAAATGAAACCAAATGGACCCGTAAGGGTCCATTTGGTTTCATTTTTACGCTCTCAAAGAGTTACATCTGGTTAACCAACTATCCATCATTTAGCCTGGGGGACCACTGGTTGAAAACCACTGTCATAGGAGGAAAAATGGTGAAAAATGAGGGTTTTATCTCTGACGCCTGTCAATCAATTTCCCCCCAACTCACCAGCCAAAAAGCACTAGATTTTTCCGCCAGGAGTTTTTCACTAATTTTGGCGCTAGGGGGGGTCTGAAAAAGCGCTAAATATAGCGACAAATGCGCCAAGTTGGCAACACTGCTGCTTCCTGGCTCTGCTTCCGGGCACACGAATATCCTAACTCTCCCACTAGAAGGCTCTGGAGGGGGAGAGGCCTGCAGGGTCTTAGCTGTATAGGACAGTGAATTGTTTACCCAAAGAGGAAATGGGGTTGGGAGGGTTGTAGCTGCTGGAGGGGCCTTTTTTTTTCCTGTGCAGCAGCAACACCATGCAGCTCCACCTACATTCTTCATTTGGTGATATGAGATCTGACTTAGGTCTGCAAAGAACCAGGGGCGTTTGTGCCATTAAGCAGACTAGGCATTTGCCTGGGGCGCCATGAGGGTGTGTGTGTGTGTATTAAAAAGGAAACATTTATATGATATAAAATTCATAGTGATTCCCATTTAACACCAGACTCCAACTGGACACAGGGGTCTGTTAGCTCTGGTCCAGAGCTAACACTGCTTCTGAGTCTGACCTGCATTGGAGCTCTGCTCGTCTCCGTGCATTCGGCCATTACTGCACCCGACCAGCCTCTCTTCTCTAGTGGATATATAAAGAACGTTTTACCTACTCACCAAAATAAACACGTCTTGTGTCATTAGAAAGCCTACTTACCTTAGTGGTGGCACTCTGAGCCGACCACCACACGCATAAAGTGGACTTTTTGGCCAGAACGCGATCGTTTTTCACTGAAGAAAAAATATTTCCTATGGAACTTTTCTCTTGGCAATATTGGTAGAGGGCGCAAATCCTGGTTGTTTTTCCGGTGAAAAACGATCGCGTTCAGACTCAGAAGCAGTGGAGCTCTGGACCAGAGCTAGGGGTCTGTTACTCTGAGAGGGTGAAGTGGAACCAAACAGAGTTAATTTAATGCTCATTGTTTTATTGAGGTCCCATGCTTAATGTATGTCTGCAATCTCTGTATTAAGTGTCTGCTAAACATTGCCAAAAATCATAATGGGTCAAATAATTCACTGTAGGTAATTATCTATAGTGACAACGTGAAGGCAGGCCTGGTATGCATTGATTTGAAATACAGCTTAGCTTTATGACACAAGCACCTATCTTATCGTTGAGTTGTACATTGCATAGTATAGCCATGGGTCAAATAATTAACCAGGTAATTAGTCATCCTTGCATGGCCTTTCTGATATCTATACTGTGTTTTGACAATGTTGAAGGCAGGCCTGTTTATTCATTTGAGTACAGCCTAGCTTCAGCTGCGTGTGTGCGTACACTTTTACTGTATCAGTATCGGAAACAGTATCCGATCTGCCCTTTTTGTCAAATCGGTTCATATCGGTATCGGCAATACTGTATCGGTACCAGAAAAGTATCAGTATTGGCCCTCATTTGCCATTATCAGAACATTCAATATTGGTAAATATACCAGTATAACCAGTGATCAGACACAGGGGTAAGGGGTTGACACTATGGAACATAAATAAAATGGAATTTGCATTGGAGTTGCCCAAGTGCACATTTGAGTAAAGAGTCTGCTATTCTATTCTGCTATTTGGTGGACTATTTCATTGGGGCCAAATCAAGTCAAACCAAGACTAGTCACAGAATATCACCCGATTTCAACCAAGCACTTTCAACCAAGCACAATTCATATCATAACTTCAAAAGTACTGTAACTTACTAATATTTTCAAAAGTCTTATGCCAGACAAGGGCTTGAGCATAAAGTGAGGCTCATTCAACCCAAGCCCTAAAACCTGAATGCCACCATTCACCTCCCGTTATATCAGTCATCAGTTTTGTTTTCAGGTCACAGCCTTACTAAATACTACTGTCAAGCAAATTCACAGAAGCGAGTGTAGACGATAACCAGATGGCCAGACATAACGTGAAATTATTCATTTAAAGCTCAAAACGTAGGCCTACCAAATATGCAAAAAAAATGTTCCGTTACACACAATAATATCATGACGTAATATTTTTGATGATTCATTATTTACCGATACATACTGTATACTCTCAACCAGGGTTATTATATTAGTTTTGTTAGTTATTAGTTTTAGCTAGTTTTTAGAGCGGGTTTGCTAGTTTTCATTTAGTTTTTTATTTTGGTGAAACTATTTAGTTTTAGTTTGTTTTAGTTTAGTTAGAGTTTTAGTTGTAGTTATTTTCTTTTTCTGTGCTTTGGTTGTCAGGTACAGGATTAAAAATGTGCCAAAGTAGGAAACTGTTGGTATTCAACCCTTGCTTTGAGTTTCTTAGTAGATTGGATGATTGCACTCTCAGACAAGAACACAATTTTTTAACCCCCAGTGTTATGGAAGTAAGGGTACTTTGGGTATAATTTCAGTTAGTTTTAGTTAGTTTTCTGAACCCACATTACAGTTTTAGTTTAGTTATCATTTTTTGCATTCATTTTTAGTTTTTATTACTTTCAGTTGAAATGTTTTTTGAATTTTAGTTTTCGTTTTTTAGTTAGTTTTAGTTAACTATTATAACCCTGCTCTCAACGGTAAATGAACACTGGGAAGTGCAGCCTACAGTCATGCATTGTGTCAGTCAGTCAGTCAGTGTGCCAGTGGTGTTGTTGGGGACAGCAGGGGCGGATGTAACATTTCCCAATTTGGGGGGCAAGAGAAAACGGTATGGGTCGCTTCGTGCCACGGGCGATGAAGGTGCACACATACCATTTTCGGTTACAGGACTTTTATTAGTCAAGTAAAGCATCAATAATAACATCAGTTGTTGTTGAAGTTGCAGCAGACACACCGCATGCATAAAGCTAAAGGTCTGACTCAGAGAGTTTTCTGTTTTCAATGACGAAATGCTGTTGGTTTAGTGGTGACACAGCTGTAGTTAGTAGCAGTAGTAGTGTTTCAAATCATTTTAAATATAAGCAATTTGAAATCATGTCTTGGGTTGTTTAAATTTGCATGCCATTGTATTTGGTGGGGCAGTCAGGGCCTAGATCCACCTAGCCTAGATCCCCCCCCCCCTCCCTACAGATAGTGTCACACCATGGTTAATCATTACGTCCTGTTCAATAACATGTGCATGAGTTGGGAGTGGAAGTGCGTGCTGTTGACCCGAGGACAACACATACACGTGTTGCCACCACACCTAGCACCGCATCATGAAGACTAGTGTTGTAGTCAAGACCACCTGAATCGAGGTATGGTGACTGGCCTCGAGACGAGGCAATGTCTCGAGAACTACAACACCAATGAAGGCCATCAGGGGTTATCTGGGACGCTGTAATAATAAACCACTTGTTCTTGGGCACACTCAAACGAAAATACGTCACATTTATGTTCACGCTTTTTGCTTTTACTATGTTTGCAGTTTTGGCTCGCAAAGGATGTGCATTACCGCTTTTAACGTACTATTTTTTAAAGGTGTAGTAGGTAACTTTCATTAAAACCATATGCTACAAGAAACATAATGGATTTTAGGTAATTTTACCTTACTGTGCCTTGCTATGTTATTTGGTGGAGGCCATATGGATTTGAGGCTCTCATTATTTTTTTTCCACATTTCGCAATTTACATGGAGGCTCAATTTGTTGTTTTTATTCATACTGTAGATGATAAAACCACTGAGAAATGGACATTCACTCTCCCCGGTCATGGATGGATCCAATATGACCCAACTAAAAATCAACAGTTTGTATTCAAATTCTTTCCTTTACAAATTTTGAAACGAGATCTTCTAAACTAGGGCTTTGGCGTGGCCAAGGCAATCAACTCTTTTGACACATACAGCTAGTAAATACAAAAAATAGTTTAGGCTAGAGGAGAGTCTTGATTGTTGAGTTCAGTGTGGTACAGGTGGCTACACAAGGGACGTTACAGCTTCTACACTGGACCCTTCTCGTGGCTTTGTGCACCCCGTGTCTGCTATGCACACTGCAACCCTTAGTGGGGTACCTCTTGGTCTCTGTTGATGGGAGCCAAACAAGTTTGTTTCGGAATCTGTGCTTTTTTTTCCACCCGTGACAACTGTTTTTCACTTTTGTTTACAAAAGTCGCATTTCCGAGGCGGACAGCTTTCCGAGGCAGATTCAGAAATTAATATGCATGTTCAACTCCGCCCCCATCCCCCATAAGCCACACCCACATTCATGTACTTTTGAGAATCAATGCATCAGAAGATGCAGAAGATGCATCAATGTCTAATCAGAATGTAATAACAGCACTGTGTTAATATGCAACCAAAAAGTGGGCTAATGTATTTAAAATTAAAGCAGCGCTAAAGGGTATAATATAATAAAGGATACATGTATAATAATCTAATTACTCCATTTCATAATATCACCTGCTAGTACAATCGCCAACAGCAACACACGTGTCTCCTTGTAGTAACTGCAGCAGTAACTGAGCTGTCAATCAAGAGCTCCGTGCCAGCCTGAGCACTCTGAGCGAGAGGAAAAACAGCAGCGCTGCAGTACTAAAATTCTTCATTCTGTGTCGGACAGCACCGAAGAAAATAAGGAATTAGGTCATATACGCATTTTAAAAACCTTTTAAAAACTTTTATTAAACGTTTTAAAAGTTTTAAGGAAACATTTCTAAACAGTATTAACACTATAATTATGTCCAGAACCAGGGTGTGGGCTTCGGAACTGAATGTGCGATCAAACTGGAAGGAGGTTTGTTTTCACTGTCACTTTTTACACACACCCACACACCACCCTCTACTTTCTAAACCCCTAATGCAGTCGCTTCAATACTATAATACTTACATCACTTTTATTGATATTAAATCACATTAACCACACTGTATATCATTTGGTGTATATTATTTACAACGGGTAATGTCCTAGTGAATACAAATTAGTGCACGGCAGTGCAGTGCTTCCTAAAGTGAGGTCTGACCATCTGGGGACACCCAGGGATTCTTGAGGGAATAATAATAGTTTAAAACCATGTAACTCTCAGGAGTGTACAAATGTATTGTACGAGTGTCTGGTCAATTTGGTTCCACTTCACTACATTACTTCACATTGCATTTCTATTATCCAGAAATAGAAATGGCGTTAAATGGAGGTCTGTGGACCAATAGAGATGCGCAGTGACGTCACCGCCCCGGTTCCGGAAGTCTTTTCCCCATTCATTTTTCTCATAGACTTTTCGAAAATAATTTATATCAAGACGATTGCGCCGCGGACACAGCCAACTCGAGTCGTGACGAATCATGATGACACACAAACTTTTGGGACAATAAAATAATTTCTAAGATGAAAAACGAAACAAAAAGTCTTGTATCATGCCGTTTTCTACTTCTTCCCAATTATATATTATATGACGATATTGTTGTTTGTTGTCATGATTTGTCACGACCTGAGTTGGCTTTGGCCGCGGCGTAATCGTCTTGATATAAATTATTTTCGAAAAGTCTATGAGAAAAATGAATTGGGAAAAGACTTCCGGAACCGGGGCGGTGACGCCACTGCACATCTCTATATGCATGTCAAAATGGGCGGGCCTTGAAACCAAATGTTCTACCTGCAAATAGTGCAAATATCAGCATAAAAAATAAAGTAGCGCAATATAAAACATGAACATGAATAAATATCAATGTTGTGATAATGGCTGAAAAAGATATTGTGACGTAATATTTTCCATATTGCCTGTCCCTAGCTCATATTGCATTACTTACTAAAATAATCAGTGCGCTGGGGGTAGGGGGGGCTAGTCTAGTGAATAGTCTTCATAGTTGAGTTTGTTGTGATACAGCATTTCACATATCCCTCTACACAAGGGGACATTACAGCTATTGCACTGGAACCTTGTATCTTTGCGCAACCCTTGTTTGGCATGTACCCGGCACCTCTTTTGCGGGATCCTTTTTTTCCCTGTTGAAGGGATCCGATAGAGTACGTGGGCTTCGACGTTGCCATCAAGCCTTGACGGAGGGTCGCGGGATGGCGCCCTCGAACCGGGGAACGGGGGCTCTTCCTGATAATGATCCCCTTCCTCGCTCATTGGTTCCATCTTCACTCTCTGGGAGGTCCACGACGTCACCACGCTCAGTATGAACTGGTACAAGGTTTTACGGCTGGTCGGGTTCTTTGTCTTGTAAAGGACAAAAGCGTTGAACATGGAGATCAGCATGAGATTCATGACAAATTTCTTTGACCACGTGTACGTCTTCCTCACAAAGAAGTAGGATGCCAGGCTGTGATCTAACTTGCTGACGCCGTTGACGCAGTGGTTGTACTCGGCGACGCATGTCGGCTTGGTCTTTGTCACCTTCTCTTTCTGGCCCCTTTGATTCTTCACGGTCTGTACCATGTCGTGCTGGTGGAACGTGGTGACCATTCTTACCACTTTATTGTCATGCCAGGCTACCACCATTACACTGTCGTCGTGGCACATCACTGCTTCTCCTTCCTCCAGCTTGGTTGTGGTCAACTCAGTGATGGCTCTTGGTTCCCCTCGGTGTCTCTGTAAGGTGCCACATGTATGAATCTGCAGACCCAGGAGAAACTTACAGAGGCGCACAGAACTGTAATAGTTGTCCAGCCATAGCCGGTAACCGAAACCGGTAAAACCTTCCAGCAGGAAGACAACCACCTCTCGCATCGAAGGCACATCACGGCGACTCGAAGCTACAACAGACCTACCACTGCATGGCTTCATGGATAAACAAAAGCCTGTTTTACTGCATGCCAACATGTACGACTTGATGCCAACTCGATTTGACTTGATGCCAACTTGATTTTCCTGAGGGCCTTGCGTGCCGCGCCAGAGAAATGTCCCTTCGGCAATGCAGATGTCCTGGCCTGGCATGTACAGCTCTTTGAACTTGGAGAGCAGGTAGTCCAAGACTTGGCGGACCTTGCAAAAGTCGTCGTTCTTGTCAAGCGTCTCGTTGTTGGTGAAGTGCAAGTTTCTCCAGATGTTTTGGAACCTGTCCCTGCCCATGATTCTGCTAAAATAAGGGGTGGCTGTCGGCTCCTCCCCCGCCCAATACAGGTTCAGGTCTGGCTTTTGTACGAGACTTGTCAGGAAAACCAGCCCCAAAAAGCGCTTCATCTCTATCACTGTGACTTCTTGCCAACGGTGAATTCTGCTATGTGGCTTGTCGGCTGAACGTCTCTGGACGTCAGCATAGCGATTGGTCTCCCGACATATAGGTTCAAGCAGCTCATCTGTCAAGAACAGCTCCAGGAAGTCCACGGGTTGGTCTGACTGGAGCTCAGCCGCTGCACCACGAGGCCCAGGAGTGGCGGTGAAGGGCAGGTCCTTTGGATGCCAGTCCGTCATCTGGTCAGACCACACTGAATTGTCTGGCCTGCCTATGAATAATAGAAATACATGATTACAATAAAATAACACTAGTTACTGTCACCACAACGGGGTCCCTGGCACGTCCAGACACCCAGTAACGTGTGCAGGGTGGCGCAGGATGGCAAGCCAACCCGTGTCCGAAACAGTCAAAATTACATTATTACTGTGTGGGGGTCCCTTAACTTCTCAATCATTCGTATAATGATTTCTAAAAACTCAGCTACCCACAACGTATCTGTCCAGCGTCAAGCTCAACATTTTGTCGCCTGTTGGTACCCTAAACTGACAGGCATATGGAAATACATTGTAGTTCCTCTTTTGTTAGATTGTCAGCTGTCGGCTGTCATAATAAACAATAAACAAGTGTTGTTGTATGAAATACTGTTCATTGATATAGTGATGGCAACTGTATTAATTGATTGCCAGAATCCCACGGTGGGAGTTCTGCTGTGCTTTTGGTGAATATGAAGTAGTACCGGTCATTTTATGGTGGTCACTGGGATCACACAAAGTAAACTATTAAAAAAAGTTATTTGTATTGGTGAATTATTTCCAAAATATTAGCCAGAATTGCAATATAAAACATCACTGTATATCACTGTTCTGTTTGTTATGACAATGGCGACCCCCACTGGTGAAATAAAGGACTGTAAAACAGACGGGAACGAACTATAAGTGGAGAGAATATATAGTTGTTTGATCAATTCCATTAGTTGTAGTTGTACTGCGGAGCGATCTCCTGTGACATCATCACTATGACAGGTACAGTAAAATGGCGGCTCCCATGGGAAAAATCATTAACTATTTTTAAACTAAAGAGCTATTCTATGTGTTTTAAATGTTCAATTCTAGTGATAGAGGGCAAGTATATAGTATATAGTGTATTATCCATAATTGTTTCATTAGCCAGGGTTCCTTTAAAATAAAAAAAAAGTAACGGTGCCCAACACTGTTCACATGACAGCAGATGTTGAGTGGTTGCATATTTCGCAGAAATCTGTTCATGACACATCACAGTTAGAATTAGGCCTGTCAAAAAAATCGATTAGAGTTAAAATTGCGATTTTACTTCCGCTCGATTCCGAATCGATTCACATTTTCCCCAAATCTTTTTTTTTTTTTTTTTTTTACTTATTACGACAACTCAGTCCACTTCATGGGGCCTGTCCAACGGCGGCAAGTCCCTATTCGTGCCGCATTAACAGTGCTCGAGCGCTCAGTTTCTGACCCCTTAAATGTTGCAACTCTTCTACTAGATGGCTCCATAGAGTAATCATTGCTCTGACTTCCGCGATGGGTGTGCTGTGTTGTTGTTTTCTGCAATAAGCACAAAATACTTTTATTAACACTGGCAGCCTGCCTGCCTGACGGAAGCCTGAACAGGGGAAAAGGAGCAGGACGTTTGTGTGTGAGAGAAACAGTGTACAGTATTTGCTGTCTCGTCCGCAAACGAAATCTATGTAGAACAGCCACCATTGGACTGACCTGGTACTAAAATTCTTCATTCTGTGTCGGAAAGCACCGAAGAAAATAAGGAATTAGGTCATATACGCATTTTAAAAACCCAAGTTTTAAGGAAACATTTCTAAACAGTATTAAGACTATAATTATGTCCAGAACCAGGGTATGGGCTTCGGAACTGAATGTGCGATCAAACTGGAAGAAGGTTTGTTTTCACTGTCACTTTTTACCAGAGTTGGGGGTAACGAGTAACGAATAACGAGTAACAAGTAATATTACTACTTTTTCAGGTAACGAAAAAGTAAATTTGCAAGCAAATTAAATTTGCAAGCAAAGCAAATTTACTGAAAAGGTTGCTTATAAAAAGCGGACATGGCAACACTTGGAGAAATCCATGAAGTACTCATGATTTTAACTTAGGATTTTAGACCTTTCTCACTCATGTGATCATGTCAACAGCACACCACAAATAATACAAACTATGAAGAACTGGGAAATGGTATTATCAAATGAAAAAGTGGGTTAAAGAACTGAACTTTATTCCTAGAAATTCACAACCAATACATGCAAAGTAAATGGGAGTCTGCTGACAGGAAGCATTCCTGTCCACCAACTCAACCAGGAAGTGTTTGGCTGCATAAGGTCCATTCCCTTTTTTCAGGGATCTGGGTGCAAAAGTAATATAAAAAAGTAATATGTAATATACTACATATTACTTTTGCATCCAAGTAATAAGTAGTGTAATATTATTACTTTTCTAAAGGGTTAATAAGTAATAAGTAGTGTATTACTTTCCTAAGTAATATTCCCCAACACTGCTTTTTACACACACCCACACACACAAACACCAACCTCTACTTTCTAAACCCCTATGCAGTCGCTTCAATACTTTAATACTTACATCACTTTTATTGATATTAAATCACATTAACCACACTGTACATCATTTGGTGTATATTATTTACAACGGGTAATGTCCTAGTGAATACAAATTAGTGCACGGCAGTGCAGTGCTTCTCAAAGTGAGGTCTGGCCATCTGGGGACCCCCAGGGCTTCTTGAGGGAATAATAATAGTTTAAGACCATGTAACTCTCAGGAGTGTACAAATGTATTGTACGAGTGTCTGGTCAATTTGGTTCCACTTCACTACATTACTTCAAATTGCATTTCTATTATCCAGAAATAGAAATGCCATTAAATGGAGGTCTGTGAACCAATATGCATGTCAAACGGGGCGGGCCTTGAAACCAAATGTTCTACCTGCAAATAGTGCAAATATCACGATAAAAATAAAATAGCGCAATATAAAACATGAACATGAATAAATATCAATGTTGTGATAATGGCTGAAGAAGATATTGTGACATAATATTTTCCATATTGCCTGTCCCTAGCTCATATTGCATTATTGAACAAAAAAAATTGATTCTTTGATCACTTTCGTTGTGCTACTAAAATAATCAGTGTGCTAGGGGTGGGGGGGCTAGTCTAGTGAATAGTCTTCATAGTTGAGTTTGTTGTGGTACAGCATTTCACATCTCCCTCTACACAAGGGGACATTACAGCTATTGCACTGGAACCTTGTCTCTCTGCGCAACCCTTGTTTGTTATGTACCCGGCACTTCTTTTGCGGGCACTTCCTTTTCCCTGTTTTAGGGATCCGATAGAGTACGTGGGCTTCGACGTTGCCATCAAGCCTGGACGGAGGGTCGCGGTATGGCGCCCTCGAACGGTTGAACGGGGCCTGATAATCCTGATAATCCTCCCCTTCCTCGCTCATTGGTTCCATCTTCTCTCTCTGGGAGGTCCACGACGTCACCACGCTCAGTATGAACTGGTACAAGGTTTTACGGCTGGTCGGGTTCTTTGTCTTGTAAAGGACAAAAGCGTTGAACATGGAGACCTGCATGAGATACATGACACATTTCTTTGACCACTTGCACATCCTCCTCACAAAGAAGTAGGACGCCAGGCTCTGATCTAACTTGTTGACGCCGTTGATGCAGTGGTTGTACTCGGCGACGCATGTCGGCTTGGTCTTTGTCACCTTCTCTTTCTGGCCCCTTTGATTCTTCACGGTCTGTACCATGTCGTGCTGGTGGAACGTGGTGACCATTCTTACCACTTTCTTGTCGTGCCAGGCTACCACCATTACACTGTCGTCGTGGCGCATCACTGCTTCTCCTTCCTCCAGCTTGGTTGTGGTTAACTCCGTGATGGCTCTTGGTTCCCCTCGGTGTCTCTGTAAGGTGCCACATGTATGAATCTGCAGACTCAGGAGAAACTTACAGAGGCGCACAGAACTGTAATACTTGTCCATCCATAGCCGGTAACCGAAACCAGTAAAACCCTCCAGCAGGAAGACAACCACCTCTCGCATCAAAGGCACATCATGGCGACTCGAAGCTACAGACCTTCCACTGCATGGCTTCATGGATAAACAAAAGCCTGTTTTACTGCATGCCAAGATGTACGACTTGATGCCAACTCGATTTGTCCCTTCGGCAATGCAGATGTCCTGGCCTGGCATGTACAGCTCTTTGAACTTGGAGAGCAGGTAGTCCAAGACTTGGCGGACCTTGCAAAAGTCGTCGTTCTTGTCAAGCGTCTCGTTGTTGGTGAAGTGCAAGTTGCTCAAGATATTTTGGAACCTGTCCCTGCTCATGATTCTGCTAAAATAAGGGGTGGCTGTCGGCTCCTCCCCCGCCCAGTAGAGTTCCAGCTCTGGCTTTTGTACGAGACTTGTCAGGAAAAGCAGCCCCAAAAAACGCTTCATCTCTATCACTGTGACTTCTTGCCAACTGTGACTTCTGCTATGTGGCTTGTCGGCTGAACGTCTCTGGACGTCAGCATAGCGATTGGTCTCCCGACAAATAAGTTCAAGCAGCTCATCTGTCAAGAACAGCTCCAGGAAGTCGACGGGTTGGTCTGACTGGAGCTCAGCCGCTGCACCACGAGGCCCAGGAGTGGCGGTGAAGGGCAGGTCCTTTGGATGCCAGTCCGTCATCTTGTCAGACCACACTGAATTGTCTGGCCTGCCTATGAATAATAGAAATACATGGTTACAATAAAATAACACTAGTTACTGTCACCACAACGGGGTCCCTGGCACGTCCAGACACCCAGTAACGTGTGCAGGGTGGCGCAGGATGGCAAGCCAACCCGTGTCCGAAACAGTCAAAATTACATTATTACTGTGTGGGGGTCCCTTAACTTCTCAATCAATCATATAATGATTCCTAAAAACTCAGTCGTCTGTTGGTACCCTAAACTGACAGGCATATGGAAATACATTGTAGTTCCTCTTTTGTTAGATTGTCAGCTGTTGCCTGTCATAATAAACAATAAACAAGTGTTGTTGTATGAAATACTGTTCATTGATATAGTGATAGCAACTGTATTAATTGATTGCCAGAATCCCACGATGGGAGTTCTGCTGTGCTTTTGGTGAATATGAAGTAGTTCCGGTCATTTTATGGTGGTCACTGGGATCACACAGTAAAAGTAAAATGTTAAAAAAAAGTGATTTGTATTGGTGAATTATTTCTAAAATAAGTTCTAAGACAGGGGTTTTCAACCGGTGGTCCGGGGACCACCTGTGGTCCCTGAGAGGGTTCCAGGTGGTCCCCAGCTAAGTTGTTTCAACCAGATGTAACTCTTGAGAACGTAAAAATGAAACCACATAGACCCACATGGACCCTTCTATTGTACAACCATCAATACAGTGTGGCCTTGTGAACATGAACGAATACAGTGATAACAAAACTAAAACAAATGGACCCTGCCTGCGATCAAATGATGATTCGTTTCTCAAACGCCAGTTAAACCGAATGGACCCTCCAATAGAATGTACCAATATAATGGAATGGTCCGAGAGTCTAAATGTAGTCAAATGGTAGTCCAAGGCAGAATGGCTCGATAAATATTGGCCCTTGAAAATAGCAGTTTAGTCTAGAGGATAGTCTTGATAGTCGACTTTGTTGTGGTACAGCATTTCACATCTCCCTCTGCACAAGGGGACATTACAGCTTTTGCACTGGTACCTTGTCTCTTTGCGCAACCCTTGTCTGGCATGTACCCGGCACTTCTTTTGATAGTACTTCTTTTTCTCGGTTGCAGGGATCCGACAGAGTAAGTGGGCTTCGAGGTTGCCATCGAGCCTGGACCGAAGCACCAAGCGTGCAGGGCCGGATGTAGCCAACCTTTTCCTCATCAAGGAAACCGAATGGACTTGCATTGTTGCGCAAACCCTGTTCATTTCACAGGGTCAGTCCAATAGCCACTCTTCTACATAGACATCCATTGAATGGGCACAACGAATAGGGACAACCGGAAGTTACGGAACGCATTGACATCGATGGACTTGTGTAGTGCATGAACCACGTGACCAGGCTGTTTTCAACCCCTCAATGTCGCTACTCTACGCTAGTAGAATAGTATGGCCTGTTCTGCAAATGTCGTTCTTTTTGATACCTCAATGTAACAACTCTTCGACTAGATGACGCTGATCTCTATATTTGATCAAATGCACTATAGTTTACAAGGCATACTGTAGCTAAATATGCTCCATTTTGGTGGTGCTGATGATGGAATGTATTTTCCACAATTGTCACTTCAGAGAGGGAGGACGAGGAAGAAGAGGAGCAGCAGCAGAAGCAAACACACACCGGTGTCACTGTACCATGTGTGTCTCGTTGAAGTTTTATTTCATTACAAACTTGTACAATGTGCACAGACATGCAGTCTAGTGTCTCAGTAAACGATATGATCACATCAATCAGGGATGTGCAGAGTATTGGAGAGGCAGGGGCTGAGATACCGTAAGAGGGCACTTTTGAGCAAAAATAGCAGATCTACAAGGCGTCGCAACGACGTGCTGCGGCGCCAGGGGCGGATTGGCCATCTGGAGTACAGGGAGTTTTCCCGGTGGCCTGGACATTTTTTTTTTTTTTTTGAAAAGTCCAGGGCAGGCCAGGGCACCAGGCCCAGGCCAGGCAAACTAGTGTTTCTATCCTTCAAAAAAGAAAAGGTGTCCTACACCAGAGCCTTCAAGTAGGAGAGAGTTGCCATATTCCCGTTCACTCCTGTGCGCCAGGGCACTGCCTCGTGCTGCTGGAGGCAGTGTTGCCAACTGCCAAGATCCAAAATGCACTAGTGGCACTTCCAAAATGCACTAGAATGTGCTAGATGCTCGCCTGGAACATACAGATCAAAATGACCATTAATCTTCTACATTCTCTAGTTGTGTAGACTAAGTTGGACTAATTCACATGATGCATATTTTAACTCTCTCAAAGACTTACATCTGGTTAACCCCCACCCGGGTGGCCTGGCAAAGGAAAAATTGTCCCGGTGGGAAAATATGTGCCAATCCGCCCCTGCGCGGCGCCTCCACACGTCGCCACGCTGACACAGGGCTTAAAACAAGACGGCCAACGGGACACACCGAGGATTTCCGGGTTTTCGTCTCATCAATACAATCGTGTCAGTCGGCTCCCAGACAACATGTCTTGTCGAAGAACTCAGCTTAATAAGCAGCAACCTGGGAAATATGGCTTGATAACGGTCGAAGTGGTTGGCGGCATGGAGAAGACCATAATGCATGATCATAACTTAACAAGATTAGTTTTGTGACAACATACTTTTTAATTAAAAAGTAACAATGCCCAACACTGTTTACATCAAAGTCCAGCAGAGGTTGCGTTGGCTGATACTTCACAGAAATCAGTTCATGACACAACACAGTCAGAGGACAGTTTGGAATGTCTACTTTAATCAAAAAAAGGTGAGTTCCAGTCCAATCATGTGCTTCATCCGAACAAAAGGCTGGGAATAAAGTTTATAGAATAGACATAACAGAATTGTGGTCAAAAGCATGGAATTGTGGTCAAAACCAAATCTAACCAAATGGACCCCATGGTACCAAATATCAATACAGTATGGACTTTTGACCAAACCAATGATACCAAGGATAACAGATTTACCTAAATGGACCGTGCAATCAAATGGCGGCCCGTGGCTCAAACGCCAATAAACAAAATGGACAATTCTATGGTACAAACATCAATACAGCATGGACTTGTGGGCAAAATCTAATAGTGATAACAAGATGAAATCAACTGGACCAAGTCTGTGATCAATCCAGATTTGTGTCTCAAATGCCAGTTAAACCCAATGGACCTTCCAGTGGTCCCATCATGTAATGGGCCGACATACAGCAATATACAGTGTACACACACACACACACACACACACACACACACACACACACACACACACACACACACACACACACACACACACACACACACACACACACACACACACACACACACACACACACACGAATCATTCCATATGGGAATGACTGGATAAATATTGGCCCTTAACCCTTTGATGGGTAATTACTCAATTAAAAAGGTAGCTGCTGATGCAACAGACGCATTTAGGTTGCTTTGTCTAAACGAAAAGATTAAAGGTAGGGGAAGTGATTTCACTTTTGTCAGGTATCACCCCAAAAATATTTTTTTCTGTTAAAATGCTCTATTATAAGGTGTGGAAACCATATATGGAGTTTCCCCCTCCCCCACGTTAGCAGAGGAGCTAATAAAAGTTCCCCAGGTGGTGGCGAATTCTCCTCCAATCAGGATTGAGCAGCAGGTTCACATAGTGTAGCTACTGTTGGGTGCCCCTAGTGCACCAGGCTGGTACTACACCATGAATTTCAAATCACTTACCCTACCTTTAATTTTAGGCGATTATCTTCTACTCATCTTCTACTCTCTTTGCATCTTCCGGTGATGAGCCACTTACTGACACCTAGTGATTATAGTTATATAGGCCATACTCAAGACCATTATTGATGGCCAATGTGGAGGTTCTGACGCTATTTGAATGGGAGTAACTTAATAAAAATATACGAAAATCACTAGCAAGCAATGACCATTACGTCTGTTAAGCCAGCAGCATTTAAAGGGTTAATTAATATGAACGCCACAGCAGTAGTACGGAAAACAACAAAATCACTGTTCTTGTTCAACGTCTTTCCTTGACCACTTTCGAAACAAGATCTAAACCAAGGATTCTGCATGGCCAATGCCATCAACTCTTGTCACACACCCTGGTACGTAGAGTATAAGTTTAGTCTAGTCTAGTGGACAGTCTTTATAGTTGAGTTCAGTGTGGTACAGATGGGCACATTTAACTCTACACAAGGGGACGTTACAGCTTTTGCACTGGGTCCTTGTGTCTTTGCGCAGCCCATGTCTTTGATGTACCCTGCAACCCTTAGCGGGGTACCTCTTGTTCTCCGTTGGTGGGAACTTAACAAGTTGGTGGGCCGCAGCGTTGCCATCCAGCCTTGAAGGGGGGTCGCGGTATGGTGCTCGAAGAACCCCTGGACCGTTCCCTTTTTTCTTACGTTTTCCTACTCGTGGTGGACTTCCCGGAGACAGAAGATGAGGAAGGATCACCTTCCGCTCTCTCTGGGAGGTCCACGACGTCACCACGCTCAGTATGAACTGGTACAAGGTTTTACCGCTGGCCGGGTTCTTTGCCTTGTAAAGGACGAAAGCGTTGAACACGGAGATCTGCATGAGATACATGGCAAATTTCTTTGACCACTTGCACGTCCTCCTCACAAAGAAGTAGGACGCCAGGTTCTGGACCAATTTGTCGACGCCATTCATGCAGTGGTTGTACTCGGCGACGCACGCTGGCTTTGATGTTGCCACCTTCTCTTTCTTGCCCGTCTGCTTCTTCAGGGTCTGTACCATGTCGTGCTGGTGGAACGTGGTGACCATTTGTACCATTTTCTTGTCACGCCATGCCACCACCATTACGCTGTCATCGTGGCGCATCACTGTTTCCCCGTTCTCCAACATAGCCATGGTCAACTCCGTGATGGCTCTGGGTTCTCCTCGGCGTCTCTGTAAGGTGCCACATGTATGAACCTGCAGACCCAGAAGAAGCTTACAGAGACGCACAGAATTGTAAGAGTTGTCCATCCATAGCCGGTAACCGAAACCGGTCAAGCCTTCCAGGAGTAACACAACCACCTCTTGTATCGAAGACACATCACGATAACTTGTAGCCACAGACTCCGCAATGTACGGCTTCATGGAAAAACAAAAGCCTGTTTTACTGCATGCCAAGATGTACGACTTGACGTTATTTGGCATGTCGTAAGCCTGACGGTCTTGCCTAGAACGCCAGAGAAGCGACCCTTCGGCAATGCTGATGTCCTGGCCTGGCATGTACAGCTCTTTGAACTTGGAGAGCAGGTAGTCCAAGACTTGGCGGATCTTGCCAAACTTGTCATTCTTGTCAAGCGTCTCGTTGTTGGTGAAGTGCAAGTTGCTCCAGATGTTTTGGAACCTGTTCCTAGACATGACCCTGCTAAAGTAAGGGGTGGCGGTCGGCTCCTCCATCGCCCAGTAGAGTTCCAGCTCTGGCTTTTGTACGAGACTTGTCAGGAAAACCAGCCCCAAAAAACGCTTCATCTCTATCACCGTGACTTCTTGCCAACTGTGACTTCTGCTATGTGGCTTGTCGGCCGAACGTCTCTGGACGTCAGCATAGCGATTGGTCTCCCGACATATAAGTTCGAGCAGCTCATCTGTCAAGAACAGCTCCAGGAAGTCGACGGGTTGGTCTGACTGGAGCTCAGCCGCTGCACCACGAGGCCCAGGAGTGGCGGTGAAGGGCAGGTCCTTTGGATGCCAGTCCGTCATCTGGTCAGACCACACTGAATCGTCTGGCCCGCCTATGAATAGTAGAAATACATGATTACCATAAAAATCACACTCTTGTGAACAGAGTGCTGCGAGTGCAAGTTAAGCGATCAGTTCGCGATCGTCGGTGGTCGACTGTCTCTCAAAGTATTCCGATTGGCTGGTGTAGCCAATGTAACCAATAGCTCCGAGATGGAAGTCCACGTCTTCAACAGTATCTATATGCTGGGCAAGGTTTGTTTTTGGGTTGCTCGCACTGCTCACGCACAAGTATGCCATGGCTTACTAGTTGCATCCCATTATAGTTGGTTGCCTTTTACATAACTAGACCCGCAATCAGTAGAGGGCAAACATGCATGCTGTGCAAGTTTGCGTGAGCGGAGCAAGTTTCCTTACTTGCGTCACCATTACATCATAACCTAAACCTGCTAATCGGAGTACCCTGAGGGCCGAACGACCACGGACCAATTGCTTAACTTGCGCCCCGTCCGCTCATGCAAGTAATTACTGTGTGCATGTGCTCTACAGTACCGTAACAACTGAAACCACCTATTGGCTGCTTTTTCGGCTTCCGGTACCCATTATGCACCTGTGCACAGTGCAAAGCTCAGCATTTTAATCAAAGCAAAAACATTGTGGCTGGCACCACTCAATTTTATGCTAAAAGGTGAGATGCGCAGAAAAGGTTCTTCTGCTTACTGCGTCTACGGCCAACGGGTAGAACTGCAGTCGAAGTCAGATAAAGTGTCTTCACTGTCACCACAGTCATGTGGATGTCTGCCTGCATAGGCGTGCATACATAGACGTCAAGGGGGGTTTGAGCACCCCCTAGTGGCCCTCTCTGGACCAACATGCCCTTTTTAAAAGAGCAAAAAGATGCTGAAATGCTGTTTTCTATGAGTTTTTAACCCCCCAAAACTCAATTTTCCTAGAGTGCCCTCCTGGTTACATTTGAGCACCTGCCCTTGAAACTCTCTGTGCACGCCAGTGTCTGCCTGAATGGCAGGGCTAGTCCAATACGGCTTTGTCCCATAGCAGGGGCGGATTGGCCATCTGGAGTACAGGGAGCTTTCCCGGTGGCCTGCGCCACCTAGTGGCCTGGACAAGATCCAAAATGCACTAGTGGCACTTCCAAAATGCACTAGAATGTAGCTAGATGCTCGCCTGGAACATACAGATCAAAATGACCATTAATCTTCTACATTCTCTAGTTGTGTAGACTAAGTTGGGCTAATTCACATGATGAATATTTTTTTAACTCTTGACGGTGTAAAAATTTACGCCCTCAAAGAGTTACATCTGGTTAACCAGCTGCCCGCCCCCAGGGTGGCCTGGCAAAGGCAAAATTGTCCCGGTGGGAAAATATGTGCCAATCCGCCCCTGTCCCATAGACAGTGTAAAATGGTAAGAATTGCCACGGGCAATGGGATGACATTTCCATATGTTGCAGCCTGTCCAAAAGCAGCCATTGCCGAATTTGACGTGAGAGATCGGACAACCAAGTCCCAGAAAGCAAGCTCAGAATAATGCCTCGTAGAATTCAAGGTTCTCTATTTTGTCGCCCCTGGGAGAAATCTGTCATGGGGAGAGGACCACAGGTACATGCATAAAGTAGGCACAGACATGGGTACATAGACACAAGACATTACATAGATTGGTCGACCACCGGCGAACACAAACCAATTGCTTAACTTAGTATTGATAAGTGTGGTGAGTATGTGTAGTCGCAGGACTGTTCACAAGAGTTCGATTTTATGGTAATTGCGGATCATTTCTAGGCAGACCAGATGATTCAGTTAGGTCTGACCAGATGACAGACTTGCATCCAAAGGACTTCGCTTCACTTCAAATAACACCACGAATAATTAGTGGAAATTTTGATGTTTTGAAATACTCATAATCCAACACCTCAAATCTGGTAGTGCCCCCCCGTGTTTGACATGGAGATAAATAATACAAGCTAAATGTTGCTTATAAAGAAGCAAACATGACCGGGGGGGGGGGGGGTTATGCCATTGCATACTTAATGAACTGACAGTTTAACAAACACTATACACTTTTTGGGAAAAAATCTTACTTTTCGTATAACATTAATACCTGATGATCATGTTTTAGGGTAGAAAAAAAGTATGTCAACATTAAACAAGGTATATTTTTTTCCATCATGGATGATCAGCCAGCTTTTTTTTCCTACTTCGGCAAATGGGCGATGTTTGGCGACATCAGCGGTTACAAAACTGCAGTCGGGTTGACATTTTCTCTTTGGAGAAAATTGGAGGACGACGACGGGGCTGACCATTTCTCCTCTTTCACGGGAGGATGACGGGAGATGTGTCTGTGAGACGTCTTAGTTCGCTGGGACTTGTCCCCTGCTCCGAGGCACAGCTAAGTTGCATCACGACGTGAATCGTTCTCTGGCGGGAACAATGTGTTTTTTTTATCCTCTCCTGGCCATTTTCGGCCCATAATGCCTGCCACACGGTCGTCTGCTATCCTCCTATCTTAATGTGTGATAGGACGCACCTGCCGCCCTTCTTTCCTTCTCCCTCGACTTCTCTCCTCTCTGGCCGTCAACTAAATAAAGTAGTTGGTCAACTCTAAAACCAAACTCTCTCTGTGTGTGTGTGTGTGTGTGTGTGTGTGTGTGTGTTTTACCAATGGTTCAAGGCCTATAGAATATTATGTGAAGTAATGTAACAAAGGAAATGGAAATCCTCTTCCTCTTTACCCAGAAAGTTATAATTATGTTCATAACATGTTACATTATTTAGTTATAGGCAGTTCAATATACAGCTTGAGTTTCCATCCTCTGGAAGCAATGAGATATTTGCACACTCTCAAATATAACAGTGGTTGACACTAAGGTCTCCGGGTCACTTGCCCATCGGGCAAGTGCAAGTCCGATTCTACTTGCCCTCAGGTCATGGTCACTTGCCCCCCAAAAAATATATTGTAAATTTTGCATTTAAGTTTGCTTCTGTTTATAAGCACCCGAGTAGGAGGTAGAGTGCAATGACCACCTACAAGACAAATTTATCTTGTGTTGTGTTATAGCGCACTAAGTCGCACACTTGCCAGATCGGGCAACTAAGTAGCAGTCTTCACTTGCCCGACCATTTTTTTACTTGCCTCGGGCAAGTGTTAGTGCCAAGCCCTGCACATAATATTCTCTATAATGATGACAATGTCACAATATAGCTCAATTGAGGTTCCCATTGTGTTCAGTTTTTGTCAGGTGTCTGGCGAATCTCTGTCTGGTCACGTGGTCCATGTACTCGTGCGAGCCCGTAGATGCCTTTAGTAACTTCCGGTTGTCACTATTCAATACAAGTCCATGTAGCCCTAAGCACCTCCATTGGACTGACCTGACACACACAGCCTCCAGTTTCATTTAACATTATTACCTTTAATCCATGGTGGACTATCCTGATTCTAAAAATGCCTCCTAGATACTGACCTACTGTAAGTGTATTGAAAAACTTCAAATTATTATATAACATCAAATTTATGACATTTTTGGATACTGTACATACTGTACAGAAGACCTTGGGGGGGGGGGGGGGGGGGGGGGACCGGCAACTAAGGGAGTGCTACCACTAGGGGTTACCGCCTACAGTGGTTATTTAAACACAAACCTTTGTCATTACAAACATCACATTCCATTGATGAATGGCCTGTTGTGAGTATTTGTGTGAACAAACACTGAAGACTAAGACAAAAATACCAATAACATCAGTCAGAATGAGATCACGTGAAATGATGCACGATGATAAGAGCACCCCTCATATGAGGTGTGATTTTCTGATCAACTTAGAACCTTAGACAGACACCATTTTTGAGAGCCGCTAGCCCCAGCTTTTAGAGCGTCCAGGCTCATGGGCAGGGCCCAAATTAGCCAATTTTTACTAGACGTTTTGAAAAATCTCAAGCCCTTAAGAAACAGGAGAAAACTACACTTTTGTGTACTCACTTTATTTTACTTCAATGCTTTATGAGAATGGGTCAACACTGTAAACAAATTACCAGTACAAAAACAAACATGAAAACAACGCCATTACAGAAAAAACTATTTATTTTACTCTCCTCTCCAATCACTCCGGTAGAAACTCCTGTCCCACGGGTGCCGCCTGAGTTTTTAAAAGTCATATAGTGGTCCAATTATCTTGTAGTGTGTGGTTTGATGTGATGTGTGGGGAAAAAAAGCTTGGAGTTACAGAAATACCTGCAGTAGAATAAAGACAACCTGTGGCCATGTTAACTGTTGGAACGCCGACGTTGCGGCAACGTTGGGACGGGGAGCTCATGGTGAAATGTAGAAAATGGGGCCTCTGTGACAAAAATCAAGGACATTATGTATCTTGTCACAGGAATCAAGAAGATTGATGCCCAATGTGTTTTGGTGTGGAACTCTACTTCAAATTCAATGCGTATCATGGCCAACTTTTCAGTACAGCATTTATTCAGGAAAAAAAAAAAAAAAACAAGAAACATGACCAAAAACAAGAAAAACAGCTTCTCACTCATAGGGCAGGTTTTGTACTGTGTGGTACTTAATGTGACATGCCCCTCTGTGAAGAGGGACCAAACACGCCACGCACTGAAAGGACGTCTCGCGTCGAGGTGCTCCGTGTCTGTGTCCGCTACACACTCGGCAGCGTTTTTGCGGGTGTTTCCTTTTTTCGGTGGAGGGAATCTTTCCCGAGACGTGGACCGTCGGTAGGGGCGCTATGTTGGCCGACAGCCTGAACCTCGGGTCCCGGTGTGGTACTCTGTGGGCCGTCTCTCTTCCGGGGAAAGACCACTTCAAGATCACGGCGTGGATGAAGTGCTTCAACTCTTTGCAAGCGCCTTCGGGATTCCGGGCGCTGTAGAGGACGAAGGCGTTGTACATGCTGACCTGGAAAAGGTACACCATGAACTTTGTCGTCCACTTCGTTGATTTCCGGGCCCAGGGATAGTATGTGATGTGTTGGTCCAACTTATTCCCTCCGTTCGTCCACTTGTTGTAGTCCACTGCCGCCTGAGGTTTCTCATACTGGTAGTGGCGGCCTTTCTGCCGCCTCACGGTAGTGACCACAGTGTCCTGGTGGTAGGTTGACACCATCCTCTCCACTCTGACATCCCTCCAAGCAACACACATCACTCCGCTGGTGGCCATTGCAATTCTCTCGCCAGCTTTCAGGGTAGCTGGGCTGGCCAGCTGGATTTCTGGGGGTGGGTCTCGGTTTCGCCGAATGGCGCCGCAACTGTGGGTCTTCATTTCGAGGAGGTGCTCAGACAAGGCCACGCTATTATGAAACTTGTCCATAAACAACACGTAACCCTTCCCGGCTAAATCTCCAAGCAGAGAGTCCACGGTGTCCGGCAAGGAGTTCCCTTTCGCGTAGGGCTGCAAATTGTGGCAGTAAGCCGTTTGGGAGTCGCACAAGATGAAACTTTTTATACCAAACTGAATTTGTTCAGAGGGAGCGTCTACCTTGGAGGAAGGCCTAACACGAAACAGCAAAGTTCCTTTTTCGATGGAGACGTGCCGACCTGGCTGAAACATCTCCTGCCATTTCTTCACCAGGTAGTCCAGGACGGGGCGGACCTTGAACAAGCGGTCGTCTTCGTCTTCCGGGCGATCGGTGAAGTGCAGAAACCTCAGGATGAGTTGGAACCGGTTCCGACTCATCACCTTCCCGAAGTACGACGTAGACGTCGCTTCGTCTGTGGACCAGTAGTCGGCCAGCTCTGGTTTGTTAACGAGCCCGGTCAAGAAAACCAAGCCAAAGAAGTCCTTGAGACCCTTGAGGTCAATGTCCTTCCACCGCGTGGTCCTGGAGCTAGGCCCTGGCGGCGTCTTCGCCATCGAGCGAGCTGCGTACAGGTTCGTCTGCCTCACAATCAGGGTCAGCAACTCGTCGCTGAGGAACATTTCCAAAAAGTCAGATGGCTCCACAGACTGCATGGTCGCCGCCTGGCCGCAAGGTCCCGGCGTCGCCGTGAACGGGAAGGACTGGGGCTGCCAACCGCTTGCATCTAGACGCCGCCACTCAGGCTCAACACGCCCGGGATTGACGAGCCGCGGTCTGCCTCGTTCTGAGAATTATAGAAATACAGCCTTACTTTTACAATAAAACAGGCACACTTCTAGGACATTTATAAAAACAACATTGGAGAGGGAAATCTGGCGCTCTCTAGATCGTTCGTCCCCCCCGCAACACGACTACGCACAAGCGGTTGTACATGGAGGAAGACATTGTGAAGTGTGATATACAATGCAATGTGATTGCAACAGCACTGCCGGCATCATCACCAACAGCAGCACCTGGTGGTTGGTGAGCTGCATCACATAACTCGCTATCTGAAAACCGCACGTAATACAATTATGTGTGCGCGTATATGTACAGTATCAGGCATGCAAACAGGCAGAGGGTGTAAAGGGTGACAGTATACAGGGATGCAATGTGATGTGTGACGTACTAAATTAGAACAAATCTATTGTCACTACTGAGCAAGATGGTAACATTAACACTCTGAAAGAGGAAAACAATGAATTTACTTTGACGTTTTTTTGAGGAGCGCTAGCCCCTCTTATATTCAGCTACAGTGTAGATTTTTTGTCCTGAATGCCATTGATATTGACAATGAATGATGTACGATGATAAGAGTTCTGCTCACTTCACACGTGTGATTTTTAAAACGTGTCAGCTTGTTAATGCACGCAACATGTCAAAGTACACCCACTTCTAAATCCCTTACACTCTTCACGCCATGTAACAGAAGTTACTGTATATTCACTGGCTAAATAGTTGACTAGAACTGCACTCAGTTCAACCAAATGCAGGTCCATTTGGTTCCATTTGTATGGAACACATTCGTCTCACGTAACATGAATGAATGAGATACTGGCTAACGATTAGTGTTGTAGTCGAGACCACTTAAATTGAGACCAAGACAAGACCAAGACACCCACGGACTTGATCGAGACGAGATCAAAACTACTAATAATATAATAGGGCTGGGGCGATATGGTTGATAAGAATATAAACAACCCTAATCAGACACATCCCAGTGTCTGTCTTCTTTCTTTTCAATATTTACAGAAGAAAAAAGTATATTGCTATTTGTGCCTGCAGCTGTCTTTATGAATGGGTCCTCACTCCGCACAATGAATAGAACTTTTCCTTTGCATTGTCTTGTCTCGAGAGGTCTTGTTGGCGATCAAGACCCGAGACAATGGCTCCGAGGTCGAGACAAGACCAAGACAAAATTATACGAGAACAAGACGAGACCACAAGACAAATGTAATGGAGAGCCGCAAGGTCGAGACAAGACCAAGACAAAACAAAGCGAGACAAAAACAAGACCGAGACAATGAAAATTTGTCTTGAGACTGGCCTCGAGACGAGACAATGTCTCGAGAACTACAACACTACTAACGATTAGTAGGATTTTGGGACAGATTCTGGAGCAGTAACATGAAATAATGTGTCTTAAACTTCAGCCTTTTGATGGCGCTATAGAAAGCAGATATAAAAATACACGTCAGAGGTTCATCCTTGTCCTCTAGGGCAGTGGTCCTCGGGTCAAACCAAAGCGGAACCTTGCGGTTCCATTTGGTTTCATGTTTACACTCTCAAGAGTTAAAATCCAATTAATCCCACTTAATTAAGAAGTCTACACAATTAGAGAAAGTAGAAAAATGGTCATTTTGATCTGTATGTTTTGCCTGTTTTGTTTGCGAAAAAAATGCCAGCCTGGAATTGTGGACAAAACCAAAAGAAATCTTTAGTTTTGAGTCTGTGGGATCAAGATGTAATCAAATGTTGGTCTGTGGCTGAAATGCTGAATAAATAGTGGACCCTGGTATCAAAAAGGTTGAAAACCACTGCTCTAGGTAGTGTAAATATGTTTTCATCCAGGGAGTGTGTTCAGGGGCGGATTGGCACATATTTTCCCACCAGGATAATTTTGCCTTTGCCAGGCCACCCTGGGGGGGCAGCTGGTTAGCCAGATGTAACTGTTTGAGAGCGTAAAAATGAAACCAAATGGACGCTTGCGGGTCCATTTGGTTTCATTTTTACACCCTCAAGAGTTAAAATATTCATCATGTGAATTAGCCCAACTACACAACTAGAGAATGTAGAAGATTAATGGTCATTTTGATCTGCATGTTCCAGGCGAGCATTTAGCGCATTCTAGTGCATTTTGGAAGTGCCACTAGTGCATTTTGGATCTTGGCAGTTGGCAACACTGCCTCCAGCAGCGCGAGGCAGTGCCCTGGCGCACAGGAGTGAACGGGAATATGGCAACTCTCCTACTTGAAGGCTCTGGTGTAGGACACCTTTTCTTTTTTGAAGGATAGAAACACTAGTTTGCCTGGCCTGGGCCTGGTACCCTGGCCTGCCCTGGACCTGCCCTAGTGACTAGTAAACACCAATATGCGTTCTGTACAGGTACAGTATCCACTTCAGAGACCGGGATAGTCTACAATGGGTTAAAAAAGGTTCAGGGCCACTAGGTGGCGCAGGCCACCGGGAAAACTCCCTGTACTCCAGATGGCCAATCCGCCCCTGTATCGGGTTAACGGTGCCGGGATTGTGTCCACCATGCCTTCGGCCTGGTGGACACAATCAATATTAGTTTGCAGACACTATCCAGTAACTAACTTACGCTCTAGCGAGACAAATACAATGGACAAGATCATTATACAAATAAGCTTACCATCATTGATTGGAGGACGAGGGCAGGCAGCAGGCAAGATGCGGAGTTCCTAACAGGCCCGAAAATCTGCCAAAGTGCCAGCGCTCGCCCCCAGCAGTCTGCAGTCACGCCACCCCGCCTCAGGTTACTACTGGGGTAGTAACTATTCAAGGATTTAGTCCAGTGGGTTTTTTAACCTTTTTCATACCAGGGCTCCACTATTTATTCTGCATTTTAGCCACGGAGGACCACCATTTGATGTCGAGTTTAGTCTCTCTGACCCAAAAACTAAGGATTTTGTGTCCAAGTTTGTGTCCACAATTTAGGAGAGATAACTGGCAAAATGTTGGGTCAAAATAACAATTCTTCCTCATTTTCTAAATGTGTACATTCTGGAAGGTTAAGCAATGCAGATGTTAAAATATAATTTAGCTCTGATTTAGTCGTATAGCAAAAAAAAAAGAAAAAAAAAATCACTCCCATGTGAAATGAGGGGCGCTCTTCTCATCGTACAACACATTTACATTACTAATCCTTTGACCATGATACAACAATTCCAGATGTTTAATTTACACCATATTTAGTGGAATTATCAGCTCTCATCATCATACATCATTGCATACCGGCCAATCAGAATGCCTATTGCATGTGATTGGTTATCCGATTTGCTCGTACACATAGCACGTAAACGCCTCCCTTCGATGTCAACGCCGTTTAATGCTTTCATGCTTAATTTTAGTTCCTCATGCTAGATTCTAGTCCCCCACAGTATATTCTAGTTCCTCTTAGTAGACTGTAGTTTCTGAAGTTAGATTCCAGTTTCTGACACTAGATTCTAGTTCCCGACACTAGATTCTAGTCCATGACACTAAATTCTAGTTTGAGTCCCTGGCGCGAGATTGTAGTTTTTCTGGAAAAATCTCTTTCTGTGTCAGTGATGCTTAACATATTTCATAGAAAGGACCCCCAGAAATATCTATTATTTAGATGCAGAACCTCATCTAAAAAAAACATGTTCTAGGGACCCCCCAGAAGCAAAGATTTGAGTTAAAAATGTTTGCTTTCAAAATAATGTAATCAAAGATTTGCCACATTTTTTTTACAATTTTTCAAAAATAGCAGATCTACAAGCTCATATCGCGCCACTCGGTGGCGCGATATGAGCTTGTAGATCTGCTATTTTTCAACAGCTAAAACACCAAAACGCGTTCGGTAGTTTCTCTGTCGACAGCGAAACTTGAGACGGGCGGGGAGAAAATTTAGTGGACATTTGACTGGACTACCGCGGCCAATATCAAATACTATATTGAGATGTGAAAAGCTGTTTATAGAAGGGGCTAAATAAATAAATAAATCACACCTGTGCTTAGTGAGGGGCGCTCTCATCATCATGCGTCATAATGTAAAATCTATTTTCTCAGACACTAGGCCTCCATTAATGTTTGTATTCTAAGTGTGTGGATGGTAACTAAAAAGCTGGATCTAGGAGGGGCTATCACCCCTCAAAAAATGCTTCCCACTTTACTGTCAAATAATGGTACGGAATTAAAATGAGATTGATGCACATGATTAAGCAAAGACCACTCTCTCAGTTAAGACACTCCCCATTCCAACAGTTTCTAGACGGGCTCATTCATTCCCATGTAAATATCACGGATTGTACACACTAAATACTGGTTCATTTTTGGAACCAAGACCTTCAGAATGTCTTCCAAACCCGCCAACAGGGCCTGACGTAAGCACTGGAAAAATATGTGTATGTGCATTTCATTTTGAGTCCATTCTGCCATTCTATAGTCCATTCTGTCCATTCTATAAATATCTCACAGTAAGATTTATTAAATTTTAAATTTATTAAAAACTGTATTAAATATTTTAAATATTTCTTAACAAGAACCCCAAAATCATTTGTATATGGCTGCCGACTCGCATTAAACATATGTAGTTCCAGGGACCCACCAAAAAGCACATTGTTTTGAGTTAAAAAGGTTGTCACAGAAAGATTTACATTTTTTAACTCCCCAAAAATAACCCTAAATAGCTAAAGCATTTGTTGTGCTAACGTGATGCTCAGAACACCAAAAGGCTTTCCCGCCCAAAATGATTTAAAACAATGTTTTATATAACTAAAAGTAAGTTATGCTTAGCTGCGATTGGGCCATAGCAGTTTGGGGAGGGGCTTTGATATAGGTCAATTGAGAATACATAGGTTAAAAGCCTGTAATTAATTAGATTCTTTTTTTTTTTAGTCCTGGTCCCAATACAGTGGTTTTCAACCTTTTTTCATACTACCACCACGGGTGGTCCCCAGACCACTGGTTGAAAACCTCTGCTCTAATAGAATCACACAATTATCATACAATACAGGGGTTGACACTAACACTTGCCCACTTGCCCGGGGCAAGTAAAAAAAATGGTGGGGCAAGTGAAGACTGCTACCTGGTTGCCCGATCGGGCAAGTATGCAACATAGTGCACTATAACACAACACAAGATAAATTGGTCTTGAAGGCAGTCATTGCACTCTGCCTCTGTGTCTTTCCCTGCTTTCTAGCTATCCACAATTCCAGGCTGGATTTGGGAAACAAAACAGGCAAATTAACACATCAAAATGACCATAAATCTTCTACATTCTCTAGTTGTGTAGACCTGGGCTAATTAAGATGATGAATTTTAACTCTTGAGAGTGTAAAATTTTTACGTTCTCAAGAGTTACATCTGGTTAACCAACTTAACTGCGGACCACTTGGAACCTGGGCGGCAAGTGACCATGACCTGAGGGCAAGTAGAACCTGACTTGCACTTGCCCAATGGGCAAGTGCCTCGGAGACCTTAGTGTCAACCCCTGCAATACATACATTCACTACTCACCGTTGTACATGTGCTGCTATCATTTATAAACACTAGATGGCAATGTCCACGCATACAAATATTTCCAGACCAGAATGTGTATGCTGACAACTCTACCAGTTTGAATAAAGTGTCATTTGTGTGTAAGAGAAAAAGTACCGTAGATTCCGGACTATAAGCCGCTACTTTTTTCCGCATGCTTTGGTCCCTGCGGCTTATACAATGGTGCGGCTAATCTATGGATTTTTTTTTAAAAGGTAACGGCCACCAACAGTGCTCTAACCAGTGTTGCCAACTTGGCGCATTTGTCACTATATTTAGCTCTTTTCCAGACCCCCCCCCTAGCGCTAAAATTAGTGAAAAACTCCTGGCGGAAAATCTGGTGCTTTTTTGCTGGTGAGTTGGGGCGAAATTGGTTGACAGGCGCCAGCAATGTTCACATGTTTTCCTCCTATGACAGTGGTTTTCCCCAGGATACAGTGGTCCCCAGGCTAAATGATGGAAAGTTGGTTAAACAGGTGTAACTCTCAAGAGTTAAAATATTCATCATATGGATTAGACCAAGTCTACACAACTAGAGAATGTAGAAGATTAATGGTCATTGAATGGTCATATTCCCTTCCAGGCAAGCATCTAGCGCATTCTAGTGCATTTTGGATTTGGGCAGTTGGCAACACTGGCTCTAACATGAAGCTTATTGTCAGGCGTGGCTTATAGTCAGGTGCGGCTTGTACAGGAACAAATCTGTATCCCCCCCCCCCAAATTTAGCTGGTGCGGCTTATATTCAGGTGCGGCTTATCGTCGGGAAATTATGGTAAGCAGTAGCCTTTTCGTTTTTTTTTTTTTTTTTTTTTTTACCTGTGTCTGCATTCGTGGCAGATCTGGACGGTGCGTGGGGCTCCCTCATCTCTGCATCTGGAAGCACAGAGGTCAAACAGTTATGTCAGCGGTGCACACACTTTGTTGACTTGAGAGCTACTTTCAAAATGAGCGGCTCAACAAGATCTAGACATCAAAACATGTGATTGTTCCAATACTGACGTTTGAAAACAGCATTTGAGGATTGAGTTGGCAGTTTGTGATGTTGAGTTTAGTTTCTTGCACCCAAAACTAAGAACTTTCACGTTTTTGTCCACAATTGGGAAAGAGAACTAGCACAACTTTGGTCAAAATAACAATTATTCTCCATTTTCGAATTATGTGGACCCTTGAAAATTACGTAATTCAGATGGTTAAATATAATTTAACTCTTGAGAGTGTAAAATGAACCCGTAAGGGTCCATTTGGTTTCATTTTAACATAAATGTGCGTATAATTAAGATAAAGTGCGTATAGTTAAAAATGATTTGAAACCTTATGCTACGGTGCATCTTCATGAAGTTGCACCCATAGCACAGGGCTTGACACTAACACTTGCCCACTTGCCCGGGGCAAGTAAAAAAATGGTGGGGCAAGTGAAGACTGCTACCTGGTTGCCCGATCGGGCAAGTGTGCAACTTAGTGCACTATAACACAACACAAGATAAATTTGTCTTGAAGGCAGTCATTGCACTCTGCCTCTGTCCCTGCTTTCTAGATATCCACAATTCCAGGCTGGATTTGGGAAACAAAACAGGCAAATTAACATACACATTAAAATGACCATTAATCTTCTACATTCTCTAGTTGTGTAGACCTGGGCTAATTAAGATGATGAATTTTAACTCTTGAGAGCGTAAAAATGAAACCAAATGGACCCGCAAGGTCCATTTGGTTTCCACCATACTTGGTTTCCACCCCCAGTATTCGAAAGATTAAATTGCCATTCGAATTTAGCCTTAATAATTAATTAATTCTATATCATATTTTTTATTTGGTTTGATACGTTATTCCCCCGTTAAATGTAACAAATCTTCCGGTGCCTCCAAGTTTGCAACCATCGCTGCATACGAATGTGTGCGTCTACTCACTTGACAGCGTAACAGCAGCCTACCTAGAGAGGAGGGGGAGGCGTAGCAGCGAGAGAGAGCTGTAGAGACTAGAGAGCGAGAGAACTCAGAGGAGCACCGCTGCTTACCGTTGCGTCGCCCTCAGACCAAAATAATCCTTATAGAGCAAAGAATAAGTCCAGTGCATTATAGTAGCCTGTATTTCTAGCAGAGTACAGATAAGTTAAAAGTCGCGCTCAGTATAAAACCACCGCAGTCATAAACAACATTACCGTAGTTACAGCTGTGTGATGAGACCGAGTTACATGGAAACTGTGGTCATTATGTTCTGCCATTTATGGTAATAGCGTGATCATTCGAAGGTGCTGGTTTCTATAGGTCACCGCTTTTGGTGTGGCCTATGGTGCTTCATGTAATGCACACAATGGCCCACATTTGCATGTGAAGGGGGGCCTCTAGTGGACAGAGTATGCTGTGACTGCAGTCAATGACAATGCATAGAATACAGGTATGGTATAGAATAGGTATTACCAGAGTATTTTATGGGCTATAATCTGGGCTATATTATATTAAATAATGAGCTAAAATAACGTAAATATTCAAATATAATATTCGATTATTAAAAATATTAAAGAAATGAATTTCGAATGATATTTTAGAAGGAAAATGACAGCCCTAGTTACAGATCTATAAGGGTCTAAGTGCCCCCCACCCTAAAATCGCCTATGTTTAAGTCAGTGTGCACATGCCTACACAAATAATAATCTCACCTGAAGCCTCATCACGACCACCATCATCATTCTCCGAGGACTCGTCTTCAGAGCTTACTACGAGATACAGAAAGAAAAAAAACAACACAAATCAATCTCTGCACTGTACAAGCTCATGTAGCCTACAAGCTCACAGCGCGCCACTGAGCTATGAGCTTGTGGGTCTGCTATTTTTTGAGAAATCGTGAAAGTATGCCAGAAATACTGTATATTATTTCAGAAGCAAACATTTTAACTCAAATCTTTGTTTCTGGTGGGGATCCCTAGAACAAGTTTTCAGCTGGCGGCCAGCAGCCAAATATAGATAATTCTGGTGGTCCTTGGCATGAAATATGTTGCGCCTCATTGACACCGGAAGATACGGTAGATTAAAAAAAAAAAAAAAAAAAAAACACTAGAATCTAGTGTCAGAAACTAGAATCTAGCATCGGGGACTAGAATGTAGAGTCTGAAATTAGAGAATCTAGTGTCAGAAATGCAATCTAGCGTCAGAAACAAGAAATCTAGCGAAGGAAACTAGAACCTACTGTCAGAAACTATAACTCTACTGTTGGAAACAAGAACCGAGTCAGGACAAAATGGATTAAACCTCTTTGTGTACTGAACGCGTTTTGGTGTTTTAGCTGTTGAAAAATAGCAGATCTACAAGCTCATATCGCGCCACCGAGTGGCGCGATATGAGCTTGTAGTTCTGCTATTTTTGAAAAATTTTGAAAATGTAGTGCAAATCTTTGGATACATTATTTTGGAAGCAAACATTTTTAACTCAAATCTTCTGGGGGATCACCTAGAACAACACGTTTTTAGATGAGGTTCTGCAGCTAAAATAATAGACATTTCTGGGGGTCCTTCCTATGAAATATGTCAAGCATCACTGACACAGAAAGAGATTTTTCCAGAAAAAAGTAGAACCTCGCGCCAGGGACTAGAATTTAGTGTCATGGACTAGAATCTAGTGTCGGGAACTAGAATCTGGTGTCAGAAACTGGAATCTAACTTCAGAAACTACAGTCTACTGAGAGGAACTAGAATCTACCGTGGGGGACTAGAATCTGGCATGAGGAACTAGAATCTGATCAGGACACAATGGGACACAACCCTTTGTGTACTGAACGCATTTTGGTGTTTTATCTGTTGAAAAATAGCAGACCTACAAGCTCATATCGCGCCACCGAGTGGCGCGATATGAGCTTGTAGTTCTGCTATTTTTGAAAAATTGTGAAAATGTGCTGCAAATCTCCGAATATACATTATTTTGGAAGCAAACATTTTTAACTCAAATTTTTGCTTCTGGGGAATCCCCTAGAACATACCTGGGCATTATGCGGCCCGGGGGCCAAATGCGGCCCTTTGGCTGACTCTGACCGGCCCGGGGACCACCAGTGGTCCTTGAGACAGTTCCAAGTTAAATATGGAAAGTCGGTTAACCAGATGTAACTCTTTGAGAGCGTATAAATGAAACCAAATGGACCCTTGCGGGTCCATTTGGTTTCATTTTTACACTCTCAAGAGTTAAAATATTCATCATCTGAATTACCTGAAATCTACACAATCAGATAATGTAAAAGAACGGTCATTTTTGATCTATGTTTGCCTGTTTTGTTTCCCAAATCCAGCCTGGAATTGTGAACAAAAACAAAATAAATCTTTAGTTTTGGCGTCTGTGGGGCCAAAATGTCATCAAATGGTGGTTCTCTGTGGCTGAAATACTGAATAAATAGTGGGCCCCGGTATCAAAAAGTTTGGTCCTACTCTTACCTTTGTCTTGAAATTAAATGAATATTACGCAGACTTTAGTTCAGCCTTTAGTCTTGGCCCTCCACAATATTTTATGTATCTCATTTGGCCCCTTGGGAAAAATAATTGCCCACCTCTGCCACAGAACAACATGTTTTCAGATGGGGGGGGTCCGCAGCCAAATATGAATAATTCTGGTGGTCCTTGGCTTGAAATATGTTAGCATCACTGACACAGGAACACAGATTTCAGAAAAACTAGAATCTAGTGTCAGAGACTATAGAATCTAGTGTCAAAAACTCGATTCTAGCGTCAGAAAGTAGATTCTAGTGTCAAAAAGGAGATCCTAGCATCAGAAACTATAATTTAGTGTCAATAACTAGAATCTAGTGTTGGGAACTACTGTAGAATCTAGCGTCAAAAGCTAGAATGTTGCTGCCGCTATAATCTGGTGTCAGGAACTACTGTATAATCTGGTGTCAGGAACTACTGTATAATCTGGTGTCAGGAACTACTGCCGCTATAATCTGGTGTCAGGAACTACTGTATAATCTGGTGTCAGGAACTACTGTATAATCTGGTGTCAGAAAATCAAATTGAGGGTCAGGACACAATGGGTTAATAAACACATCCAGTCATCTCACACGATAAAAAAAAAATACTACTACTACTACTACTTACGGTTAGTACATCCATCAGCGCCACCGCGCGTGTGCCCGCCCCAGGCGTTCCTTTTTTCCCTCGCCGCGCTCCAACTTTCATCGGAGGCGTTGCCGTCCGAGTCCGACAGGTCCGACATGGACGCGTCCGAGTCGTTCACGTTCTCCGACGCTTTCCGCTTGGCCGTCGCCGCCGCTGCTCTGCTGCTGCTGCGTCGAGTCCGGCGGTGTACGGAAGGCGAGTCGGCAGTCTCCGGAGCAGCTAGAGTTTGTGGTGGTGGTGGTGGTGGCGCGTCCGTCTCGCCGTCCGACATCTCCGATCCCGTGTCCGGCTCGGGAACGTCTGGGGAAAAAAAAAGAATGGTGCAGAGGGTTGAACGGTCAGGGCAGGGCCTGGGGAGGATCGCTTGACATCCAGGGATGGAGGGCAGTGTTGCCAACTGCCAAAATCCAAAATGCACTAGTGGCACTTCCAAAATGCATCTTCTACATCAGGGGTTTTCAACCTTTTTGATACCAGGGCCCACCATTTACTCAGCATTTAAGCCACGGACCACCATTTGAGGACATTTTAGCCCCACAGAAACCGAAACTAAAGAATTAATTTTGCTTTTGTCCACAAATCCAGGCTGGATTTGGGAAACAAAACAGGCAACCATTAATCTTCTACATTCTCTAGTTGTGTAGACTTGGGCTAATTAATATGATGAATATTTTAACTCTTGAGAGTGTAAAAATGAAACCAAATGGACCCGCAAGGGTCCATTTGGTTTCATTTTTACGTTCTCAAGAGTTACATCTGGTTAACCAAATTAGCTGGGGAACCCTTTCAAGGACCACTGGCTTTTTGGAAAGAAACAGGGGTTGACACTAAGGTCTCGGAGGCACTTGCCCATCGGGCAAGTGCAAGTCAGGTTCTACTTGCCCTCAGCTCATGGTCACTTGCCCCCAAAAATATATTGTAAATTTTGCAGATGTAACTATTGAGAACGTAAAAATGAAACCAAATGGACCCTTGCGGGTCCATTTGGTTTCATTTTTACACTCTCAAGAGTTAAAATTCATCATCTTAATTAGCCCAGGTCTACACAACTAGAGAATGTAGAAGATTAATGGTCATTTTGATCTGTATGTTAATTTGCCTGTTTTGTTTCCCAAATCCAGCCTGGAATTGTGGATATCTAGAAAGCAGGGAAAGACACAGAGGCAGAGTGCAATGACTGCCTTCAAGACAAATTTATCTTGTGTTGTGTTATAGTGCACCAAGTTGCACACTTGCCCGATCGGGCAACCAGGTAGCAGTCTTCACTTGCCCCACCATTTTTTTTTACTTGCCCCGGGCAAGCGGGCAAGTGTTAGTGTCAAGCCCTGAGAAATATATATTTATTGTTGAATTACTACACAATGCTATAGGGATTGTGTAGAGATACAGCAAGCATTGTGTAGTAATTCAACGATAAATGCATAGTGATTGTATAGTTCTTTCCAAAAAGCCAATAGTGAGGCTGAAGTAATTAAGTAGCAGCCAGGTAGAGATTTGAATAGGAATTATGTAGTAATATCAGTCGTGATTAAGCAGTGAAACGGGCCGTTTCTCTAAATTTTACGACACAAATCACTACTCAATCGCAATAGTAAAAACAGTATGAGTAGTGATGAATGAGTAGTGATTCAACAGCAGTGTTGGTCAATATTACTTAGGAAAGTAACTTCTTTGCTTTACTCGCTACCCCTTAGACAAAGTAATATCATTACTTTACTTATTACCCTATTGGCCTGAATATAAGACTATGTTTTTTTCCCAATGGAAATATCCCAAAAAATGGAGTCGACTTATATTCAGGGGCTATACTATTTGACATTCTTTTTTCCTGTAAATGGGTCTTGAAAAATGGGGGTCGTCTTATAACCGAGTCGTCTTATATTCGGGACAATACGGTACTAGAATCGAAGAGTAATATATTACATATTACGTTATTACTTTCCCAAGTTCTCAACTCAAATGTATAACATAATCTGTTTAGCGAGCTCTTTTTAGAACTGAATTCAATTCAATAATAATAGTCTCCAATCCCACAAACTGCACCTGAAAACAAAGCCAACAAATTCGACATTGTAAATGTCTTTTTTACATAAAAAAATAAAAATAAAGGGAGCAGAGAGAAGCAATGGGAACATTTTAAGCTTGAATCACAAAACAGACCTGCAACTAACAAAACCAGATTTCGAATTTTTGAACGTTTTCACAATTGTTTTCAAAGACAGTTGGGGTCTTGTATTTAAAAATAAAATACAAAATAAAGCAGCAAGTGATTTGTAGTGTACATAACTGTGCGCAGGATGCAGCGTGTGGACTGGATCTACAATCTACTGCACATCTCTGTTGTTACAGTACCTGTCGATAGCTTGTAAATCTGTTCTATTTTTGCATGCAACAACAAGCTCATTTTAAACAAGTAACTTGGCGTTACTTGCAAAGTAATGCGTTACTTATTACCCATTTTTGCAGAGTAATCTTGTTACTTTTTGGAGCAAAAGTAATAATATTACAGTAATATGTAATCTAAAATCCGTTACTGCCCAACACTGTTCAAAAGCGTTTTTTTCATGAGGGATGTCGGACCGAAGTCTGCCTCCCCTTTTACCCTCTTCATAGTACGAATGAAGTATTTTTTTATTTATTTACAAATGGAGCAAGCGTCTGCAATTGTACTCCTACAGGGGTTGACACTAAGGTCTCTGAGGCACTTGCCCATCGGGCAAGTGCAAGTCAGGTTTTACATGCCCTCAGGTCATGGTCACTTGCCCCCCCAAAAAATATATTGTAAATTTTGCATTTAAGTTTACTTCCTACTTGGGTGCTTTAAACCAGGGGTTTTCAACAGGTGGTCCGGGGACCACCAGTGGTCCTTGAGAGGGTTCCAGGTGGTCCCCAGCTAAGTTGGTTAACCAAATGTAACTCTTGAGAACGTAAAAATGAAACCAAATGGACCCTTGCGGGTCCATTTGGTTTCATTTTTACACTCTCAAGAGTTAAAATTCATCATCTTAATTAGCCCATAGTGGTCACAGACCCAGTGGTCCCTGACCCGAGCAAAATGATAGTTTGGAACCAAATGGACCTGGGAGAGAGATAGGTAGAGATAGCTAGAAAGCAGGGAAAGACACAGAGGCAGAGTGCAATGACTGCCTTCAAGACAAATTCATCTTGTGTTGTGTTATAGTGCACTAAGTTGCACACTTGCCCGATCGGGCAACCAGGTAGCAGTCTTCACTTGCCCCACCATTTTTTTTTTACTTGCCCCAGGGCATGCGGGCAAGTGTTAAGTGTCAAGCCCTGCTCCTACCTTGTAACGTCGACGTTGGCCCATCAGCCGGCTCCTCCGAAATTTCACCTGGCTCCTCCGATCCCTCTTTAACCTGTTGAGGTTCCGTTTTCTCCGGGACCAGGATCTCTTGCCCTTCAGATGAAACCTCTAGAAAAAGGAAGAGAGCGGGAGACCGCTTTGTTATTCCATCACTTCCTGAAAATATCTAGTATCTATGACAACCATAGGAGCCGCAGTGGCCCTTTCTGAATAACATAATATTCAAAGATTTGCACCACGTTTTCACGATTTTTCAAAAATAGCAGAGATACAAGCTCATAGCGCGCCACTCGGTGGCGCGCTATGAGCTTGTAGATCTGCTATTTTTCAATAGTTAAAACATAATGCTTAGAACACCAAAACGCGTTCAGTTTAAAAAAAAAAAAATCATAGTCCTCCACCAGGTCCACACGTGCCACCAGTCCTCCCCTTTTCTTTAGTCAGAAGCAGCTCAGCAGAGCTAGAGACTTCAAAAAGATGAGTTTTTTTGGGGAGATGATCCAATTAAAAGGAAGATTACATGAGAAAATGATAACAATGTATTACAAAACAATTATTATTTTCATCATAAAATTACATAAAGGAGCTTTAATTTGCTTTCGAATCAGTGTTGTTTTTTTTTAGTCAAGTCTTTTCATTTTTGTTAGTCTAGTCCAGTGGTCGGCAACCCAAGATGTTGAAAGAGCCATTTTCAACCCAAAATTAAAAAATGTCTGGAGCCGCATTTTATAATATTTTTTTTCTCCTGAGAGTGTGCAAATGTGAACCAAATGGACCCTGACGGGTCCATTTGGTTCCATTTGCACACTCTCAGAAAAAAGGTCCTCAAAGAAGAATCATTAACATGGTGAAACACAACCTTCCTTCAGAAATGGAGTTTCTAAAGTTTTACAGAACTCCATTTCTAGTCCACACAACATCTCTAAGGTATATTAATGGCAAAGTAAACTGAGTAAACTGTAGAAAATGGATGGTTCAGATTGAAAGCTCCACCTCTGATAACTGCTGGGCTTTTTTGACATGGCCAACAAGTGCTACTTTAACTGGCAACTGTCAGACAGCGCAACGTGTTTTGGGTGACTGAAATATCTATATTATTTTGGTGTGATCACCCCAGTGTGTATGTAATAATAATGCTACAGCCACTGAGCCACTAGGGCTGTGTTCTGGAGCCGCATGCGGCTCCTGAGCCGCAGGTTGCTGACCCCTGGTCTAGTCTTAGTCAACAAAATATCAAGAATCATTTAGTAATCGATCATTGAGCTGAAAGCAGGTAGGGAGGATGCTCCCCACTCGTTCTGAAACAAAACAACAAAAGTGATCAAAACGTACAAACAAAAGTCCTGTACCCGGCTGCTTTGCAGGGTTATTATAGTTATGGATTTTTCATTTCAGTTAGTTTTTACTCTCTCTTTTTTAATTTAGTTAGTTTTGATTCGGTTTTAGGGCGCATTTGCTAGTTTTTATTTCGTTTTTATTTTTGTAAAAAGTTTAGTTTTAGTTAGTTTGTTTTTTTCATACTCTATTTTTTTCCCAGTATGGTGCTTAGGGTGGATCTTAAAACGTCAAGTTTTGATTTTCTTGTGTCTCACCCCCTAATTATGTTCCAATGTACAAAAAACTGCTTTGGTTAAAATTTGGTTGAATTTGAAGCATATTTAGAGGTAGCTCAATCAAGTTAAAGATTGTACATTTTAGTAGTTTAAAAACGAATTGCACTGCAGGCACATTATTCTTATACTAAGCACAGAGATTCTATGTTTTAAGCTTGTAAATCTAAACACAAATCTGATGATTACATGTTTGTCATGTCAAACCAAAATTAATTATTATAAGAAATACTAATGTAGAAAATAGAAAAGCAAAGAATGACAAATTGCCATTTCTCTTTCAATGTGCAGAATACCATGTCTTTAGTGCAATCTTCAACTATAGCCTACTCACAAGTTCACAACACAACAAGAACACAGCCCCATTTCCATGTTTACCCTCAAAAGTCACTGCAGTATAATAATTCAGGTGTTACTGATCAATGAAAGTTTGTTTATGGCTATCCAGATACTTGGCCGATAGTTGTGTACAATTTGCAGCAAGTACTGGAGTTGGGACTCGTCTTTAGTGAGTCACAACAATATTTAAATATTCTTGAATTAGGGCAACCCAACATTAGGGCAACCCAACACTCTGCATGATCATTGACCATGTTTATTGCCTTCACTACAGCCAGAGCTTCTTGGTAGTCTTCCCTGGGCTCCCACTCATCGGGATCAACAGCAAGGAAGTCATGTGGGAGATCCATCATTTTCAACAGCGTCTTGGATTGGGAGACAACATCTTCAATGTTCTTCCCTGCAATTGTTGCAAGGTCAACCGTAATTCTATTCATGTGCTGTTCATCATTTTCATGTCCATCTTCCATGGCTCTCACCATCAGCTTCTTTGTTTGTGCACTCACTGCACTGTAAAACAATGCAAGTCCGACGACCTCTGGAGTGAAAATCCACAAGTGATTGAGAAGCAGGTTTAGACACCTCAGCATTTATTGATGAATATTCCAGCAACAATTTTAACAGCCGCAAGTCATTTAGTGGAGCGCATCCATGCCTTCACATTAATGCAAACTGCAAACATTTCTTCCCTGTGTGTCAGTTTGAATTGGACATGAAACATCCAGATCTTCAAACAATTAATAACCTTTGCCATCCAACGGGCATGATGGGTAACTCCTGGAGCCAGAGCTCCAGGAGTTACCCATCATGCCCTTTGGAAGAAAAATCATGCATGGATTTGTGCATGTTTGCAGTTTGCATTCATGTGAAGGCATGGATGATGGCACCTGTTGCTGTAAGCGCTCCACGAAATGACTTGCAGTTGTTAAAATTGTGGAATATTCGTCAATAAATGCTGAGGTGTCTAAACCTGCTTCTCAGAGGTTTTCCAATCACTTGTGGCTTTGCACTCCAGAGGTCGTCGGACTTGCATTGTTTTACAGTCCAGTGAGTGCACAAACGAAGAAGCTGATGGTGAGAGCCATGGAAGATGGACGTGAAGATGATGAACAGCACATGAAGAGAATTACTGTTGACCTTGCAACAATTGCAGGGAAGAACATTGAAGATGTTGTCTCCCAATCCAAGACGCTGTTGAAAATGATGGATCTCCCACATGACTTCATTGCTGTTGATCCTGATGAGTGGGAGCCCAGGGAAGACTACCAAGAAGCTCTGGCTGTAGTGAAGGCAATAAACATGGTCAATGATCATGCAGAGTGTTGGGTTGCCCTAATGTTGGGTTGCCCTAATTCAAGAATATTGAAATATTGTTGTGACTCACTAAAGACGAGTCCGAACTCCAGCACTTGCTGCAAATTGTGCAGAACCATTGGCACAAGTATCTGGATAGCTGTAAACAAACTTTCATTGATCAGTAACAACTGATTATATGCAGTGACTTTTGGAGGTAAACATGGAAATGTGTTCTTGTTGTGTTGTGAGTAGGCTATAATTGAAGATTGCACTAAAGACATGGCATTCTGCACATTAAAAGACAAATAGCAATTTGTCATTCTTTGCTTTTCTATTTTCTACATTAGTATTTCCTATAACTAATTAATTTTGGTTTACATGACAAACATGGGTGTGCTTGAAGAAGGCAGCTTGACATACTTGTACATCAAGCTGTCTCTATAGAAATAGGAGATAGGCGGCTGACCACAGGGTCTCATGGCGCGGTAGAAAAACAACAATGTGATGTACAGTGTGTGCGTGCGTTGTCTAGTGTACCTATTTTCTAATTTCTACATTAGTATTTCCTATAACAATTAATTTTGGTTTGACATGACAATCATGACATGTAATCAGATTTGTGTTTAGATTAACAAGCTTAAAAAATAAAATCTCTGTGCTTAGTATAAGAATAATGTGCCTGCAGTACAATTCGTTTTTAAACTACTAAAGTGTACAATCTTTGCCTTGATTGAGCTACCTCTAAATTTACTTTAAATTCAACCAAATTTTAGCCAAAGCAGTTTTTTGTACATTGGAACATGATTAGGGGGTGAGACACAAGAAAATCAAAACTTGACGTTTTAAGATCCACCCTAATGGTGCTGAAAACTGCCATAAAAAAGGTAATAAAAAGTATATATTATAAATGTCTGAAAATCATATACATGCAAAGTCATATACAAAGTCATATGATAAAAAAAAATAAAACTAAGGGTATTTTGAGTATGATTTCAGTTAGTTTTGTGAACACGCAATGCAGTTATAGTTTAGTTATATTTTTATTTATTTCTAGTTTTTATTTAGTTTCCGTTAATGTATATATTTTTTTAAAATTTTAGTTATCGTTTTTTCGCTAGTTTTAGTTAACTATAAAAACCCGGCTGCTTTGCATAACAGAAGTTGGGTATAAGACTTGCGCGCCGGTAGCGTACGCAGTTTGCATGCCCAAAACATGGAGTACGCACATAGAGACTTTTCAGGCTTGCGTGCATAGCTGTTTGGAGTGTATTGCAAAACCTAGTGGCTCTCAAAGAGCGGTTCGGGGATCTCCAGGGGTCATTGAGGAAATTCCAGGGGACCACTACCTTAATTTAGTTATATTACTTTTTACTGTTAAAAATACTTGTGACTGCACAAGTCCTACAATAGCAATGTAAGAGTACATGAGAACCAGAGTCAGGGCTTGACGCTAACACTTGCCCGCTTGCCCGGGGCAAGTAAAAAAAAAAAAAATGGTAGGGCAAGTGAATATTGTTACCTGGTTGCCCGATCGTGCAAGTGTGTGACTGTGTGCTATAACACAACACAAGATAAATTTGTCTTGAAGGCAGTCATTGCACTCTGCCTCTGTGTCTTTCCCTGCTTTCTAGCTATCCACAATTCCAGGCTGGATTTGGGAAACAAAACAGGCAAATTAACATACACATCAAAATGACCTAATCTTCTACATTCTCTAGTTGTGTAGACATGGGCTAATTAAGATGATGAATTTTAACTCTTGAGAGCGTAAAAATAAAACGTTTACGTTCTCAAGAGTTACATCTGGTTAAACATCTTAGCTGGGGACCACCTGGAACCCTCTCAGGGACCACTGGTTGAAAACCCCTGGTTTAAAGCACCCAGGTAGGAAGTAAACTTAAATGCAAAATTTACAATATATATATTTTTTTTGGGGGGGTGTGACCATGACGTGAGGGCAAGCAGAACCTGACTTACACTTGCCCAATGGGCAAGAAGTGCCTCGGAGACCTTAGTGTCAACGCCTGCGAGAGTCAACTACGAATGGTCATTGGACAAAAACCTTTTGCGTTTGCCTCACCCCAACGTAACTGACGCAAGAAAACCCCTGGTTGAGTTGGTCCAGACAGTGTGATGCGGGAGGAGCAGTCCTCCTGGACCTCCTCCTGTTTGATGCTGATGCAGGGCACAGAGCTTTGGGTGTGCCTGGTTGTGTGTCTTTGCCGTTTGGCCGTCTCTCCCTCTCCACTCGGCGGGACGTCGTCCAAAGTACGCTTCGCCGTTTGTCTCGTTTCTGGGGGAGGAGAAGAATAACAGACAAATAATGTTACCTGTGTTGCCAACTTTTGGCGCATTTGTCGCTATATTTAGCTTTTTTTCCAGACCCCCCCCTAGTGAAAAACTCCTGGTGGAAAATCTAGTGCTTTTTTTGCTGGTGAGTTGGGGTGAAATTGGTTGACAGGCGCCAGATATAAAACCGTCGTTTTTCACCGTTTTTCCTCCTATGGTAGAGTACTCCTTCCTTCCTAGAAAGGACCATGGGTAACCAAATGGACCCTGTAACTCTTGAGATCCTAAAATGAAACCAAATGTTTCATTTTACGCCGCCAGCATAACGTGTCATGCTGGTGCCTAATCCGTTATGTGCAAATTCTAAACAGCTGGTACACAGACTAATGAGGAGCACTTACAAACTACAGTACTTAGAAAGTTAATCACCTGCAGAGAATTTATTGACACAAAGCAGCTCATAACATGTCTACAGAGGATTTTTTTATCAAACAAAGACTTTACTTTTAGAAAGAGAACAATTAAAGCTTTCCACACTTTAGCCGCAGCTTTGCGTCATTGGGAGTTAATGGAGGGTCTTGCAACTCTAGACTCAGCTCATAAGAAAAGTTGCAAAAGTACCCATTTAAGATAAGACTGATTCCACCTTGCATCTTTCCTGCCTGCTGACTACAACATGGCATATTTTACTATTCGCTTCGGGACGGTTCATACAAACAGCTGTCCAGTCTATTGAAAACAAACTCAAACAAAGCAACCAGTTTCCCAGCCATTTTAAAGGGAATCATGAAAGCAAAACAAAATAAGCAACAACTAGGCCTACACCTCAGAGACGATACAGTAAAAACAAAGCAGAAAAAAGGTCCGTATTAGTAAGAGTTTTGTTCCCTCAGCTATTGCATTTTTAAGACATGGGTCAGCAACCTGCGGCTCCAGAACACAGCCCTAGTGGCTCCCTGGCTGTAGCATTATTACATACACACTGGGGTGATCCACACCAAAATAATATAAACATTTCAGTCACCCAAAACGCATTGTGCTGTCTGACAGTTGCCAGTTAAAGTAGCACTTGTTGGCCATGTCAAAAAAGCCCAGCAGTTATCAGAGGTGGAGCTTTCAATCTGAACCACCCATTTTCAAAGGTTTACTCAGTTTACTATGTCATTAATATACCTTAGAGGTGTTGTGTGGACTAGAAATGGAGTTCTGTGAAACTCCTTTATTTTTCTTTTTTTTAGAAACTCCATTTCTGAAGAAAGGTTGTGTTTCACCATGTTTTTTCTTTGAGGACCTTTTTTTCTGCAAATGGAACCAAATGGACCCGACAGGGTCCATTTGGTTCACATTTGCACACTCTCAGGAAAAAAAATAATAATAACAAGATTGTGCCCCTATGGGGCACAGGTCTCCACCGTCCGGGCTCAAGAATTGATGATATTATTCTAATATATATAAAATACTAATGTCTTTTCTGAATTTGAAATTCAAATTCTATGGAAGAGTTCAAGAAAAAAAATATCTGGGGTCAGGTTTGGACAAGTGCAGAATTCAAAATAGTTTCTAAAAAAAATAAAAAATAAAAATAATAAATATAGTTGTCGATGCTGTTATTATTTGAAGAAAACAAAATAAAGATAATAATCCAGGTAGTCATGATTATATATAAATGAATTTCAGTCAGTACATAAATATGTTTTTTAACATTAACTTTTCTTTGGGATCAAAAAAAGGCTAAGAATTGATGATATTATTCTTTAAATAAAAAAAAAATGTTAGAGTATTGAACCAGGTATATCATATGTAGAAATAAAATACTAATGTCTTTTCTGAATTCGAAATTTCTATTTCATATCAGTTGGAAATAAAAAATCATTCAAATTGTATGTAAGAGTTCAAGAAAAAAAATATCTGGGGTCAGGTTTGGAGAAGTGCAGAATTCAAAATAGTTTATAAAAAAATAAAAAATAAAAATAATGAAGTCATGACGTCATCTCAAGCTTCTCAAGCTCAGGGGTCCTCCTAGAGACCTGTACCCAGGTCTCCACCGTCTGTGCTCAGGTTTGAACGTTCACTGGTACTAGTGTATCAACTATACCGTCGTCATGACGTCATGACGAACGGGCTGCGTGCACGGACAGACAGTCGTGGGACGGACAGATCTGTCTGTCCGTGGTGCATGTACAGACAGTCGTGGGACGGACAGACTCAGGACGTGCACGGACAGAGGGCGTTTTATAGTCCCCACCGTCGGTGGAGACAATAAAATCGGCTCCAGGCAGATTTTGAATTTAATTTTGGGTCGAAAATGGCTCTTTCAACATCTTGGGTTGCCGACCCCTGGGTTAAGAGAGCAGCAAAGTGTGTTGAAGTTTTTCTTACCGCAGTTACGGCACGGCTCCCCGCAGGCAGGACACTTGCTCTGGGCTCTTGAGGCAGCAGCAGCAGCAGCATGCGCCGGAGACCCGCAGTCCCCGTTGGGCTGTTGTGGTGGGTCTTCGGGCCGTGGTGGAGGGCACTGGCGTCGCCCCTCGTGGATCATCACGACGTCGTCAGGGTCCGGCGGCGGAGGCGGCGGCGAATCGCGGTCGCGCTCCGGCGGCGAACACGCTGCTGCTGTTGTTGTTGTTGTACTCTCAACTTTAATGGCGATGGTGATCGCGTCGGACAGCGAAAGCGCGTCTTCTTCCATCAGCAGCTTCTCACGGACCTTGATTGAAAGATTGATGTATTTTTATTAGTCAATAACATGTGAGAACAGTACAGGGTACAGTCAAAACATAGTATTCAGGGCTTGACACTAACACTTGCCCGCTTACCCGGGGCAAGTTAAAAAAAAAATGGTGGGGCAAGTGAAGACTGCTACCTGGTTGCCCGATCGGGCAAGTGTGCAACTTAGTGCACTATAACACAACACAAGATAAATTTGTCTTGAAGGCAGTCATTGCACTCTGCCTCTGTGTCTTTCACTGCTTTCTAGTTATCCACAATTCCAGGCTGGATTTGGGAAACAAAACAGGCAAATTAACATACAGATCAAAATGACCTAATCTTCTACATTCTCTAGTTGTGTAGACCTGGGCTAATTAAGATGATTAATTTTAACTCTTGAGAGTGTAAAAATGAAACCAAATGGACCCGCAAGGGTCCATTTGGTTTCATTTTTACGTTCTCAAGAGTTATATCTGGTTAACCAACTTAATTGGGGACCACCTGGAACCCAAGCACCCAAGTAGGAAGTAAACTTAAATGCAAGTGACAATGACCTGAGGGCAAGTAGAACCTGACTTGCACTTGCACGATGGGAAAGTGCCTCAGAGACCTTAGTGTCAACCCCTGGTATTGATCCAAAAGGATAACACCGAATAAAGACCGTGGGGTCTTATTTCCGTTCGGGTCCCATGCATACAATACCAGAAAAGAAAGAACTTTAGAATCGTTCAAAGTACAAAATGAAATCGACGAGTACAACACAACATGTACAAAAATGAAATCAACGTACAGGTTAGAATGTATAAACAAGGATGGAACACGTCAGAGAAGAAAAGTTAAAAAGGGGGGTACTTGGTTTCATGGGGGGCAGTTTTGGATTGCAGCTAACCGTAGGTGCTCTTTAACTTATTAATTGCTGAATGGGTATATATACGTCGGTCTGCCACATGGTGGCGCAAGGCGCAATGCTAACCACCAGTATACTGTATACGTCGAGCAGACATTTATCAATCAATCATTATTTTTTTTAATTAAAACCCAAGCTGAACGCATTAAATCCATAATGGATCTGTAGTATACTGTTGCTTTAAGGTCCTGATGATGTCACAACCAATACTCCGCCCCCCTACCCATTTTTTCCCTGCTTTGAGGAAGTAAACACAAGGAGAGACAGCTGGAGTAGCGGAGCCTTGGCACTCGTCAGTCCCCTGCGTGCTCTCTCTCTCTCTGCTCTTAGCAAAAGAGCATTGTGAAGCGATCTCTTTTTTTTTTCACCAATGCAAGAGGCTATTTTACTTTAGTCATCTGGACACAGTGTGACTGCACTCGCATGGGAATTGCATTCTTTCTTTCTCTATTTCTCTCTCTCTCTCTCTCTCTCTCTCTCTCTCTCTCTCTCTCTCTCTCTCTCTCTCTCTCTCTATCCCTCTCTCTCTCTATCCCTCTCTCTCTATCCCTCTCTCTCTCTCTCTGTGTGTCGGAGAGAGAGAGACACACACGCACACGCACACGCACACACGCAAGCGCGCAACAGATCCGAGGCATTTCTCTGACATCCATCTATTGCAGGGATTCTGACATAAAACCTCAATAACTGGTGAACTGTAGATGGCATAATTGTTTTTCTTTTTTTCTTATTGGAGCAGAGGGTGTGCCGTTTCATATGGTATATGGTTTTTATATATTACTGTCAACATAATTATATTATATAGACCTGAAAAATATTATTCCATAAATTATATGGTGTTGGCCCACAACGCAAGTTGAATTCAAACGGCAATTACAGACGAACGGAAGATGGGATGAATGTAATTTTTTTTTCCCCTAAAAATGGACAAATAGGGCTGTCAATCGATGTATAGCATGTACAATATCTTCATTTGGTTCATATATATATTTGTCTGTCAATGTCTCTATACAATGTATTTTTACAAGACTGCTCATGTCTCTATAGCATTCAAATGGCAATAAGTCCTGAACAATAGGTGGTATGAATGCATTTTCTTGTGAAAGCAGCAAGTGTGCTCTTTCAGACGGTATATGGCATGTAAATGTCGCTATAGGACTTTGTTTTTTATTGGCCTTGTTTTAAATTAGTGACATCCCTAGTGACATCACTCAAAGAGCTTAGCACAGTACAACCACCTGTTTTCCCAGAATGGTCAGCACTCATTGAGATACAGTGAGGAAAATAATTATTTGATCCCCTGATGATTTTGTAAGTTTTCATGGTTAGAAAGAAATGAGCACTCTGTCATTTTTATGGTACTTTTATTTAAACAAATAGAGACAGAATATGAACAAAAATGTCCATAAGAAAATAATATTTAAAGGTTATAAATTAATTTGCGTTAGAGCTCGTGAAATAAGTATTTGATCCCTAAGCACAATCTGACTTAGTACTTGGTGGAAAAACCCTTGTTGGCAAGCACGGAAGTCAGACGTTTCTTGTAGTTGGTCACCAAGTTTGCGCACATCTCAGGAGGAATTTTGGCCCACTCCTGGTGAGATCTACTCTCCAAATCCTGAAGGTTTCGAGGCTGTTGCTTGCCAACTCGAAGCTCAAGCTCCCTCCATAGATTTTCTATAGGATTAAGGTCTGGAGACTGGCTAGGCCACTCCATGAGCTTAATGTGCTTCTTCGTGAGCCACTCCTTTGTTGCCTTGGCCGTATGTTTTGGGTCGTTGTCATGCTGGAAGACCCAGCCATGACCCATCTTCAGTGCTCTGGCTGAGGGAAGGAGGTTCTTGTCCAAGATCCTGCGGTACATGGCCACATCCATCCGCCACACAGTGCGGTGAAGTTGCCCTGTACCCTTAGCAGAGAAACAGCCCCAAATCATAATGTCTCCACCTCCATGCTTGACGGTGGGGATGGTGTTGTTGGGTTTGTATTCAGCATTTCACTCCCTCCAAACACGACAAGTCAAATGGATGCCAAAGAGTTGAATTTTGGTCTCTTCTGACCACATCACCTTCCCCGCAGCCTGGTCTGAATCATTTAGGTGGTCATTGGTGAACTTTAGACAGGCCTCTGTGTGCCTTCTTGAGCAGAGGGACATGACTGGGCACTGCAGGATTTCAATCCGTTATGGTGTACTATGTTACCTATGTTTTTTTTTGGTGACTGTGGTCCCAGCTGCCTTCAAATCATTAACAACACCATCCCCATCGTCAGGCATGTAGGTGGAAACATTATGCTTTGGAGCTGTTCCTCTGCTAAGGGTACAGGGCAACTTCACTGCATTGTGTGGCCGATGGATGGAGACATGCACTGCAACATCTTGGACAAGAACCTCCTTCCCTCAGCCAGAGCACTAAAGATGGGTCTTGAAGAAGCACATTAAGCTCATGGAGTGGCCTAGCTAGTCTCCAGACCTTAATCCTAAAGAAAATCTATGGAGGGAGATTGAGCTTTGAGTTGGCAAGCAACAGCCTCGAAACCTTGAGGATTTGGGGAGGATATCTAAACAGGAGTGGGCCAAAATCCCGCCTGAGATGTGCACAAACTTGGTGACCAACTACAAGAAACGTCTGACTTCCGTGCTTGCTAACAAGGGTTTTTCCACCAAGTACTAAGTCAGGTTGTGCTTAGGGATCAAATACTTATTTCACGAGCTCCAGCGCAAATTAATTTATAACCTTTAAATATTATTTTCTCATGGACATTTTTGTTCATATTCTGTCTCTATTTGTTTAAATAAAGGTACCATAAAAATGACTGAGTGCTCTTTTCTTTCTAATCATGAAAACTTACAAAATCATCAGGGGATCAAATAATTATTTTCCTCACTGTAAGAGACTTTTTGAAGGGGTCAAGGGACTTGCATGTCGTCATGCCTGTTGGGAGGGCGTTCCACATTTTGGTGGCGTGGAAGCGAAATGAGTTCAGACCCTTGTTTGAACAGTAACTGGGCTGCACATGGTTAGTTGAGCTCCCTCTCGTGTTGTGGGAGTGGACTCTGTTGACGTTAAGAAAGTCGTTAGGTACCTCAGCGTTGTTCGTGTGTCCGATCAGCTGGTCGCGGACCATCTCCTCCAGCAGCGCGCCGAACTTGCACGAACTCGCCAGCTCCCGCAGGTCGGCCACGTACTGGCGGACGGACTCGCCGGGCCGCTGGCTCCGTCGGCCGAACAGGTAGCGCCGGAGCAGGGCGCACTGCGGCGGGGCGAAGCGGCCCTTCAGCAGCTCCACAGCGGCGTCGTAGTCGGCGGCGGCGGTGCGGTCGCTTTCCAGCGTCCCGAGCACCCGCTGACCCTCCGCTCCCAGGCAGTGTAACAGCAGCGCCTTTTTTGTAGGGGTGGGAGAAAAAAATATATATAAATATGAGCCCCCTGAGAGGGTTCCAGGTGGGTTCCAGGTGGTCCCCGGCTAAGTTGGTTAACCAGATGTAACTCTTGAGAACGTAAGAGTTAATATATAAATCAATATGCCAATGTATCGCAATTCTTAAGGCCTATTCAGAGATGGATTTTCGGTGCCCACCGCGACCACCGTGTCCTACAATATGACGTCATACCACCGCACTTTCCAGCCCTCCTCTCGGATTTTACTAACCACCACACCGCTCCGCAGCGGTTGCTTGTTTTTAACACAACACACCACAGCGGGAGGGGGTGCGGTGTTGGCAGTGGACTATGGAATAGCGGTGGTCGCGGTGCTCTGAGCGGTGCTCGCGGTGGCCACCGAAATTCTGAACTCTGAATAAGCCTTTAGGGCCCTGATACACCTAGCAATGTTTTGATCAACGTCAACAAGCAACGTCAACTATCAATGTTGACTAGTCTCCACCTTCACCTTCAGGTCTTTGAGTTGGGTGGCAGTTGGGTGAAAATGATGTCAATGCGAACTAAGGCTTCTTTTTTTCTAAGAGTGTACAAATGTGAACCAAATGGACCCGCTGGGGTCCATTTGGTTCACATTTGTACACTCGGGAAAAAAATAAAATGGGTGGAATATTCCCCTTTTAATGGGAGGTGTTGCCTGTTGCCGTGTGTCTCATGATGTTGCCTGTTGACGTTGACATTGCTAGTTGATATTGATCAAAATATTGCTAGTGTATCAGGGCCTTTAATGTCATGATACCAATATCGAATGACCAGGTTCAAAATCGTTTTTTTTTTTTTATATTTATGTAGGTCTATTCATTAATTTGTTCATGTCAGAAAGACTGACTGACGTTATCAGGCTGCATTGGACTTTTTGTTATTTGTATCGTTTAATATTGCTTGAAGATGTTCCAGTTGACTGAACTTGTCATGGTCTATATTGTTCAGAAATCCGCCCATTTTTCAACATTTTACTGTACTGTGTTTTTCTTGATGATGACATAAGCATCGAGTTTTGTTAATGATTTTTCTTTTAGGACCTTTTTCTGAGGCTGTGCAAATGGAACCAAATGCTCCATTTGTACGCTCTCAGAAAAAAAAATCTTCAAAATGGGTGGAATCCTCCTTGTTCTAGTATAATAAAAGCACAGTAATTTGTAAGAATCGCAATATAATCAGTAAGAATCGCAATATTAATCAATTCAGAACCCTAAATATCAATATTGTATCGTCAGTGATGGGCAAGTTACTGGGAAAATGTAGTAAGCTACACTACTTGTTACTCTCGAAAAAAATGTAGCTAAGCTACACTACAAGGTATCCCCAGAAAATTGTAGAAAGAAAGCTACACTACAAACTACATGACAAAAGTAGATTGCTACATCAACACAACATATCAACATATCAATGTAATGTACAACTTTCTGGGTATGAATAAAAAATAATAATAATCTAGGCGTGGGTTTGAACATAGGATGCTGGCATGTCTAAGTTTTGAGATGTGTATTAGAGGTTTTCTATCTATTAAAAATGGGCAGAATTCGAAAATGTGTGGAAAATGTAGTAAGCTACACTCCTTGTTACTCGAAACAAGTAGTGTAGCTTCACTACAAGCTACTCTAGTAGTAGTGTAGGTTGACTACAAACTGTTCCCAGAACAAATGTATTAAGCTACACTACAAGCTATGGGAAAATGGAGCTTGTGCCTTGTAGCAGGGGTTGACACTAAGATCTCCGAGGCACTTGCCCATCGGGCAAGTGCAAGTCAGTTTCTACTTGCCCTCAGGTCATGGTCACTTGCCCTCCAAAATATATAGTAAATTTTGCATTCAAGTTTACTTTCTACTTGGTGCTTTAAACATTTCCTTTCGCAGTCAAAGACTGTTTTGTTTAAGTCACAAATCTCACAATCAGCTACAATAAATATTCAACTTGTAAATCAGTGGTTCCCACAGTGGTCACAGACCCAGCAAAATGATAGTTTGGAACCAAATGGACCTGGGAGAGAGATAGGAGAGATACTGAAGCTAGAAAGCAGGGAAAGACACAGAGGCAGAGCGCAATAACCACCTTCAAGACAAATTATCCCATGTTGTGTTATAGCGCACACAAGTCGCACACTTGCAGAGCGCTATAACCACCTTCAAGACAAATTATCCCATGTTGTGTTATAGCGCACACAAGTCGCACACTTGCCCATTCGGGCAACCAGGTAGCAGTCTTCACCACCGAGTGGCGCGATATGAGCTTGTTGTTCTATTTTTGAAAAATTCTGAAAATGTGGTGCAAATCTCTGACTGCAATATTTGGGAAGCAAACATTTTTAACTCAAAACCTTTGCTTCTGGGGGGATCCCCTAGAACATATTTTTTTAGATGAGGTTCTGCAGCTAAATAATAGATATTTCTGGGGGGCCTTCCTATGAAATTTGTTAAGCATCACTGACACAGAAAGAGATTTTTCCAGAAAAAAAAATATAACCTCACGCCAGGGACTAGAATTTAGTGTCACAATTTAGAATTTAGTGTCATGGACTAGAATCTAGTGTCGGGAACTAGAATCTAGTGTCAGGAACTAGAATCTAGTGTCAGGAACTAGAATCTAGTGTCGGGAACTAGAATCTAGTGTCAGGAACTAGAATCTAGTGTCGGGAACTACAATCTACTGAGGAAAAACTAGAATCTACGGTGGGGTACTAGAATCTAGCATGAGGAACTAGAATCTAGCGTCGGAAACTAGAATCTAGCATGAGAAACTAGAATCTACCGTGGGGGACTAGAATCTAGCATGAGAAACAAGAATCTAGCATCAGAAACTAGAATCTAGCGCTGTGAACTAGAATCTGGCATCAGAAAGTAGAATCTAGCGCTGTGAACTAGAATCTAGCATCAGAAACTAGAATCTAGCGCTGTGAACTAGAATCTAGCATCAGCAACTAGAATCTAGCGCTGTGAACTAGAATCTAGCATCGGAAACTAGAATCTAGCGCTGTGAACTAGAATCTAGCATCAGAAACTAGCATCTGATCAGGACAAAATATCTTAAATGTGAGAAGTGGGGTGGACGCCGTCTCCCCTCCACTACACCCCTGGTTACTGCCCCATCAGATCACTACCTTTTTGCGGGCTGCGCCGACCTCGGCTAGCCCCATGGCTACCAGCCACGTTTCGAAGCTCTGCTTCCAGCGGGTCCAGGGCACCGGCGGCTCGCCGCCCGGCGAGTCCAGGAAGGGGTTCGGCGGTGGGAGGTAGAAATCGGCCATCATCCCCGGCGTCGACGCCGCCGAGGCGGTGTTGTTGTTTGCCAGCGATCCGGCCATGATGGCACGTACGTGATGGCGTACCTGATAACTTTTAATAGTAGCGCGCCTTCCTCACGGAGAATAACAATAACACAACTGAAGAAGCCAAGGCTCGCGCATGCGCTGTGTGATGCATTCGTCGAACGGAAGTCTGAAATAGACAGAGTTGCGACATTGAGGGGACAGAAAATAGTCTGGTCACGTGGTTCCAGTACTCGCGCGAGCCCATAGGCTCCAATGCATTCAGTAACTTCCGGCTGTCACTATTTGTTGTCACTATCCAATACAAGTCTATGTAGAGGAGCCGCCATTGGACTGGCGCCATGGAGTGAACGGAGTTGGCGTAACTCTGTATTTCCAAGACTCTGGCATTGAGGCTGGCTCTACACTATACTTTGCCTTCGGCCTGAAGGGCTGCCGGAAGTAGGACTTCTTCCGGGCCATTGGGCGTAGAGTACTGTAAGCAGAGTGCCGTCACTCCAATTGACTCCCCATTCTCCAGCCGAACAGAGACGCCTATTGGCTGAAACGCGCGCGTGAGCTTCGAGGAGGAATGCAAGTTCCAAACAAACCCCTCTGCACATCCAGCTCGGAGCTGCAGCTCCGTCGACAGCAGGATGCAAGTTAGCAGGTAAATTGGCGAAATTACGGCATTTCAGAACATTTTAACGCATTAATAGACCGCTCGTCACTTTAGTGATTAATGATTGATATGAATAGTTATATAATTCGCTCTGGTTTAAAAAAAAAAAAAATAGACTGTTGTGGTGCAGTGGTGGTTAGCTAACTTAGCTTAGCAGTGTTCCTGTCCATCCAGCCATCCACTCCATGAACAGTTACACTGCTATGACCCGTCAGCTTTATTTGTTTTCATTGTTATTAGCTTTATTGTTAAACTTATGGTCAACCAGTGTGTACAACTGATAAGTTATATTGCTAGGTTATATAACATTACTATTATAGATTATGTTTATACTCTTGGGTGGGGGAAACAAACCAAAAAGTCACGTTGCTTTGTTATATACAGTACATTTTATACAAGCTATAAAGCTTAGTGGCAACATTTGTTTGTTCTAGTCAGTCCACTTGACAGAATGTGACACCAAGGTTTTGTGTGAAGTGTTTAGTAGGGGTCCCCTCCCCAGAGTGTAGAAGTTGCCAGATATCATGTTGAGCAGTTTTTGCAATTGTGATAATATGTGGCCATATGGAAGACCATATAGCAGTTCTCCTCCGTGATAAATTTCATGGTGGTCGACAGCCAAATTATTGATGATTGGAAACAGGAGGGGGTGTACGAAATCAAACTAAATAAAAACAGATTATGTAAATATTAAATCAGTATGTCTGTAATATATTAAGTAAGTAACTGTATAAAGTTACATAAAAATAATACAGCATATGCATTGTTTTTTTTTTTTTTTTTTTGCATTTCAGGACAGTGACTCGGGTGCCAATAGAGATGATTTTCTGTGTACCAGAGGACCAGGACACAAGAAAGAACAGGACATGGAGATGATCGGCCAGGCTGCTTGCGCCAATTGGATTTTCAGGGAAAGCCACGATGAAGAATATTTTAAGTGGTCAAACTAGCTGGCAGTAGAATACGTTTTCAGAAGCATCTTCATAAACAAGACTGGAATTTTTCATATACACATACAGTTTATTGCTTCAATGTATACCTGGTTGGCTGTAACATCAAGACCAGGGGTGTAGTGGAGGGGGGACTCGGGGGGACGGAGTCCCCCACTTCTCACATCTAAAATATATTTTGGGCAAAAGTAGGCAGATGTTTTTTCTTGTCATTTACTTTTATGGATACAATTAGGCATTGTAAACAAAACTTTCTCAACATGCTATACTTAGTCCCCCATCTGTGTTTCCTAGAATTGGAGGGCTGAAAAAAATCATATTAGCATGGTGAAATATATATTCATGACATCATCAAGATGTGTTTCACCATGTTAATGAGTTTCCTTTTTTCTGCGAGTGTATAAATGGAACCAAATGGACTCGCTAGGGTCCATTTGGTTCACATTGGTACACTCGCAGAAAAAAAATGAAAATGGGTGGAATTCCCCTTTAAGAGGCGTCCCCCCACTTCTAAAAGTACCACTACAACACTGATCAAGACCATTAATCACACAATTGTTTTGGAAAGTTTCTTTCATGCTGTTTCTCAAATGTCAGTCAAAATGTTCTGAGATATATATTTTTCCCCCAGTTACAAATTTTGAGTGTGAGTGATGGAAAGTATTTTTGTACACATTTTAGTTACTACATTGTGAATAAAATGTTTTATTGATTATTCATTCTCCTTGCATATTCCGTAATCTTTACTGACATGTCATTTGGTATTTGGCCTCAGAACCCCAGCTGAAAATGTTTGTCCCTGTGACCCCCTCATTATGTCATTATTGGCTGATCTACAACATCACAACACGTCCTATTTAAAATCCATTGTGAACTTGTCTGAATTTTGAATGAATAGTTTATTGGAAGAAAAGTAATGGGTACAACTTAAGGTACAGTCAGACAGGGTACAGTCAAATAGCCAATAGGATCACTAAGAAAATTCCTTGCAGTCTTGTTTCCATTCAGGACCAGGCCAGGTACAGAGTGAAAGGTTTTTGTTTTAAGTGGAATGTGTAACATGAATCCAATACATAGTCCTAGTATGAAAGCTATTGCAGTAAATCTGAACTGAGTGTCATGCATGAGACGACTGTCAATCACGGACTGATTGATGGCCGTCCTACAGTGACTGATAGGTGGCACCCCAATCATGCACGGCTGGAAGTGATCGGGATGAGGAAGGAGAAACTATAAAACTGTTTTGCTCAGAGTGACAGGGAGTGGTGTGTCTGGAAAGCGGAGCTCTGTATGTTTGCTGGCATATAATGCCAGCGATTGTATTGGGTGGGAGGGCAATTTGCTTATGTTTTATTGTTAGTAATTATTAAATGAAGTAGCTGTGTATCTGTGCATGCATGTTACTTGCTCAGCCTCCATTATTAATGTTTGAAGTAGAAATATCCTGTAAATAGGCACTTAACATTTATTCTCCTACCTGAAACAAGGATTATTACACTACGATCAAATCTGCAACCCTGCTTCAACACACAACTGTAACCCTAACCCCTTCCCACACACACCTCAACCAACCCCAGAGTAGACCTAATGTAAATTATTAAACCATAACCATTTGGCCTATATGGTCAGAGAGGCAAATACAAAAATAATATAGCCTAGCATTTAATAAGATTCTAGGAATATAAGAAACAAAGTAAGATAAATAGAGTATCTATAATGAGTTTCCAGATACTCTAAAGCAGGGCTTTTTAACAGGTGTTCCGGGGACCACCAGTGGTCCCTGAGAGGATTTCAGGATGTCCCCTGGCTAAATGATGGAAAGTTGTTTAACCTACCAGATGTAACTCTTTGAGAGCATAAAGATGAAACCAAATGGACCCTTGTGGGTCCATTTGGTTACTGTCTCTCAGTCTCAAGAGTGAATATTCAACCTCTGAATGAGCTCAAGTCTACACAACTAGAGAATATCAAAGATTAATGGTCATTTTGACTTTGACCTGTATGTTTGACTGTTTGTTTGTGTTTTTTCTTCAAAATCCAGCCTGGAATTGTGGCGACAAGCCACAGTTTTGGGGTCTGTGGGACTAAAAATGGTGGTGGCCATAAAATGGTGGTGGCTCAAATTATGAATAAATAGTGGGCCCTGGTATCAAAAAGGTTGAAAACCACTGCTCTAAAGCAGGGGTTTTCAACAGGTGGTCCGGGGACCACCAGTGGTCCCTGAGAGGATTCCAGGTGGTCCCCAGGCAAAATGATGGAAAGTTGGTTAACCAGATGTAACTCTTGAGAATGTAAAAACGAAAGCAAATGGACCCTTGCGGGTCCATTTGGTTTCATGTTCACACTGTCAACAGTTAAAATATTCATCATCTGAATCAGTCTACACAACTAGAAGATGGACAAAAGCAAATGATTTTTTTTTTTTTTTTTTTTTTGGGGGGGGGGGGTCTGTGGGGCTAAAATGCTATCAAAATGGTGGTCCGTGGCTCAAATTGTGAATAAATATAGTGGGCCCTGGTATCAAAAGGGTTGAAGACCACTGCTCTAAAGATAAAGAGCGCGGGGGGGGGGGGGGGGGGGGCGGACGGACGAGGAGTATGCTAACAGACACATGCTAAATGGAGGAGGTAATGTTTGGAACTTGCAGAGCTCCAGAGCGTGGCGCATGCGCGCTACGCGAGGGGCGGCGAGATCAAAGCGTGACGCCACTCTGCTTACAGTACTCTAATTGGGCGGTCCCGGAACAGACGTACACGGAAGTCTACTCATTGGCGTGTAGTTTTCTAGTTCCAGAGCCTTGGAAATAGACAGAGTTACGCCAACTCCGTTCACTTCATGGATCCAGTCCATCTACACAGACTTCTGTTGGATAGTGACACGAATAGGGACAGCCGGAAGTTACTGAATGCATTAAAGCCTATGGGCT
>CM076980.1:433163-570663 GCA_039105355.1 Benthosema pterotum
GGTTGTTTTCCTTCTATTATACTGGTGGGTTTTCTAGTCTCTGGTCCGCCAGCCAGGCAGCAGGTGCAAGACGCTGGCTGATCATTAGGAGACTATTATGCAGTGTTGCCAACTTGGCGCATTTGTCGCTATATTTAGCTCTTTTCCAGACCCCCCTAGCGCCAAAATTAGTGGAGAATCTAGTGCGTTTTGGATGGTGAGTTGGGGTGAAATTGATTGACAGGCACCAGAGATAAAAAGCCTCATTTTTCACCATTTTCCCTCCTATGACAGTGGTTTTCAACCAGTGGTCCCCAGGCTAAATGATGGACAGTTTTGTTAACCAGATGTAACTCTTTGAGAGCGTAAAAATGAAACCAAATGGACCCTTGCGGGTCCATTTGGTTTCATTTTTACGCTCTCAAGGGTTAAAATATTCATCATGTGAATTAGCCCAAGTCTACACAACTAGAGAATGTAGAAGATTAATGGTCATTTTGATCTGTATGTACCAGGCGAGCATCTAGCGCATTCTAGTGCATTTTGGAAGTGCCACTAGTGCATTTTGGATCTTGTCAGTTGGCAACACTGCCAGGCAAGCATCTAACGCATTCTAGTGCATTTTGGAAGTGCCACTAGTGCATTTTAAATTTTGGCAGTTGGCAACACTGCTCAAGGGGCCAAATGAGACACATACAATATTGTGGGGGGCCAAGACTAAAGAGCTGAACTAAAGTCTGCGTAATATTAATTTAATTTCAAGATAAAAGTAAGAGTAAGACCAACCATTTTGACACCAGGGCCCTCTATTTATTCAGTATTTGAGCCACGGACCAGCATTTTATGACATTTTAGCCCCAAAACTTTCTTCAAGATTTATTTTGTTTTTGTCCACAATTCCAGGCTGCATTTGGGAAACAAAACAGGATAACAAAAATGACCATTCTCTTACATTCTCTGATTGAATGTGTAGACTTTGGGGTAATTCAGATGATGAATATTTTAACTCTTGAGAGTGTAAAAATGTATACGCTCTCAAAGAGTTACATTTGGTTAACCATAATTTCCCTTTCCATATTTAACTGGAACTCTCTCAAGGACCACTGGTGGTCCCCGGGCCGGTCAGAGTCAGCCAAAGGGCCGCATTTGGCCCCCGGGCCGCATAATGCCCAGGTATGCGCTAAAGGGTGTGCCCTAAAGGGGAATCTCACTCATTTTCAATATTTTACTGTATGTCATTAATATACCAATGATTAATATACCAATGAACATCAAATATCTAAATACTGAAAGGAGTAACTTATAAACTGTCTGGTGTGTTCACATGAGGCTGAGTAGACCATAAAATGACCAAAAGTTTTTTTGAAAGTGAAATACCCCTTTAACAGGTGTAGTGTAATGAAGTTGGCAACAACAGCAGATGTAGAAAAATCACACATGTAAAGTGAGGGGTGTTCTTATCACCAAACAGCATTGATTACAATGCGTTTAAGCTACAAAACAAACATATTTCATTATTCACTGTCAATGGCATTTTTAAAACAACATCAGTGGAAAAAATAAACGTTAAAGATGTGGGGCTAGTGCCCTCAGAAACAGTTATAAAAACAAAGGATCCACATGCAATGGGAATGGTATGGCGTCTGGCTGTGGACCTGATGTGGTCAACCTGTGATGTAAGCAACATATTTATAACATGTGAATCATATCCTATCCAAACCCCCTTCGAGAGCTCCAGTTCTGACGGAGGTTGAGACATAAGAGGGCAACCATTGAAAGAGATGGAGGGAGCACCGACAATGGATAATTCACAGGTGATCACTGCACTCAGAGAAGAGATTGAATCCCTGAAGAAAGACAACGCCTCCCTCGAAAGCAAGTGGTCACAGGTGGTCGCTGCACTCAAAAAGGAAAATGCCACCCTCAAACAAGAGACCACCGCCTTCAAACAAGAGACCACCACCCTCAATGTAGACAACACCGCTCTCAAGGAAGAGAATGAAAGTCTGAAGAAAGAGAACACCTCCCTAGAAAGCAAGTGGTCACAGGTGGTCACTACCCTCAAAAAGGAAAATGCCACCCTCAAACAAGAGACCACCGCTCTCAAGCAAGAGGCCACCACCTTAAATGTGGACAACACCGCTCTCAAGGGAGAGAATGACGGCCTGAAAAAAGAAAACACCTCCCTAGAAAGCAAGTGGTCACAGGCGGTCGCTGCTCTCCAGAAGGAAAATGCCACCCTCAAGCAAGAGGCCACCGCCCTCAAGCAGAAGGCCGCTGCCCTAAACATGGACAACACCACACTCACGGGAGTGAATGAAGCCCTGAAGAAAGAGAACACCTCCCTAGAAAGTACGTGGTCAAAGGCAGTCGACACCCTCAAGAACAAAAACACCACCCTCCAGCAAGAGACCACCACCCTCAAGCAAGAGACCACCACCCTCAACATAGACAACACCGCCCTCAAGGAAGAGAATGAGGCCCTGAAGAAAGAGAACACCTTCCAAGAAAGCAAGTGGTCACAGATGGTCGCCACGCTCAAGAAAGAGACCGCCACCCTCAAGCAAGAGACCACCACCCTCAAGGAGGACAACGCCACTCTCAAGGAAGAGAATGAAGCCCTGAAGAAGGAAAACAACTCCATCGAAAGCAAGTGGTCACAGATGGTCGCCACCCTCAAGAACGACAACGCCACCCTCAAGCAAGAGACCACCACCCTCAAGCAAGATACCAGCACCCTCAAGGAAGAGAACGAAGCCCTGAAGAAAGATATCTCCGTCGAAAGCAAGTGGTCACAGGTGGTAGCGGCCCTCAAGAGCGAAAACACCGCCCTCAAGCAAGAGATCACCACCCTCAAGCAAGAGACCGCCACCCTCGACCTGGACAACAACACTCTCAAGGTAGAAAACAAAGCCCTCAAGGAGAAGCACACTGCCCTCAATGAAGAGAACAAAGCCCTCAAGCAGCAGAAAAAGGAGAACACCACCCTCAAGAAAGACAACGACACTCTCCGGGATGAAAATGTTGCCCTCACGGAAGAGAACGCCTCGCTCAACAGCAAGTGGTCACGGGTGGTCGCCGCCCTCAAGAACGAAAACACCACGCTCAAGCAGGAGGCCACCACCCTCAACGTAGACAACACCGCGCTCAAGGTGGAGAACAACGCCCTCAGGGAAAAGCACACTGCCCTCAATGAAGAGAACAAAGCCCTCAAGCAGCAGAACACGGGTGTTGTGAAGGAGAACGCCACCCTCAAGGGAGACAACGACGCCCTCAGGGATGACAACGCCGCCCTCGCAGAGGACCACGCTGCCATCGTGGAAGAGAACACGGCCCTTACGGAACACAACAGTTCCCTCCGAGAGAAAAACACGGTTCTCAAGGAGGAGAACGCGGATCTAAAGCAAGGGAACGCGGCTCTCGAGGGAGAGAACGCGGCTTTGAAGGACGGGAACGCAGCTCTAAAGCAAGAGAATGCGTCGCTGAAGGGAGATAACATAGCTCTCGTGGAAGAGAACAGCGCGCTGGAGGAAGAGAACACTGCCCTTGAGGATGAGAACAATGCCCTAAAGGATGACAACGCAGCTCTAATTGAAGAGAACAAGGCTATAAAGGAAGAGAATGCCGCCTTCAAGCAAAAGAACAAATCAATAGGCGGAGAGAATACGGCCATCTACAGCGAGAACACGGCCCTAAAAGAAGAGAACAAATCCATCAAAGAAGAGAACACAAAACTCAAAGAAGAGAATGAATCCATCAAAGAAGAGAACACAGCCCTCAAAGAAGAGAACATCTGCCTGACAGAAGAGGCCAATGCCCTTAAGAAAGAGGCTATCACCCTCAAAGACGACAATAGCGCTCTTAAAGTCCATAACACGTCCATCAATGGAGAGAACACGACCCTCAAAGAGGAGAACAAATCCATGAAAGAAGAAAACATTGGCCTATCCGAGGAGACCAAGGTCCTTAGGATAGAGGCAATCGCCCTCAAAGAAGACAATACGGGCCTCAAGGAAGAGAACAAATCCCTCAAAGAAGACAATGCGGGCCTCAAGGAACAGGGTATCGCTCTAAAAGAAGAAAACGCGGCCCTCAAGAAAGACAACATCGCCCTCACAGAAGAGAACGCGTTCCTCAAGGGACAGGGCATGGGCTTCAAGAAAGTGAGCGCCGCCCTTGAGGAAGAGAGCGCCGGCCTCGAGGATGAGGGTGCCGTCTTGAAGGAAGTGAACGAAATTCTCAGGGAAGAGAACAATGCCCTCGAGGAAGAAAATATCACTCTCAGTGAGGAGAATGCCATTCTCAAAGAAAAGAACACCGCTCTCAGAAAAGGGAACGCTGCTCTCAAGGAAGAGAATGCTGCCATTGAGAACAAGGAATTCACTGCCATCAAGGGGGAGCTCACCTACAGGAGAACACTCAATATCCAGGAAAGGAATGCGACCCAGGTCAAGAACAGCATGCTCAAGGAGTACCCAGCCTCCCTGGAGCGGAGCACTGGCTTCAATGAAGAGATCAAGGCCAGGGACACTGCTTTCAGAGAATGGAACACTTCTCTCCAGGAAGAAAACGCCACCATTAAGAAAGAGAACACCGCCCCCAGTGAAGACTTCACTGCCATGGAGGGGAAGCTCACCACCGTCAGGAGGACATTCAACATCCAGCAAAGGAATGCCTTCCAGGTAGAGAACAGCACCCTCAAAAAATACTCAGCCTCCCAGGAGCGCAGCACTGGCTTCCATGAAGAGATCAATGCCAGGAACATTGCTCTCAGAGGAGGGTACCCTGCTGTCAAGGAAGAAAATGCCACCATTGAGAAGAGGAACACCACTCCCTGTGAAGACAGGGGGAAGCTCAACACCTTCATGAGGACGCTCAATATCCACGAAAGGAATGAGAGCCTCCAGAGGTGCCCAGCCTTCCTGGAGCGGAGCACCGGCTTCGATGAAGAGATCCATGCCAGGGACACTGCTCTCAGAGAAAGGAGCAGGAGCACCACCCCCTGCCAAGACTTCAATGCGATTAGGGGGAAGCTCAACAACTTCAAGGGAATGCTTACCATCCAGGAAAAGAATGCCATCCAGCTAGAGAACAGCATCCTCAGGGAGTACGCAGCTTTCCAGGAGCGGAGCACTGGCTTTGATGAAGAGATCAACGCCATCCAGGAAGAGATCACTGACATCCAGAGCAGGATCACCACCCACAAAAAGATTCTGCGAACATGGCTGAGAACAATGGACACCTGCACCTACGACGACAACCACCACCACCTCCACCACCACCACCACTGCCACGGCCGAGTCTCGCCAACAAACAGAAAAGAAATAAGGAGAAAGTGGGACTAGTTGATAAAATGAAGGTGTACGCATACACATAACAATGATCCGACTGGATCTCAAGGAAGGATTGGGAACCTTTTTTGCGAGACTCTAGATTGAGAACAGAGTGGTAATCAAATTTGAAGCTAATAACGTCTGTGTTATGCTTGCTTTGTGTACGTTAGGTTCCATGAGCATTATTGATGGTTAGTATAATACTCTTGACGGGCCTCAGAAACAGGAAGTCAGCATTTGGTAGTCTGTCTTTTGCTGAGACTAGTACTCAAAAGCAACTGAAATCTTTATATTTTGCATAATGTTTGGAGCCAAATAAGTTCCCGGGGCTCACCAAGGAAGTTCTAATTAGAAGGAAGGGAAGCCAAGTCTGCCGCGGCTGCGCCATGACACCTCGGGTGGCAAAACGCTAGGACAAGTACATGGCAGTGGATGGCAGGATGCCGGATTTCTTACAAGCAACATGATTTATGAACGACTGCGACCAATGTCATATAATCAGTTCAGGAATATATAAGAAAACAGGTTACAGATTGTTGTCTGAGTGGGTGTTTTTCGAATTGCAAACTATTTCATTTTATTAAGCTATCTAAAGAGCACAAAATGAGTCTGCCTGGGCTGCCTAGCCTCTCATCGCGAGAACCCTCTTTGCAATAGCACCCAGCTGCAGTCTCGCAGACAGTGACGTCACGTTCAGAACGATCAGACACATACTTTCTGCTCTTTGGATAGCTATATCCAACATTACACAGTGTACACATCGAAAAGCAACACAGCAGACAACCATGGCTTATGTGTTTTCTGTTATTTTCCAGAAATGTTTAATGTACATTGGTATCAGTCGTTCAGAACTAATTTGTGTTTGTCCCTGTCCACTCCACCGCTCCATTGACTTCAATGTATTCCCCTCGATTTCAAGCTGCAGCTTGCCACCCAGCATGATGAATCTGCCCATTCGAATGGTCAGGTAGAGAAAATGACGTTGGGGGCCCTTCCTCTTATTTTTCTTGACCACAGCTGAATAGGTATAAGTAGAGAGGAACCGGAAAGTTTCCCCACTGTATCCATCCAATCTGTTTCAAATTAAGCGCAACAATTAGACCATGAAATGATCTAAGATTAGAAGTCCCACTATTCCGTGGCCACTTGGCTGCTGCCTTGTTTTAAGCCCTGTACTGTATCCACGCTGTGACGTGCTCTTAGTACATGCATTATATGGAAAAAAAGGGGTCAACCTGGGACTAATTGCAAAAAAATCAAACTCAGCTGATTTTGAATCTTTAATATGGCCAGAATAACATACAAAAAGTTGCCTGAAATTGTCTGGGGGTAAAGTTGTGAAAATAGCCTGTAAAGTATATTACAAAAATGTTTTTTGTCCCTTTCTGCTAGATTTCACCATGCTCTGTATAACAATTTGATTGAATGGTTTACCAAACATTTCTCAGTTGTTCCATATGTATTTCTTCCTGTAGAATCCAGTTTTACAATGTACATTTTTGTATTGTGCATAATTATTGAATTTATCAGCATATTCACATGGGCAGAAATGACAGGAAAAATCCTATAGCAATTTGTTAAACGGGTTTATCATACTCTGCTCAGTTGATCAGTATGTATCTTTTCCTGTAGATTCAATTTCTGCAATGTACAATTTTGTATTGTGCATAATTAATGACAATTAGTATATTTGACACATAGGCGGAATTGAGTGCAGCTCCCCTACGCCCTCACAGACTACATCTTATCTTGCCTCTGTGTTGTAAAAACAACAGAGTAGCCAATCGTGCAGCATTCTATCATTAGCTGTTCAGAAGTAGTACTTTGTTAGTGTAGTAATTCTTTTTGCACATTCTTCTTTTACTATACCTTGTCCACATTATAAGGCCTCATCATGGGAAACTACGTCAACAAGAATAAGGAAAAAAGCGATAACAAGAAATAAAGACAGCTTTTGTTAACAAAGTTACAGAAGCCAAAGTACAAATCAGCCTGTAAAACGTACCGAGGTGACGACCAGGACATTCGAATCAAACATCATTGCTGCTCTAACAGTGGATGTGTCTGATCCTGATTTGAAGGTATCAGTGGCCAAATGCCCCACTGTTGCACCTTATCTCCCCGTTTGGAGGTCAGAGTTCGGATACGATAACTCCCTAAAAACCACAGATTTGTCTAAATTGTCATCCGCCCTACAGAACACTATCGACTCAATTGAAAAAAAGAAAGGCACAAAAGCTGCTCAGAAAGAAATTGATCGCTTCGGTATTTGGGCACTACGCCAGTTCCGCAAAACAGCTGCGGATAGGGAGGAGGCGATTAGCCGGCAGAAGAAAGAGTTGAGTTCTTACTCAAAGTCTCCCCCACCAAAACCCCCATCTAATGTTTCCCCCTTTTCCACCCAAGCATCAGGTGCAAAGAGCAAATTTCCAGCATGTGACGAGGTCCTGACAGCATCGACCTCACGTAAGGTTAGGGTTGGGAGCTCAGTGCGGCCCTCTGGCAGTGCACCCGTTGGGACCCAGACTTCTTTTGTTGATAGACGGAAACAAGGTAAAGCACATGACAGCAGTGATGATGATGATGATGATGACGAGGTTGATGAGGACGACGATGATGTCACAGAGGACGATTCGGAGGAATCTCTTGATGACTATAAGAGTGAGTGATTCGGTTGTGTCTTCTCTTTCGCAGTGACCTAGGGTCGGCTGTCGGCGAAAGTCCGGTTACCCCACAACATAAAAGCACGCCACAACACAAGCCAGCAGGAAGTAAGAAACCAGCGAAGTCTAAACCACCCACTGAGCCCCGTGAAAAACTACCCAGGGACGCTAAGGTCAGGTTGCCAAACATGGCGACTGCTACTTCAATAATTCAGAAACTCCGAAATGCACTGTCTGGGCATAATCTACAAGCAAAACTTCAGCTCAGATATGGAGAAATAGTTAAACGGAGCCAGCCACCACCCAAACTGCCCGTTGGACCGAGCCACAAGTTTGCAGACAACTACTATTACACCAGAGACGGACGCAGGGAGTCTGCGCCGGCCACGGTGGTCATGCCTGCACAGAAGGGCCCTGCTGGAAGTGAGGCTCCTGATGTCCCAGCAAAGAAAGCAGTGACTCCTGGTGCTGTGTATAAGGAACCAACACTTTCAACAGATCAGCCATACCTTTGAACAGCAGTTCCATGAAAGTCGGATACTATGGTGCGAAAATGGAATCCTGATCCCCTCATCAGATCAACCTGACAACACCAATGCCGCTCCGCTTACTGCAGCCCTCAACCTTGGCAGTGACTAAAGTATGTAGTCTAAGCCCCTCCAATTGATCCAAAATGCCGCAGCCCGCCTGGTCTTTAACCAGCCAAAATTCTCACATGTCACGCCCCTTCTCCGCTTCCTCCATTGGCTCCCAGTCGCTGCACGCACAGTGTTCAAAACTCTCACGCTTGCATTCAAAGCAACCAAAGGTTTGACTGCACCTTACCTCAGTGGCCTCATAAAACCTTACAAGCCCTCCCGTGCACTCCGATCAGCAGACACTGGGAAGCTGGCACTAGCCCCACTAAAAACGCCTGGACAACACTCCACGCGCCCCAAGCTCTTCTCCCTCCTGGCCCCAAAACTATGGAATGAACTTCCCCCTGCAATCAGAACCACAGACTCACTACCTATCTTCCGCCGCAGTCTGAAGACCATCTCAGTAGTGTTGTAGTCGAGACCACTTAAATCGAGACCAAGACAAGACCAAGACAACCACGGACTTGATCGAGACGAGATCGAGACGAGACTAGCACCTAGAGGGGTCAAGAGCAAGACGAGACCAAGACAACCACGGACTTGATCGAGACGAGACTAGCACCTAGAGCAGGGGTGCCCAACCTTTTTTGACCCAAGATCTACTTTTCAGCAGCCAACCCCTCCGGGATCTACCAGTCCAATATCAATATTTCAAACCACACGCATCGTTGCCAGCCTGCAGTAACTTCACAACAACACAACACTACTTTGTTTTACCACTTTACTTTATGTCCATATAAGCATAAAGTACAACGGACTTGTCATAAATAGGCCTACAACAGACTTGGGCAAACACTGCCATTGCAAATGCAATCATAATAAGAACAGTCCAGAATAGTCCATTATAAGTTGCAGAACAGTCCATTACACGTTGAACAATACTGTTGGCATAATTCACAGCAGACAACGATCCTCCAAATGAGCCGCTTCGTAGACAGACAGACACGCAGACACCCACACACACAGATACACAAAAATATCGCTCTTTTTTTTCATTTCCACCTCTTTTTTTTTCTTTCCTCCCCACATCTCCCAAGATCCACTCATGATCAGGCCTAGATCTACTGGTAGATCCCGATCTACTGGTTGGGCGCCCCTGCTATATAACATAGCACAGCACAGGGAGCTGTCTGTGGTGCTGAAGTGTTTCTATATAACACAGCACAGGGAGCTGTCTGTGGTGCTAAAGTGTTTCTATATAACATAGAACAGCACAGGGAGCTGTCTGTGGTGCTGAAATGTTTCTATAGAACATAGAACAGCACAGGGAGCTGTCTGTGGTGCTGAAATGTTTCTATAGAAGATAGAACAGCACAGGGAGCTGTCTGTGGTGCTGAAGTGTTTCTATAGAACATAGAACAGCACAGGGAGCTGTCTGTGGTGCTGAAGTGTTTCTATATAACATAGAACAGTAGCCTGGGTTCTGTGGTCTGGTGTTGTGATAAACAGTTTCGATTTATCTCGTCCGGAAAAACGGCTCGGCCAATGAGCTGGAGTTGGAGGCGGGTCTAAAAAAATAGCCAATCAACACCGAGGATCATCTAACTGCCACAACAGAACAGTTTCCCATAAAAAAAACAGTACACATCCATTCAGTTTCATTGTAACTAAAGTTTCATTGTAACTAGGGTTTCATTGTAACTAGAGTTTCATTGTAAATAGAGTTTCATTCTTTAATACTGCATTTAGTTATAAATAGTGAAAATGTCCGACGCTAACTGCACTGCTAGTCAGTTAACTGCTAGTTAACTGCTAGTTAGCTGATAGTTAACTGTTGTTGTCGACTGCAAACAACGTCTCCAGTGATTGGTCGAGGGAAAATCAGGGGCCCGCCTCCTTGTAAATCGGTTACAATGGGGCCAATGTCAGACTCTTGAGCCATGGCTCAGAGTCTGACAATCAGGCTAATAGAACAGCACAGGGAGCTGTCTGTGGTGCTGAAGTGTTTCTATATAACAGAACAGCACAGGGAGCTGTCTGTGGTGCTGAAGTGTTTCTATATAACATAGAACAGCACAGGGAGCTGTCTGTGGTGCTGAAATGTTTCTATAGAACAGCACAAATGAAGTGGAGAGCCGCAAGGTCGAGACAAGACCAAGACAAAACAAAGCGAGACAAAAACAAGACCGAGACAATGAAAATTTGTCTTGAGACTAGTCTCGAGACGAGACAATGTCTCGAGAACTACAACACTACATCTCAGCCCATAGCACTTGTATTACATACCAACCCACAGTACTTGCTGCAATGACTTATATAGGTTGCCTAATATTATTACAATGTTTTTAGCGCTTCATTGTATGTTGTAAAATGCATTGTAAATCCTGATCAAATTGTAAACTTTTCACCATTGTATGTCGCTCTCGATCAAGAGCGTCTGCTAAATGCCTAAATTGTAAATTGACTACCCAGGAGACGATGTACCCCACCAGAGAGATAAGACTAGTTTGTTTACTTTATTTGGCTACTCTGACATACATGCATGCACACACCGTGCTTTAGAACTCTGCGAAGATAACACCGTCTGTGCACATTCCATCCTATTTCATCAAGCTTTGAATCCTGGTTATGACTGTTGGATATGCAAACACATGCGTCATAATCACGAAGTCACCCCCTCACCCACATATCAGCTAATCAGCTAAAAAGAAAATATCACATTTATCATATATGTTTAAATTCCTTCAGATTTTCTGATCAGTTTTGTCTTGTTTCCATCACTATGTACTGTAGAAAGTCTGACTTAGCCCCTTCATTTTTTGTGTCAAGTTTTTTGATTATCTATTACTATGACTATCAATATTTCGGTGTCATGCAAAATCAAACCTGACTATCTGGATACATCTTTATACACCTTTTTTATACATCTTTTTTTTAATCCAGTTTTTATTTTTGGAATCTGAATGGGTTTGAAGAAACTCAATCTCCCACTGCTCTATTTAGCCTCTACTCTAAGAACTTCAACAGTCTTTCCTGTCTCCGTTGATTCTAACAAGCCTTTCACAACTTCTTCATCTATGGCCTGGCCAGTCTTTAAATGCCTTGCCACTCCTGATGCGAATTGATCCATGTACATGGACATCTATCTGGTCAACTTGTTAATTTTCAGCACCTTGGATAGTTTCTTTTTGTTTTGAACTTGTCAGTATCTGTAAGTTCTCTTCAATTCTCTTTGGCCATGGGATTCTGCCTTGAGTGATACTGAATCCTTCTTGCATGAGACCACGCCTGACTTTGACCTCAGTCACCTCAATTATGAAGTCTCCATGAACTGAGTGGAATGATAGTGTTACATTTAACACATAAAGGTTGTTCTGCTAGTAATTGTTTTCTACTGAAATTATCAATGCAAGCTTTGCTAAATCATCATTCAGGTTATTGTTCTGACCAGTATTGCTTAACAATAGCATACAATATTCTCAACTCTGGGTTCAAGATTGAGGTTCTTCTTCTGAGCTCTATGCGGGAACAAACCATTTCCATTGACAACACGCTGGTATAGAGCTTAAAAATTGTCTAAAATATTGAGCCCGGCTCGACCCGGCCCGGTAAGAAATTAATCCCGGTGCGGCCCGAAGCCCGATACATGATTGACAGCATGAGCCCGCGGCCCGACACTTTTTCTAAACAAGCTAATTGCTGCAGGCAGACGTTTTTTTCTCATAAATCGTTAATTTGTTATAAGAAAAGCAGTCATTCTGCCCATGTCCAACTGTCTAGGTACACACACACACACACACACACATACACACACACACACACACACACACACACACACACACACACACACACACACACACGTGGTGCAGTGCAGCTCGCCGCTGCGCGCACCGCGCGGCGTCGCAAAATCATTCTATGAAATTTATGAAAAATATCTTATATCTTATATATAATTTGATGGGCCCGGCCCGGCCCTAAGCCCGACAAATACATAACCATTTGGACTCGGCCCGACCGAACCCAGCCCGGCCCGGCCCGTCGGGTCGGCGCGGTCTCGGGCCAAGATTTTAAGCTCTACGCTGGTATCGTCTGTCCCAACAGTCAGGAACCTTGGTGTTGTCCTGGACAGTCAGCTCTCGTTCAAAGCACCACCAGCATGTCTGATGGAGCGGTCAGTGGCATGCACTCATGTAGCCAACTCTCGACCTTCTGAAATTAGCTGGTGGCTCCTATGCCTCTATATCAGGGGTGCCCACACTTTTTTGACTTGAGAGCTACTTTCAAAATGACAAGCTCTACAAGATCTACACATGAAAATGTGATTATTCCATTAGTGAAAAACCATTTCAATGCCCCTAGAAAGTTTGAGCTTTGAAACAGTTGGTGATGGTGTTACTTACTGTTATAGAGCATAATGCACTTATAATGAAAAATGGAGGGAGAGAATTGGAAGGTTTTCCTGTATATGCTATTACTGACATTTGAAAACAGTATTTGAGGTTTGAGTTGACAGTTTGTGATGTGGTCGTTTAGTCTTTCACATTTTTGTCCACAATTAGGAAAGAGTTACAGATCTATGGGGACTGTCGTGATCTACCTGCACGGTCTGTGTGATCTACTGGTAGATCGCAATCTGCCTTTTGGGCAGCCCTGCTCTATATGATATAATTTGTTTTGTATAATCTAACAGGAAGGTTTTTTGATTGAATGTGAATACATGGCACTCATTCCATAGGCTACATCTTATTCGGGTTAATTTTTCGACACAGTCAGCCCTTACTATTAAGCCAGACAGAATTATTCGGGTTAGTTACGTCATCACCTAAACCGACCAATTAGAGCAAGGGACCACCGACCGCCAACCCCTGCACCGATCACTTATCTTGTGCCCGCTCCACTCACGCAAGTTCTGTAATTACTATTAATTGTTAATTTCGGACACAGTCAGCCCTTACTATAAGCCAGGCAGAATGTGTGTGTTTCTTCATAAAATGCTAACCTGGAACCCAGCCTACGTTGCCCAAGTTGAAATTCAAATGCATGCAGAAGTTGAATATTGCAAACCTGACAAATTGCATCAGAATTCCTCTAAATGACAAATTAAAAATGAAAACATGTTTAAACGCCATTGACGTTGAAGGGACATTTAGCAAAGTCCCAATGTAACACATTAAACGCCAGTGAAGGGAGATTTTGCAAAGTCCCAATGTAATTTACCACATTTCATTGACGCACTTCGGCTCAGAATAAGATTGACCATAGACCATTTATTGCAAAGCTTTTGCATGTTTGTATGGCGGCATGGCTCTTGCTCATGTGATATCAGACGATCTATGAACTGAGTCATAGGTCTGATATCACATTTGATATCTCCGATTACCTGCACACCTGAGGTACAGCTCTGATATCAACAACCCCCCTGAGCAGAGCCAAGGTACAGTAAAATACAAGACATTAACACATGAGCATCATATCCAGTGCAGACTGACATGAGACATTACAACATTATCCAAGATGCACGAACTACATGGATACAGAAAAAAAAAAAAATCATAGTCCACAGTAAACACGGATACCATAACAGAACTAGATACCACAATAGTTACAACCTTAAATCATGATTAATCAGAGACTCATGTACTCGGAACTGGTGCCACAGGGAGGAGGCCGGGGAGGTGGAGGAAATTTGAACACATATCTGATCAACAGGACAGAGTCAGCTTAGCAGGAAGAGACAGAGAGGAGAGGGAGAGAGAAGAGACTGCTTATATAGAGCACATGATTGAATGTGGGTGTGACTGACTAGCTGACAGCCAATGACAGTGAGGGGAGTTGACATGGTGACAGCCAAAGAGAGTGAGGGGAGTTGACATGGAGAGACTGCAGATTTAAAGGAACAGAATGAATTACTGATTGAAAATAAGGGGAATTAAATAAACCTTCTGCCCTCCGGCCTCAATGAACTAACGCTTCGCTAGATTAAACGCCATTGAAGGGAGATTTAGCAAAGTCCCAATGTAAATTCATATTCAAACAGTTTGGGACGAAATCATTGAAGGGACATTTAGCAAAGTCCCAATGTAACACATTAAACGCCATTGAAGGGAGATTTTGCAAAGTCCCAATGTAACATTAAACGCCATTGAAGGGAGATTTAGCAAAGTTCCAATTAAAAGCCATTGAAGGGAGATTTAGCAAAGTCCCAATGTAAATTCATATTCAAACAGTTTGGGACGAAATCATTGAAGGGACATTTAGCAAAGTCCCAATGTAATTTACCACATTAAACGCCATTGAAGGGAGATTTAGCAAAGTCCCAATGTAACACATTAAACGCCATTGAAGGGAGATTTTGCAAAGTCCCAATGTAAATTCATATTCAAACAGTTTGGGACGAAATCAGAAATGATTTCTATGTGCTGTAGCTCCTCGCTCCATCCCTATGCCCAGCGCAAACAATGATTGGCTTGTGATTGGCTGGCTGATCCCCCATACTAGTGATGATTTCATTGGTTGTGTAAATATATGTTGAGGATAAAAGTGGGAGAAAAAAAAGTTAAAACGCACATTGTGATGGGCAATAAGACGTATAGTACGATGATAAGAAGCCCCTTTCCTTAACGGGGGGTATTTCCGGGGCTGCTGACCCCTCCTATATACAGTTGTGATGTTTGTTTTTCTGTTTGTTTAAGAAAACACCGTACAAAAACATTTGTTTTGTGGCAAACATGTTTTTAAAGCTGAAAAACAAACATCATCTCTCAGTTCATACAGGTTTCATTTTGAGACTTTATAAAATAACAACTACTTCACACAATCATCTCTTCGAAAATAGCTTGTCAAGCGCTTGTAGATTTGATTCCCTCATAACTCATTATTGCATTGACATTCGTACTATAAATCAGGGGTTTTCAACCTTTTTGACTCCAGGGACCACCATTTATTCAGCATTTGAGCCACGGACCACCATTTGATTACATTTTCACACCAAAGACCTAAAATTAAAGAATTATTTTGTTTTTGTCCACAATTCCAGGCTGGATTTTGCCAACAAAACAGTGTAAACTTCTTAATTAAGTGGTGCTAATTCAGATGATGAATATTTTAACTTAATTTAATATTTTAACAGTTTTAATTTAATATTTTAACAGATTTAACTCTTGAGAGTGTAAAAATGAAACCAAATGGACCCTTGCGGGTCCGTTTGGTTTCATTTTTACACTCTCAAGAGTTAAATCTGGTTAACCAACTTTCCATCATTTAGCCTGGGGACCACCTGGAACCTTCTCAAGGACCTGTTGAAAACCCCTGCTATAAATGAATGGATTTTAGTAGTAACAAAAGTAATGTCATAAAGAGGGCTAATAAAGCAGCCGCTTCGACCTCTATCCATCGATTGAATAGACACTTATCAACAGAAATGTTACGATCCAATCGTGCCGGTATAGCAGATATTCAGATACCCGCCGGGCAAGTAGATATTTTGTATTCATTGCATCGGTGGATCACGGATACTACTAGTAGGGCGGGGCGAAGCATAGTTTTACTGAAGTTTTGTTTAGGGTTAGTTACCGCATAAAGCACCGTCTAACCCTAACCCTAGCCTAATCCTAAACCCTAAACATAACCCCAGTAAAACTAGGCTATGCCTACACCTAACCCCAACCCTAAACTTAACCTCAGTAAACTTATGCCTAAACCTAACCTAACCCTAACCATAACTTCAGTAAAACTTCCTTCGCCCCGCCCTACTAGTAGTATCCGTGATCCACCGATGCAATGAATACAAAATATCTACTTGCCCGGCGGGTATCTGAATATCTGCTATACCGGCACGATTGGATCGTAACATTTCTGTTGATAAGTGTCTATTCAATCGATGGATAGAGGTCGAAGCGGGTGAATAAAGAAACTAGATCTCCACTCAGTAGAGTGCCAACTTGCGTAGTGCACACAAGAATAGTAGACCATGGTGTAGTTTTGCGTGAGCAGAGCGAGAAGCGAGAGAGCGCAAGTCCCCCAACAATTCTAGGAGATTATACCCATGACAATCAGGGGCGGATCTAGGCATGGGCTTGGGGGGGGGGGGGCAATGCCCCCCTAAATACCCAGTCTGTCCCCCCCCCCCCCCCCCCCCCAAACACGATGCCATGCAAAACAACCCAAGATATTTCAAATTAAAGTGCTTATATTTAAAATTATTTGAAACTACTACTGCTAATAACTACAAATTTGGCACCACTAAACAAACAGCATTTCATCATTGAAAACAGAAAACTCTGAGTCAGACCTATAGTTTTATGCATGCTGCGTGTCAAAAATGGTGTGGGTGGTGGGTGGTGTGGTGCCCGTGTCGCTTCGCGCCACGGGCGATGAAGCCGCCCCGAGACCATTTTCTCTTGCCCCTCCAACATGTTCTCTTGCCCCCCCAAATGGGACATGGTTACATCCGCCCCTGATGACAATACTTATAAAGATCTCTTAATGTTGTCACCATTACATAATCACCTAAACTATAACCAATCGGAGTCCCCGATCACCACAAACGTATACAGTGGATGAAAAAGTTTTTTTAGACTACTGTTTGAGAACTGCTGTATTACAACAGGTGGTCCGGGGATCCAGGTGGTCCCCAGCTGGTAACCAAATGGACCCTTATAGCTCTGTATAGATTCAGTATACGAATTACTTAATTTTCAAGAATCTACACAATTAGAAAATGTAGAAGAATCATTATTTTGACTTGCCAGTTATCGCTCTTAAAATTGTGAACCGAAAATCCTTGCTTTCGGGTTCCGAGAGATTAAACTCAACATCAAACTGTGGTCCTCCGTGGCTAAAATGCTGAATAAAATGTTGTAAACCTCCTGTACTACATGATCACCCCACATACAGTACATCCAATGTTGCATATTGACATAGAAACACATTGGAACTCTGTAGTATTAATTGGAGTCTCAGAGGCTTTCCCACTGTGTGGGGGAAGGTGATTTTGTAGAACTCAAGACAGCAGCTGGTAGCAGGCCATGGGAACACATGGAGCAATTGTTCGGCTATTTTCTATAGAGACTTTGCATGAGCTATATGTTTGACACACACACATACTGACGCATATACTGACACACACACATGCGTCAGATACACACAATGGTTAAGATGCTATAAATAGGATCACTCGAGCATTGCTCGGGGTCTCTGCTGCCCGATTTCACATGAGAACCTGTCTCTGTGTGTTTAGATGATGTCTCAATGGTAAATAAATGTAACCACCTCTGATAATTTGAACAACGTCGTCCTCCTGTTTTTATCGATCGATAAGAGACGCCACACCCAAAACAAATCAGCGGAAGAGAACGTTCTTGTACTTGGTGTTGGGGATCCGCTCTCGGCCCTTCATCCTCCGCACCGCCTCCCTCATGTGCTTGGGCTGCAGCGGGGGCGTCTCGCCCCACTTCTCGCACACGTCCAGCGCCTCCTCCACGATCTCGCCGGCGAAGACCTTGGAGATGCCCGACATGGCGATGACCACGTTCTGGGACACGGAGGAGCCCGTGATGGACTGGATGAGCCGCTTGATGGCCGCCTTGGGGAAGGTGGAGCGGCGGAACATCTCGTAGCGGTTCATCTGCTCCTCGGAGAAGGACGACACCAGCACCTGCATCTTCACGATCTCGTCCTCGTCCAGCCGCTGTTGCTGCTGCTGGCGCCGCTCCTTCCTCTCCGGTGGCGGCTCCACTTTGGGCCTCTTGTTGTTGGCGGCGGGTGGGCCGCCGCCCGAGGAGGTCCCTTCCTCCTCGCCTTGAGCAGCTGCAACCGCCGCCGCAGTGGTCGTCTCGCCCTGTTTGGACTGAGTCGTGGAGAGGGAAGAAGCCTCTTCGGGTTTGACGCCGACGATAGTGGGTGCCTCCTGGGCGGTTGGTTCAAATTTGGGTTTTTTAGCCGTGGGCGGGCCCCCCGCACCTTGAGTAGGGACCGCCAAAGTGGTCGTCCCGTCCTGTTTGGACCGAGTCGCGGAGGGGGAAGCCTCTTCGGGTTTGACGCCGGCGATAGTGGGTGCCTCTTGGACGGTTGCTTCAACTTTGGGTTTTTTGGCCGCGGGCGGGCCCCCCGAGGTCCCTTCTTCCTCTGCACCCTTAGTATGGACCGCCAAAGTGGTTGTCTCGTCTTGTTTGGACCGAGTCACGGAGGGGGAAGCCTCTTCGGGTTTGACGCCGACGCCGGCTGCCACAGCAGGCGTCGTGCGGATAGTGGGTGCCTCTTGGGCGGTTGCTTCAACTTTGGGTTTTTTGGCCGCGGGCGGGCCCCCCGAGGTCTCTTTTGCCTCTGCAACTTGAGTGGTGACCGACGATGCGGTCGTCCCGTGCTGTTTGGACTGAGTCCTGGAGGGGGACGCCTCTTCGGGTTTGCCAATGCTGACGCCAACCGCCACAGCGGGCATCGTGCCGACAGCGGGTGCCTCCTCCGCGGTCGCCCGTTCGAGCCGCACCACGGCGTTCGAAGACGTCGTCTCGGGTGTGTTGTGTGGAGGAGCCGCCGGCAACTCAGCCATGACAGCGCCTTTCTTAGTGACTCAATGGCAAAGACAATTGCTTTTAGTTTGCGTGTAGGACTCTTGAGCAGGACTGATGATGTCAGCCCAAATATAGAGACATTATGCCATAGATTTAATGATGTCAGGGGTCATCAGTCCAAAAATGGAGACATATTTCAGCCATAGATGTTTTATAGATGCCTGATGACAAAGTCGACTGCCAGAAAAGTAGGCTATTATTATACCTAATACCCCTAATAGGGGTAGAGCAGGGGTTTTCAACCTTTTTGACCCCAGGGACCACCATTTATTCAGCATTTGAGCCACGGACCACCATTTGATTACTTTTTCACCCCAAAAAACAAAAACTAAACTAAATCCAGGCTGGATTTTGCAGACAAAACAGTGTAGACTGCTTAATTAAGTAGTGCTAATTCAGATGATGAATATTTTAACTCTTGAGATATTATCGGCCGATAAAAGCTTTAAAATTTCATATCGGAAAATATCGGTATCGGTATTTACAAACTGGAAATTATGACTATTTACAGAGATGTAGACTCAGCGCTACGGTCATGTTTATACCATTACTTTTGTACTTTACTCAAGTAGGCTACATGTTGAATTTATAGTTGTATGGAGTATTTCTAGGCTATAACATGAATTCGTATTTATACTAAATGTTTATTTATATTAAATATTTGTATAGTAATAGTTCCTGTTATTTTTCCACCACTGGAGGCCGCATATATCGGTATCGGTTGATATCGGTTGATATCGGTATCGGGAATTAGAAGTTGGATAATATCGGGATATCGGATATCGGTAAAAAAGTCAATATCGGGCATCTCTACTTGAGAGTGTAAAAATGAAACCAAATGGACCCGCAAGGGTCCATTTGGTTTCACTCTCAAGCGTTACATCTGGTTAACCAACTATCCATCATTTAGCCTGGGGACCACCTGGAACCCTCTCAAGGACCACTGGTGGTCCCCGGACCACCTGTTTAAAACCCCTGGGGCAGAGGATACTCCCTTTTAAAACTGGTGCAGTGACCAATGTGAAACATATACATTACACAGCATTCTTCCATCTTGAATCTGTCTTGAATCCATTCACTGTATCATACACCACTGGATGTAGACAGATGTTAAGCTTTCAAGAAGCAAGAGGTAACTAGATCAACACTCGGTAAAGTGCAAACTTGTGCGTCGCGCGCAATATCAGTGCGTGAGCGGAGCGAGCTTACGTCACCATTACGTCATCACCTAAACCGACCAATTAGAGCAAGGGACCACCGACCGCCGACCCCTGACTGTGCCAGTGTTGCCAACCGCCAAAATCCAAAATGCACTAGTGGCACTTCCAAAATGCACTAGAATGCGCTAGAGCAGTGGATTTTCAACCATTTCCATACCAGGGCCCACTGCTTGTTTTGCATTTTAGCCACAGAGGACCACCGTTTGATGTTGAGACTATAATAATAACGTTGAGACTATAATAAACAAGAGTTGTGCCCCTATGGGGCACAGGTCTCCACCGTCATCATGACGTCATAGTCGGGGGGACAGACAGACCGAGGGCACAGACGGGCTACGTGCACGGACAGAGGGCGTTTTATAGTCACCACCTACGGTGGAGACAATAATCTCTGACAGTCGGGAGGACAGACAGATCGAGGGCACAGACGGGCTACGTGCACGGACAGAGGGCGTTTTATAGTCACCACCTACGGTGGAGACAATAATCTCCACCGTGTCCCAACTATGACGTCCCAACTATGACGTCATAGTTGGGAGGACGGACAGATCGAGGGCACATACGGGCTACGTGCACGGACAGAGGGCGTTTTATAGTCACCACCTACGGTGGAGACAATAAGACCATAGAGTAACAGAGCTGTGCCCCGAGCTCCCCGGGTTATTGTCCAGTGTGCATACGCTGATGCCGTCTCAGGTTACATAACATATTGAAGGTCTTGTTACAACGTTGACAGACGTACGGTCTCTCTCCCGTGTGGAGACGCAAGTGGATCCTGAGGGTGTTTAACATATTGAAGGTCTTGTTACAATGTCTGCAAGAGTACGGCTTCTCTCCACTGTGAATACGCAGGTGTCCCGTCAAAGTGCCTAGTTGATTGAAGCTCTTGCCACATTCTTGGCACCGGAACCTTTTTTCTCCCGTGTGGACGACCTGGTGTTGTTTCAGATGACCTCGTTGACCGAAGCTCTTTCCACACTCTCGACAGTCGAAGGCTTTTTCACCTGTGTGGATGAGCCGGTGCCGTTTCAGATCACGTCGTCGACCGAAGCTCTTTCCACATTCTTGACAGCAGAAGGGTTTTTCTGCTCTTCCGGTGTGGATGAGCTCGTGCGTCTCCAGGTTATCCAAACGATTGAAGCTCTTTTCACAACGTTCACAGTGAAACGGCTTTACACCCGTGTGGATACGCTTGTGTCTCGACAGGTTACTGTGATTAATGAAGCTCTTTCCACAAAGTTCACAGACGTGGCGGTTCCTTCCCATGTAAGTCGTCGTTGTTGTCCAGTGACCCTTACTCGCTTCTCCTGGCTTAGTCACGCTAGCCTCGGTAAGCTGTTGACCACAGAACTGTCGTGGTTGGTTCATGTCGTCTTGTTCCTGGACGTTTAGAGAGCCATTGGTTATGTGGCTGGCGGCTGAGGGGATCTGGTCGTTGCGCTGCATTGGGCGATCCTCCAGGTCATCATGGTCGGTCTTCACGTATTCATGAAGGTGGAGCTGACGCGTTAAGCCATGAGGACGATTGGTACAGCTGACCTGAGTCTGGGGAGACATCATACCTAAATAGCTACTCCCTAAACAACTGCTATTAACTACTACTACTACTGAATAAACGGGTGACGTAACAGGCGTGTGGACAGACGGACGCGTGCGGACAGACGAATGCGTACGGACGGACGCGGGTACGGACCATGCATAGACCATGCATAGGTGTTATAGAGTAACGCCATCTGGGGTCAGGTTTGAACATGTGTACATTCCAAAGTAGGCCATGGCTTACATGTGCGGGAGCGTAATGGGCTGATACTCATGACATTAGATATTATAAAGGTCTCTTAATCACAACATCATTACGTCATCACCTTTAATAAACAAAATAGCAATTCAACATGTGTAGAATCTTGAAAATTACGTAATTCAGATAGTTTAAATATGATTTAACTCTTGAGAGCGTAAAATGAAACCAAACTGACCCTTTTGGGTCCGTTTGGTTTCATTTTACGCTCTCAAGAGTTACAGATCTAAAAGGGTCCATTTGGTTATCATAATTCATTGTTCCTACATTCATGATGTGAATAAAACTGTTCCATGTCGAAGATATATCAGCACTCGGACTGCAAAGTTGTGGGTTGCACACAAGTAGGCCATGCCCCACTACTACTCATGTCATGCGTGGTGAGGCCACATTACGTCACCCCCCCCCCTAACCGGCCAATCGGATTACTATGACGTCATGCCGATAGAGGGTGCAGCAGGCCAACTTATCAAAGGCGCCACTCACTTCATAAAAGTGTGATTTTCTTTTATTCATTTGACAAGAATTAACACGTTAAACACAAAGACTGGACAAAAAAGGGCTGCCGAACATTTTACCCCAACTCCAGTTTGTCCCTATTTAGGCTGCTTGAACAGGAGAGCGCTCAGTTTCTGACCCCTCAATGTCGCAATTCTGAGAACTAGGTGACTGGTGGAACGTGTCTGACTCTGATTGCACTCCATTGCCATCTAGTGGTCAATACTGGTAATATCGAATATCGAGTTAATTAATAGGTTATCAAAACCGATATTAAAAAAATCAGTACCGCCCAAGACTAATGGCGACCCAATGCGTTGTGAGCTGGCGGATCGCCTTTGTTCACATAGGGCCTAAGTGGTTTCATTTATACTCCATTGCACAACAATCCATACCATGGAGTAGTATGGCTTACCTGAATGGAGTTGTTTCGAGAGCAGGGGGTTTTCAACCTTTTTCATCCCAGGGCCCACCATTTATTCAGCATTTGAGCCACATACGACCACCATTTGAGGACATTTTAGCCCCACAGACCCCCAAAACTAAACTTTTGCTTCTGTCCATCCATGACCATTAATCTTCTAGTTGTTCTAGTAGATTAGGACTAAGTCACATGATGAATGTATTTTAACTCTTGAGAGTGTAAAAATGAAACCAAATGGACCCTGGTGGGTCCATTTGGTTTCATTTTTACACTCTCAAGAGTTGCATCTGGTTAAACAACTTAGCCTGGGGACCACCTGGAACACTCTCAAGGACCAGTTTGGTGATTTGTCGGGTTTAGCGCCAGGCTGGGCTAGTCATTTTATATAAGATATTTTTCATAAAATTATACATTTTGCGCTGCTCTCGCCGCTGCGCTGCACTGTGCCGCCAAGAATTACCAAGATTTAATGAGAAAAAAAACGGCTGCCTGCAGCAATTGGCTCGTTTTGAAAAAGTGTCGGGCTGGCACTAGATCTGTGCACAGATCTATAGTAGATTGATTTTATTTAGTCTGGCTTCAATCTGACTCTCTCTGATTCATCCAGGGATGTCCGTCTTAAGTGGACAGGATTTGTGTTGGTTGAAATCAGGTGATTATTCTGGTGCCAGATTTGACTACCGTAATTTCTGGACTATAAGACGCACTTGAATATAAGCGGCACTGTCAGCTAAATTTGGGGCAAAATACTGATTTTTCCATGTATAAGCCGCACCTGACTATAAGCTTCATGGTTGGAGCAGAGGTTTTCAACCTTTTAGAACCCAGGGCCCACTATTTATTCAGCATTTGAGCTACAGACCACCCTTTGACAACATTTTCATCCCACAGAACCCAAAACTAAAGATTTCTTTTGGTTTTGTCCACAAATCCAGGATGTTTAAAAAAAAAAAAAAAACAGGCAAAACATAGAGATCAAAGTGACCATGACTTATTAATCAACTGGTGCTGATTTAGATGGTGAATATCATAACTCTTGAGAGCGTAAACATGAAACCAAATGGACCCGCCAGGGTCCATTTGGTTTCATTTTTACGCTCTCAAAGAGTTACATCTGGTTAACCAACATTCCATCATTTAGTCTGGAGGGCCCACCTGAAACCCTCTCAGGGACCACCTATTGAAAACCCCTGTTAAAAAAAATCACCTGTAAAAATCCATAGATTGGCCGCACCGTTGTATAAGCCGCAGGGTCAAAAGCATGTGAAAAAAGTAGCGGCTTATAGTCCGGAAACTACGGTAGTCTTGGATTGCCTTGATCTGGACACAATCAAGATGTCACTAATTCGTCCCGGTCCTGACCGTGTTTGCTAAGTGTCTAAGTTCATGGTGTGTGTAATTGATAAAAAAAACAAATAATTGTTTTGGAGGAACTACTTAAGACGTTCTTCTAGAATCGACACAGACTTTTCCATACAGTAATGTAGTCTGTGTGCGCAGGGCACATACCGTAAACTGTCTCTCTCCTGGTTACATACAGTATATCTCTGGTTCTCTGTCATCCTGAGAAAATCCAGATAACTGCATATATATGGGCTTCAGCCAATGTTTGTGCAGCTTGATTTTTTTCCCTCCACTCCAGCTCTGGGCAAACCGGGGGAAAACCCATAGAGTTATAAATATAGAGAGCGGACTGGAGCGTTCATTTCAATACAAGTTGCTCAGTGCCGCATTTGACCACCGAAATTTGGCGGTCAAATGCGTAAGTATTTCTCCATGAATGTGCCCGAAGCAAGGGATTATGGGAGCGGAAAGGATTCATGAACGAGCGCCGCATCAAAAAACAAGCTTGTGGGTTTGCTGTGAGCTTATTATCTGTCATATAATACATCTGTTATGTTTTGAGAGGTAGCATATGACGCGAGGACAGCTGGTTTAGCAGGGGGTTTGGAAAGGAGCGCTTGTTTTATCCTGCAGGCTACTACTAGTAGGGCGGGGCAAAGGAAGTTTTACTGAGGTTATGGTTAGGGTTAGGTTAGGTTTAGGCATAGTTTTACTAAGGTTATGTTAAGTGTTACAGTTAGGTTTAGGCATAGCCTGGTTTTACTGAGGTTATGTTTGTGGTATAGGACTTGGTATAGCACAGTGTTTTGTATCTCACAACATTATGTATGAGTACAATACAGAGAAGGTTTGCATTCGCCATCTTTGTTGAAGAAGAGTCTATCTATGTCTGAGATAACTAATCTTACTTATCTTTCATAGTGGTTTAAACCCTGTGGAAAAGTTGTATTAAGTTTTAAAATCCATTGTTTTTCTGCAAACTTCCTCTCCCCCTCTGTCCACGTTTGGTCGCATTCTAGTCCACATACTTCCATTGCCCCAATTCCATGTCCAATAAAATGCTGTACTATTAGCGTCATCTCCCTGGCATTTATGTTATATCTATGCTGGTTAAGTCTGTCTGCTGTTGTGTTTCTGGTTTCCCCTACATATTTTAGATTACATTTTGCATGTGATTAGATAGATACAGTCTTTTGTGGTCGCTGTTATGTTTTGCTTTATCCCTATCATGATGTTTGTTGATCTATTTTTCACTAGTAATTTGGGTTTAAAGTAGGTCTTTTAGGAAGGTTTCTGTCTGTTTTTTAAGTTTGCTCTGGACTAGGTAATCCTTTTTTCATTTTTTCCATAGGCGGGTATGATTTCCAGTGTTGGGACATATGTGCACTAAGTAACTTAATATATTACATAATATATTACCAAAATACAGTAACTTGTAATATAAATATATTACTTAACAAAAACAATCTAATACATTATACCTTCTTTCTGCATTATTGCATTACTTTCAATATTACTTTCTGTCAATCTGTCTCGTTGAAAATGTTCTTGTGAAATTATCTTGACAACTGCAGAAGTTAAATAATTACTTATTTTTTATCATTTGTCATCAAATTATTAATTCAGGAGTGACATTTTTTCAAGTTGATTTCAAATGGATTTGTCCAGATAGCCAAGTGTGCTTGCTTTATTGTAGGTATGCCACTGGCCTACGCAATATTTGATTAATAGTGACACTAAATATTTAATTATATATTTTGTAAAAAGTTTTTTCAAAGTAATATGTAATATTAATATATTACACTTGCTCAGACAGTAATATTGTAATATAATATATTGCTTTAAAATGAAGGTAATAATTAATAAGTAATATATTAACAAGGTAAAGTAATATTCCCAACACTGATGATTTCCCCCCGGTTTGCCCAGAGCTGCAGTGGGAAAAAATCAAGCGTGTGGCTGCCATATCAGTGTCGGCCATGTTGTGGAAGAAAAAATAATAATAATATGTTTGGAAATCTCTAGTAAAATGATTGTGCTTTCCATCTGTGGATCGGAACACTGCTATGCTCTATCCAACGTATAAAAACGGAGACAGCACGATGCAGTGTGGATTCTCAGATGTTTGTGTGAATTATGCTTCATCTGGGTTTAAAGTGAACTGAACCCACCGACTCATTTCACCCATTGTGTCCTGATCAGATTCTAGTTTCTGATGCTAGATTCTAGTTCCTCATGCCAGATTCTAGTCCCCCACGGTAGATTCTAGTTCCTCTCAGTAGACTGTAGTTTCTGAAGTTAGATTCCAGTTTCTGACACTAGATTCTAGTCCATGACACTAGATTCTAGTCTGTGACACTAAATTCTAGTCCCTGGCACGAGATTCTAGTTTGTCTGGACAAAATCTCTTTCTGTGTCAGTGATGCTTAACATATTTCAGAGGAAGGACCCCCAGAAATATCTATTATTTAGCTGCAGAACCTCATCTAAAAACATGTTGTTCTAGGGGATTCCCCAGAAGCAAAGATTTGAGTTAAAAATGTTTGCTTCCAAAATAATGTATTCAAAGATTTGCACCACATTTTCACAATTTTTCAAAAATAGCAGAACTACAAGCTCATATCGCGCCACTCGGTGGCGCGATATGAGCTTGTAGATCTGCTATTTTTCAACAGCTAAAACACCAAAACACGTTCAGTACACATATGTTTAAACACAGCTGTCCATGGCCCATTCGGAGGCAAACCCGCAACACTTCCGTTGTCAAAGTCCAGTGATTTTTCCCTCCTTTACAAGGTGTTTTTGGCGATGGCGTTGAGATTGCGGACCTTGGTCACGTCTGCCACCTTGAGGCCGTACTCGGGTGCCGAGAAGGAGGCTCCCATCGTCACAGAGGAGTTCCTGCGTTGCAGAGTGAAAAAAAAAAAAAAAAAACATTGTTACGGAACAGGCCCCATCAGCAGGAAAGGGATTTAAAGAGGGGGTGCCGTGATTTTTGTATTTTTTCCAATTTTGTACATGTTTAAGAGGTGACAGTATGTAAATAGAACCCTTGGTGTGTTTTTTATGTGCAATGATGTCTTCCCTTTGTATTTAGGGTTTCTTCCTGGGGGCTGAACCTTTCCAGTCAAACTTGCCAATGAAAAAAACCTCAATATAGTGACATCACATGCTCAGCCCCTCCCCTAACTCCTCCCCCTTTATCATACAACTAAAGCTGTGGGCGTGGCTGTAGTTCAGGTGGATCTCCACCCATCACCACCCACCAGGCAAACCAGGCATACTTAATGAACTGGTAGGGTGGAATCATAAAAATGACAGTTTAACAAACACTGTACACTTTTTGGGAAAAAAAATCTTACTTTTCATATAACATTAATACCTGATGATCATGTTTTAGTGTAGGAAATATTTGTGGCACTCCATCTTTAAGGAATACCGTAATTTCCGGACAATAAGCCGCTACTTTTTTCACATGCTTTTGACCCTGCGGCTTATACAACGGTGCGGACAATCTATGGATTTTCCAGGTTCCAGGTGGGCTCCGCAGACTAAGTGATAGAAAGTTGGTTAACCAGATGTAACTCTCATAACTCTGATGTAAGTGTCATAACTCTTGAGAGCGTAAACATGAAACCAAATGGACCCGTGCGGGTCCATTTGGTTTCATTTTTACGCTCTCAAGAGTTATGATATTCACCATCTAAATTAGCACCACTTTAATTAATTAAAGTCATAAGTCATGTTCATTTTGGTCTAATTTTGATGTTTTGCCTCTTTTGTTTGCGAAAATCCATCCTGGAACTGCGAACAAATCCAAAAGAAATCTTTAGTTTTGGGGGTCTAGTGGGGTGAAGATGTTGTTAAATTGTGAAAAAGTTGAAAACCACTGCTCTAACATGAAGCTTGTTGTCTGGTGCGGCTTATAGTCAGGTGCGGCTTATACAAGGAAAAAAATCAGTATTTTGCCCCAAATTTAGCTGGTGCGGCTTATATTCAGGTGCGGCTTATAATCCGGATATTACGGTGTAGTCACCAAGTTGTTTGACACTACTGTGCTGGCGAGACGAGCAGACAACAAAACAGGGCCTGAGGCCCAGCACATTTCCCCCCGACGTGGACAAGGGGAGAAATGAGAGCCGTTGCTGACACTAAGGTTCTCAGGGCACTTGCCCATCAGGCAAGTAGTACAGGTCATGCTCTACTTAAGAATATTGTAATTTACCGTTCATTTTAAAAGGTAATAGTACTTGTACACACACGCTGGACTTAACTACCACACACACACGCACACGCACACGCACACACAAGACTGTACCGAACTGCTGCTATCCTCTCTTGCACATGTACAGTAATACCCCTACCCTAGCCTGGTCTAGCCCTCAATGATTTTGGCCTTGGGGGGCGGGGTGCCGTGGCATCCACACGGCAGATGAGCTGCGCTCTGATTTGATCTCACTAACGTGTCGTCATCCCCGGCCCCTCCCGCGCCCGTCCACTGCTGTTCTACGTCACATCATTTAGAGTGACGCCCACCCCGGAAGGTTCACTCCCACAGTCCACTTGAAGGCCACTTTCCAACGTGCGTTAGTCCAGGCTTTCCGTTTTCGCGCAAGGCGAACGAAAATGAAAGCCTGGGTGTCGAGGCTACCCCTACCCTAATACCCCTACTCTGTCATAGTTGTCATAGCTGTCTTAGCTGTTAGTATAGTAGTGCTTGGTTTTAGTACAGTATGTTATAATATGTTAGATAGTTTTAGTTGTAGTATTCCATAGTTGTAGTATATATTTATGTGTCTGTTTAGCTGCTTAGTTGTAGTATGTTTTAGTCTTAGCTGTATAGTTTAGTTGTAGCATATATGTCATGTCTAGTTCCTGTCTAGCTGTCTGTTTAACTTTCACTACTTGCCACTTTATAATACCTGGTTGTAGCTTAGCACCTTCACCTCACTTTATGCTGTCACAGTTGCACTTTACTTTACTGCTCTAGTCTGTTGCACTACGTCACTTACTGTTTCTTGTATTGTTTGTTTTTTGTCCTTTTTTGCACTGTCTATTGTCTTATTGCACTGTCTATTGTCTTATTGCACTGTGGAACAATGGAAACGTTATTTCATCCCTGTATATGTTCTGACATACACTGGAGTGACAATAAAGAACCTTGAACCTAATAGAGGCAACATTAGTGTGTACAAACACAGAATCCCTAACTCCATCTCACTCTATTGGCTCATGATGAAACTGCTGGAGACTGCTGTGCTGTGATTGGCTAAACCGCTGAGAAACACAATACTGACTCACACTAAAATTTAGTGAGTCAGTATTATGTTCCTCCATAGTAAAAATCAAGAGTTCTCAGTGATGGAAAGTGACCTGAACTTCATGGAGGAATCCTTGCTGGAGCGAGCAGAGCAGTGGAACTCCTGAGCTCCTGACCCCTCCAGGATTCTCTGCAGGTTTCTCTCTGTGATGCCTCCTCCTACACGGGGGAAAAAATAAGAAACAAACAGTATTAATCACACTATTTTTTGTTGTTTAGTTTTTTCTCTCTTTTTTTTGCAAAAATAATTCATCCTGTATGTTATATTTTTGTGGGGAAAGTTTAAAAATCAAATAAAAATATCAACTATACTGTAGGGTTGATGGCTTACCTGGCATGATGATAATTCTGCCTTTGGCCTGTAAAAAGCATTGGAGAGAGAGAGAGTATTGGCAAATTAATTAACCCTTTATGTACTGAACGCGTTTTGGTGTTCAACGCCTTATGTTACACTTTAGCTATTGAAAAATATCAGATCTACAAGCTCATAGCTCATATCGCGCCACCAAGTGGCGCGATATGAGCTCGTAGAATTGTGAGCTCGTAAAATTGTGAAAATGATGCGCAAATCTAAGAATATATTCTATTTGACACCTCTCGTGTCAGTGATGCTTAACATATTTCATGCCAAGGACCACCAGAATTATCTATATTTGGCCGCGGACCCCCCATCTGAAAACATGTTGTTGTAGGGATCCCCCAGAAGCAACGACTTTAGTTCAAAATATTTGCCTCTAAAATAATATACATTCAAATATTTGCATCACATTTTCACATTTTTTTTTCTCAAAAATATCAGAGCCATTTAGTGGTCATTCACCGGTAATATCGAATATTGAGCTAATTAACATGTTAATAATACCGATATTAAAAAAATCATTACCGCCCAAGACTAACAGTATGTTGAGCAGGGCTTGACACTAACACTTGCCCGCTTGCCCGGGGCAAGTAAAAAAAATGGTGGGGCAAGTGAAGACTGCTACCTGGTTGCCCGATCGGGCAAGTGTGCAACTTAGTGCACTATAACACAACACAAGATAAATTTGTCTTGAAGGCAGTCATTGCACTCTGCCTCTGTGTCTTTCCCTGCTTTCTAGCTATCCACAATTCCAGGCTGGATTTGGGAAACAAAACAGGCAAATTAACATACACATCAAAATGACCTAATCTTCTACATTCTCTAGTTGTGCAGACTTGGGGCTAATTAAGATAATGAATTTTAACTCTTGAGAGTGTAAAAATGAAACCAAATGGACCCGTAAGGGTCCATTTGGTTTCATTTTTACGTTCTCAAGAGTTACATCTGCAAAATTTACAGAATATATTTTGGGGGGCAAGTGACCATGAGCTGAGGGCAAGTAGAACCTGACTTGCAAGTGCCTCCGAGACCTTAGTGTCAACCCCTGTTGAGTGGCTACCTGCTCCACAAGCCGTCGGATAGTGGGCAGTCCTTCCAACGCTGAGCTGTCACAGCCACTGGTCAGCAGGCGCTCGAACCCCAGAGAGATCAGGGTCTCCAAAGCAACGACAGGGTCGTGGGCCATGTCAAAGGCTGGAACACAAACACAATAGAAACACAAGATTTCTTTTTTTTTTTTTGTCCACAATTCCAGGCTGGATTTGGGAAACAAAACAGGATAACAAAAATGACCATTCTCTTACATTCTCTGATTGAATGTGTAGACTTTGGGCTAATTCAGATGATGAATATTTTAACTCTTGAGAGTGTAAACCTTAAACCAAATGGACCCTTGTTTAATTTTTACACTCTCAAAGAGTTACGTCTGGTTAACCAACTTTCCATATTTAACTTGGAACTCTCTCAAGGACCACTGGTGGTCCCCGGGCCGGTCAGTGTCAGCCAAAGGGCCGCATTTGGCCCCCGGGCCGCATAATGCCCAGGTATGCCATAGATCATGGGTTTTCAACCAGTGGTCCTGGAGAGGATTCCAGGTGATCCGCAGCTAAATTGTTTTTTCCCATATGGGTACCTAGATGCGCTACTTTCACTTTTGGCCAAATCAATAGAGGTGTGTAGATTAACAATGAACAATGTGCGTGTTATGTTCAAGTGTGTCAATGTAACCCGACTCTGACAGATGCAAGATGCTTGCTTCACAATCACATCATGCTTCACAATGTGCTTTGTGAAATTGTGAATCCATACCGCCCCCCTCTGGCAGAGCCAGGTTAGTGTCACGTGGTGTGTATTCATTTACATTAACCATTGTGTCCTGATCAGATTCTAGTTTCTGATGCTAGACTCTAGTTCACAGGGCTAGATTCTAGTTTCCGACGCTAAATTCTAGTTCCTCATGCTAGGTACTAGTCCTCCACGGTAGATTCTAGTTCCTCTCAGTAGATTGCAGTTTCTGAAGTTAGATTCCAGTTTCACTAGACACTAGATTCTAGTCCATGACACTAAATTCTAGTTTGTGACACTAAATTCTAGTCCCTGGCGTGAGGTTCTAGTCTTTCCTGGAAAAATCTCTTTCTGTGTCAGTGATGCTTAACATATTTCATAGGAAGGACCCCCAGAAATATCTATTATTTAGCTGCAGAACCTCATCTAAAACATGTTGTTCTAGGGATCCCCCAGAAGCAAAAATTTGAGTAAAAATGTTTGCGTCCAAAATAATGTATTCAGAGATTTGCAGCACATTTTCACAATTTTTCAAAAATAGCAGAACTACAGAAAAACAAAACAAGTTATACCTTACCTCTGTGGAAGGTGACAGGCAGTGGACGAGAGGCAGCTGTTGGAAGAGGTTGAAGATTTGAGAAAGAAAAAATAATAATAATAATTTAGAGCAGGGGTGTCAAACTCATTTTGGGGTGGGGGCCGCATTGGACTTAATGTGACTTCATGGGGGCCGGAGCACCGCGGTGCCAGTCGCGCCGCGGTGCCAGTCGCGCCGCGGTGCCAGTCGCGCCGCGGTGCCAGTCGCAGACCAGTCACAGACTGCAAGCATGCACACACATGTTTACGTACACAGCCGTAATTTCTCCGCTACAGTATATCACACAATCAAGTTTATTATTAAGAGTAGCTATTAATAGTTATTAATGACTTTCATTATTGGTTTTATACTTGTAGCCTAGATTAAGACATTTGCTATGGGAGATGCTATTTTTATTTACAGTGTGCCAATAAACCATTCAAAAATACAAAAAATTTAATTTCAAATAGTGTCTTAGCTGAAATTTGGAAATGGCTACACAGCCCATGGAATTATGCAGACCTGCTTTTTATTGAAGTGATGGATCATCGGACATTAAAAAATAATGATGAATTACAATAACTAATGCTTCTAAAATACAGTATATTTTTTAAACTCTAAATTGGATTATTATTATTACCCGTATTTATATTTAAATAGCCAAGCTGTGATCTAAATGATCCCTCAGTTATAGACCCTTATACTGGTGAAGTAACCTGACTCCGCCAGATGGGGCAGCAGAGAGAGGAGGAGGGAATACTCCTCTCTCTGCTGCCCCATCTGGCGGAGTCAGGTTACTGCTGAAGTATAGTTCTCACTTTGCAGCGCCAGTACACCCCCCCCCTCCTCCCCTCCCCCCTCCACTCTCTGCGAGTCAACATTCCAATCAATTAAGTACTCTCAGCTGTGAAGCTACCGGACTAGTACTCAGAGAAGAGAACTCAGAAGCATTTCTTTGATAGGAACGTGCTAGAGACTTACTTTTTTTTTTGATAGACTCAGACATTTTTGCTCTACAAGCCTGGGGCCGGATTAAATCATTGCGCGGGCCGCATCCGGCCCGCGGGCCGTATGTTTGACATCAGTGATTTAGAGACTTCACTTCAATTACTCCACATTTCAGATTTCTTCCCTGGTCATTATACAGTATGAAGGCAAACGGATTGTGTGCACATCTCACGCCTATATTCAGGCCAGGTGCTGGGCATCAAGGCATCAAACTTAGAGAACGGAGAGGAACGCCCGCACACTGTTTATATGCTCCAAAACACACTTTTTATTTTAGTTCAGGCAACAACTGCAACGTTTCGACCGTGAGGTCTTCGTCAGGCAAATATTAAGGAGGCAGACAAGGAAGCTGTTTTATACTGAGCCACTAATCAGTGGTGAAACGTGGCACCTGGGAGTTGGGAGGCTCCCAAATTACCATCTTCCAATCAAACCTGGGCAGAAAACAAACTCTTATTTACACAACAATTTAAGAAATATATACAAAAAGCATACAACATACATTTATAATGGCATGCACATTAAGCAAACAAGATATATGTGTATATGCATGAATGAATTAAAAAGAATAAAACCTACAATCATGAAAAAAGAGTTACAGATGCAGTTCATGATATAGAAAGCAATATACTATTGCACAACACAGAGTTTAGCATGACAAGATTGAGTGCTTAGGCCTATCGCGTGATAGGGGTTTGTGGTAGGTATCCCTGGTCAGACTTGAACCAGGGACCTTCTGCACGGGGAAGTAGATAGATAGGTAGTTATTAGTGCCACTGAGGGAAAGGGGAAATCACAATTAAAAGCTAGAGGAAAGGCTTAATATCAAATTCCTCGTTTAAGCCTTCTGGAGACATTGTGTTGAGATAATAGATCCAATATGTCTCACGTTGGAGGAGCAACCTTTCAAGATCTCCACCTCTCGGTGGATTTTGAACTCTTTCTATACCAACATAACGCAGATTATTGAGGTTATGACCAGCTATTTTGAAATGTGCAGCAACAGGATTGCGTTCGTCACCATTTCTTATACTGCTCCTATGTTCGGTGATTCTGGTACGTAGGGCGCGAGAGGTCTTGCCCACGTATGCCAACCCACAGGGGCAACGGATGAGATATATCACATGCGTGGTGCTGCATGTAATCGCACCACGGATGGATATATCCCGGCCGGTGTGTGGATGACTGAAAACCTTGCATTTTTTAGTGTAAGTACATTGTACACAGTTGCCACATCTATAATTGCCATCTGGCACAGTTGGGAATATGGAACTCTTCTGACTACCCAAATCTGATTTGACCAAACAGTCCCTCAAGTTGGGAGAGCGCTTAAATACAAGTCTTGGTTTTTCTGGAAACACTTTTTTTAACTTTGGGTCAGACTGGATAATGTGCCAATGTTTTTGAATGGCCTCTCTTAACTCTGTGCCCAGTGGAGAATATTTAGTGCAGCACATGGGGGGGTTGTTCACGGTTTTCCTGTTTTTGGGGCGCAGGCAATCGTTTTGTGTTACCTGGTCAAAGCGCTCACTAGCTGCGTCCACCCACTCTTTTTTATACCCTCTACTGAGGAACCTGTTAGAGAGATCTAAAGACTGTTTTGCATAAGAAGCATCCTCACTACATATCCTCCGAACCCTGTGGAACTGGCTGACTGGCAGACTTTTTATCAAGGGACGTGGGTGAAAACTGTCACCCCTTAAGAGGGAATTGCGGTCTGTTGGTTTGCGAAACAAATCAGTGTGTATGAAATTATCCCTCTTGTAGATTTGTACATCAAGGAAGCTAATGCGCTCCCTATTAAATTCCAGTGTAAATTTGAGATGGTCATTACAGGAATTTAAATAATTATGAAAGTCTGTCAGCTCATCCACATTACAATCCATGATTACAAATATGTCATCAATGTACCTTTTATATAATAAAATATTGGAATAGAACGGATTGACAGGGTTCAGCACAAAACAGTGTTCAAACAGACCCATATATAAACAAGCATAGTTTGGCGCCATCTTGCTGCCCATTGCGGTGCCCTTCAGTTGCAGATAAAAATCACTCTGGAAACAAAAATAATTATGAGTCAAGACCATATTAGCTAGATCCAATATGCACTCTGTGCTAGGTTTCGATGTAGGCGGGCGTTGCCTAAGAAAGAACTGAAGAGCCTCAAGTCCACCCTCATGAGGTATATTTGTATACAGACTCTGAACATCAAAGGTGGCAAATATACATGAGTCAGTTATATTCCCATATGATTTAAGTAAATTGATGAAGTCTATAGAATCCCTTATGTAAGAGGGCAGACCAGTAACCTCTGACTTAATAAAATAATCCACATATGCAGAGATGTTCTCTGTGAGGCTACCAATTCCACTCACAATAGGCCTACCAATTAAAGGAGTAGTTAAACCCTTATGGACCTTAGGGAGGGTGTATATGATAGGAATAACAGGGTGATTAACCTTCAGAAATTCAAAAGTGCTCTTATCAAATTCAGAGTTATTGAGGTGAGTGGATAATTTTGATTCCACATGAGACTTGAACCTCAAAGTCGGATCTGATGGCAGTTTCTCATAAAATATGGTATCATTCAGCTGTCTGTTCATTTCAGAGACATAATCCGTAACATTTTGCAACACAATAGCGCCCCCCTTATCAGCATTTGATATTAAGCCTTTCCTCTAGCTTTTAATTGTGATTTCCCCTTTCCCTCAGTGGCACTAATAACTACCTATCTATCTACTTCCCCGTGCAGAAGGTCCCTGGTTCAAGTCTGACCAGGGATACCTACCACAAACCCCTATCACGCGATAGGCCTAAGCACTCAATCTTGTCATGCTAAACTCTGTGTTGTGCAATAGTATATTGCTTTCTATATCATGAACTGCATCTGTAACTCTTTTTTCATGATTGTAGGTTTTATTCTTTTTAATTCATTCATGCATATACACATATATCTTGTTTGCTTAATGTGCATGCCATTATAAATGTATGTTGTATGCTTTTTGTATATATTTCTTAAATTGTTGTGTAAATAAGAGTTTGTTTTCTGCCCAGGTTTGATTGGAAGATGGTAATTTGGGAGCCTCCCAACTCCCAGGTGCCACGTTTCACCACTGATTAGTGGCTCAGTATAAAACAGCTTCCTTGTCTGCCTCCTTAATATTTGCCTGACGAAGACCTCACGGTCGAAACGTTGCAGTTGTTGCCTGAACTAAAATAAAAAGTGTGTTTTGGAGCATATAAACAGTGTGCGGGCGTTCCTCTCCATTATACAGTATGGACATACCGGACAATGCATGCCAAAAAGGGGGAACATTTTCATTTACACTTATGTGTATTTCAAAAAAATAAATAAATAAAAAAAATCATTAAAAAAACCTTCATAAAAATTATTTTTTAATTACTTTCTGTGAACAAAATCATGCCGTGTGATGACACATATCCACTATCACAGCAATAAAAGCCATTAGGAATTAAGCTGACCTGTTTTATGCTATTTCCGAATCAGAAACAACGGCGCTACCCAAAGGTTGACGTCAGGGAAATTCCAGTTAAGCAGGCACTGGCCAGACTCAGTTGCCGGTAAAATGCAGAATGTGAATGTTGCAACGGCAAATGAGGCTGGTTGCAACGGCAAATGAGGCTGGTTCCAGGCTATAACAGAACACTCATCGCATTGTGAACTTGTAATAGACAAGCTATTTTTTTTAGTGCATCACAAAGGGCAGGGGTGGGCAATTATTTTTTGCAAGGGGCCAAATGAGATTCATAAAATATTGTGGAGGGACAAGACTGAAGTCTGAATTAAAGTCTGCGTTATATTAATTTAATTTCAAGATAAAATAAAGACCAACCATTTTGACACCAGGGCCCTCGATTTATTCAGTATTTGAGCCACAGATGACCAACATTTTGATATTTTAGCCCCACAGAACCCTAAACTAAAAAATGTATTTTGCTTTTGCCCACAATACCAGGCTGGATTGCACAAACAAAACAGTCAAACATTACGGAGCCCCTAATAGGACATGTACGAGTAAATTAAAAACCCAAAGGTTTCTCGTGCGCACGAGAAACTTTCTCGTGCGCACGTGAAACTTTTCCCGTGGGCTCGCAAAACTTTCTCGTGCCCACGAGAAAAGTTTCACGTGCGCACCAGAAAGTTTCTGGTGCGCACGAGAAACTTGGCTAGAACGCTACTAAGGGCTCCGTAATCTATATGGTTGGCAACGCGATTTTTCAGTTGCCACCCGAAATAAAGCAGCGGGGTTGGGAAGGAGCGTTTGTTTTAACTGACGGCTACTACTAGTAGGGCGGGGCGAAGCATAGTTTTACTGAGGTTATGTTTAGGGTTAGTTGCCGCATAAAGCACCGTCTAACTCTCACCCTAGCCTAACTCTAACCCTAAACATAACGCCAGTAAAACTAGGCTATGCCTAAACCTAATCCTAGCATGTAAACCTAATCCTAGCATGTAAAACTCTATTTAATGCCCTAAAACAACGGGGGTACACAAGGACCTTTCTAAGAAAAACCTTTGACACCTTTCGAGAGGTGAAAGAGAGGGATGAAAGACCCCAAATTGCTCTAGTAACCACATATTCAACATTAAGCAAAATAGCTAGCATGAGGATCAAAAGGAACTTCGCAAGAAGGGCAGAAGATCCACTAGAGGGATACAAAATAATACCCGCCTACAGAAAAAATAAAAACTTAAGATTACCTGGTCCACAGCAAACTCAAAGGAACAAACAGAACCCTCCCGAAAAGCCCCGATTACTTTAAACCCAAACCACTAGTGAAAAATAGATCAAGGAAAATCATGATAGGGATAAAACAAAACATTACAGCGTCCACAAAAACTGTGTCTATCTAATCACATGCAACAAATGCAAGTTACAATATGTAGGGGAAACCAGAAACACAATAGCGGATAGACTTAACCAACATAGATATAACATAAAAAATGCCAAAGAGATGTCACTAATAGTAGAACATTTTATGGGACATGGAATTGGGGCAATGGAAGTGTGCGGATTAGAATCAAATCAAACATGGACAGAGGGAGAGAGGAAGTTTGCAGAAAAACAATGGATTTTAAAACTTAATACAACATTTCCACAGGGTTTAAACGACTATGAAAGATAATTAAGATTATTTATCTCAGACCTAGATAGACTCCTTCAACATTCTCTGTATTGTACTCCTACATAATGTTGTAGGATACAAAACATTGAAGTCTTTTACCACAAACCTAAACTTAACCTCAGTAAACCTATGCCTAAACCTAACCTAACCCTAACCATAACCTCAGTAAAACTTCCTTCACCCCGCCCTACTAGTAGTAGCTGGCAGTTACAAGCGCTCCTTCCCAACCCCACTGCTTTATTTCGGATGGCAACTGAAAAATCGCATTGCCAACCATATAGATAGATCTATGGAGCCCTTAATAGCGTTCTAGCCAAGTTTCTCGTGCGCACCAGAAACTTCCGGGTGCGCACGTGAAACTTTTCTCGTGGGCACGAGAAAGTTTTGCGTGCCCACGGGAAAAGTTTCTCGTGCGCACGAGAAACCTTTGGGTTTTAATTTACTCGTACATGTCCTATTAGGGGCTCCGCAAAACATAGATCAAAAATGACCAGAACTGGTGGGGGAGACCACATAAAAACATCATTTTAACAAATACTATACGCCTTTTTTAGAAAATTATTTCTCTTCATATAGCAATAATACCTGATGATCATGATTTAAGTTGAAGAAAAAAATCATGGCACTCAATCTTTAACTGGAACTCTCTCGACGACCTCTGGTGGTCCCCGGAGAACTGGTTAAAACCACAATACCCTTTCACGGGCCGGTCTATGATAAAGAATGAGGATAAAGCACGGGGCGTGGTGCAGGCTGGTGCCGGAGGTTTGCACATGCTCGGTGTAAACAGGAACTGCTATGGTGGAATGTTCCAGCAGAGGCTCTAGATAGAAATCCCATAACTTGTGATGTAAATAATGAGATCCCGAGTAGTTGTGAATTGATCAGCAACACTCTCCCCTTTTCAAACGTTTTATATCATCCACAGCACTTGAATAAACAGTATCCATGTTGCTTTGTCATTAAAAAATACAAGTTGAACATATGTACTGCAATCTAAGCAAGTATCAAGAATATAGAAATCTAAAAAAGAAAAATATACAAAACATTCCCATGTAGTAAATGTATTTGTCGTGGTCTTTCAGTCTGCACAGCATTTTTTTCCACACAGTAGCTAAGTTGACAATTGACATAATATTTAAAATAAAGATCGAAGCATCAAATTATTCTCTTTTTATACTGTATACTTGTATTATTTCAGTTTAGGGTCAGCAACTTTAGCACCTCTGCTGGAACATTCCACCATAGCAGTTCCTGTTTACACTGAGCATGTGCAAACCTCCGGCACCAGCCTGCTCCACGCCCCCCGGGCACTATCCTCTTTATTTATCATAGGGGCCGGTCAGAGTCAGCCAAAGGGCCATATTTGGCCCCCAGCCGGGCCGCATAATGCCCAGGTATGACAAAGGGGAAGGCGTCTCCTACCCAGCAGCTCCATGCAGAGCTGCGCGTCGACGCGGCCGTCCTCCGTCAGTGCTCCCAGTACCAGACCGTCTGCACCGTGGCTCTTCATCAGCTCCATGTCCTTCCTCATCACCTCCACCTCCCGGTCCGAGTACAGGAAGTCCCCACCGCGAGGACGGATCATCACGTAGACTGGGATCTTCACGTAGCGCTTCACCACCTCCAGCAGACCTGCAGCAATGTATGACCAAAACAACGAGTCTTAGTTGTGACCTAGGCCCAGTGTTGCCGACTTGTTGCCGCATTTGTCGCTATATTTACCGTAATTTCCGGACGATATGCTGCTACTTTTGTCACATGCTTTTGACCCTGCGGCTTATACAACGGTGCGGCCAATCTATGGATTTTTACAGGTGTTTTTTTTTTTCAACAGGTGGTCCGGGGACCACCAGTGGTCCCTGAGAGGGTTCCAGGTGGGCCCTCCAGACTAAATGATGGAAAGTTGGTTAACCAGATGTAACTCTTTGAGATCATAAACATGAAACCAAATGGACCCTTGCGGGTCCATTTGGTTTCATGTTTACACTCTCAAGAGTTATGATATTCACCATCTAAGTTAGCACCACTTAATTCATAAGTCATGGTCATTTTGATCATGTTTTGCCTGTTTTGTTTGCGAAAATCCATCCTGGAATTGTGGACAAAACCAAAAGAAATATTTTTGGGTTCTGTGGGGTGAAAATGTTGTCAAATGTTGGTCTGTAGCAAATGCTGAATAAATAGTGGGCCCTGGGATCAAAAAGGTTGAAAACCACTGCTCTAACATGAAGCTTGTTGTCTGGTGCGGCTTATACATGGAAAAATCTGAATTTTGCCCCAAATTTAGCTGGTGCGGCTTATATTCAGGTGAGCCTTATATATATATATATTATATATTCAGGTTCGGCTTATAGTCCAGAAATTACGGTAGCTTTTTTCAGACCCCCCTAGTGCCAAAATTAGTGGAAACTCCTGGCGGAAAATCTAGTGCTTTTTTCTAGTGAGTTGGGGCGAAATTGGTTGACAGGCACCAGAGATAAAAGCCCTCGTTTTTCACTATTTTTCCTCCTATGATAGAGTCCTCCGACCTTCCTAGAAAGGACCACTGGTAACCAAAAGGAGCCTTATAGATCTCTAACTCTTGAGATTGTTTCATTTCAGACAGGAACCATATCCACTCACCAACAGTTAGGTATAAGGCCTCCTTCTAGACATGAACCATATCCACTCACCAACAGTAGGAGTCAGCCCTCCTTCGAGACATGAACCATATCCAGGGGTTGACACTAAGGTCTCCGAGGCACTTCTTGCCCATCGGGCAAGTGCAAGTCAGGTTCTACTTGCCCTCAGGTCATGGTCACTTGCCCCCCAAAAATATAGTGTAAATTTTGCATTTAAGTTTACTTGGGTGCTTTAAACCAAGGGTTTTCAACAGGTGGTCCGGGGACCACCAGTGGTCCCTGAGAGGGTTCCAGGTGGTCCCCAGTTAAGTTTGTTAACCAGGTGTAACTCTTGAGAACGTAAAAATGTTTACGCTCTCAGGAGTTAAAATTCACCATCTTAATTAGAAGATTAATGTAGAAGATTAATGGTCATTTTGATGTGTATGTTAATTTGGCTGTTTTGTTTCCCAAATCCAGCCTGGAATTGTGGATATCTAGAAAGCAGTGAAAGACACAGAGGCAGAGTGCAATGACTGCCTTCAAGACCAATTCATCTTGTGTTGTGTTATAGTGCACGGAGTTGCACACTTGCCCGATCGGACAACCAGGTAGCAGTCTTCACTTGCCCCAGCTTTTTTTTTACTTGCCCCGGGCAAGCGGGCAAGTGTTAGTGTCAAGCCCTGAATTATCCACTCACCAACAGTAGGAGTCAGCCCTCCTTCAAGTAGGCTCGAACACAGCTCCAGACGCCCAGCACCTACAGGTGTGTTACAAAAGATAATAACCATACAAATACAGTATGTCAACAACACCGTACAACTGACCTTTGAACACCAATGGGATGTGTCCTGTTTATAGAGATGCGCAGTGACGTCACCGCCCCTGTTCCGGAAGTCTTTTCCCCATTCATTTTTCTCATAGACTTTTCGAAAATAATTTATATCAAGACGATTATGCCGCGGACAAAGCCAACTTGAGTCGTGACGAATCATGATGACACACACAAACTTTTGGGACAATAAAATAATTTCTAAGATGAAAAACGAAACAAAAAGTCTTGTATCATGCCGTTTTCTACTTCTTCCTTATTATATATTATATGACGATATTGTGTTTGTTGTCATGATTTGTCACGATCCGAGTTGGCTTTGGCCGTGGCGCAATCGTGTTTTTATTAACCATTTTCGAAAAGTCTATGAGAAAAATGAATGGGGAAAAGACTTCCGGAACAGGGGCGGTGACGTCACTGCGCATCTCTATTACCGTGGTACTACCAGAGCCAGATCTAGGGATGGGCATGTGGGGGGGGGGGCAATGCCCCCCCTAAATGCCCAGACTGCCCCACCAAACATGATGGCATGCAAAACAACCCACATTTCAAAGGTATTGCACAAAGGTAAAGTGCATACGTTTAAAATTTGAAAAACATTATGCTGCTAACTAACTACAATCGTCTCGCCATTGAATCAACAGCATTTCATTATTGAAAACAGAACATTCTCTTGGTCAGACCTTTAGCTTTATGCATGCTGTGTGCCTGTTGTAACTTCAACAACAACTGATGTTATTATTGATGCTTTACTTGACTAATATGAGTCCTGTGGGTCACAGAACTAGAGAATTGGGAAATGTTACATCCGGGCCTGTGTACAACTACTATTATAATCTATGTGTGAGTTGAGTGTTCTGTCAGTGTGTGTGTGTGTGTGTGTGTGTGTGTGTGTGTGTGTGTGTGTGTGTGTGTGTGTGTGTGTGTGTGTGTGTGTGTGTGTGTTTTACCAACCCCCCCGCTCAGCATTCACAGCAGACTCCACAGAGTCTACGCACACCTCCATCAAGTATCCCTCTGCCATCCTAGGAGAGAGAGAGAGAGACAGAGAGAGAGAGACAGAGAGAGAGAGAGAGACAGAGAGAGAGAGAGAGAGACAGAGAGAGAGAGAGAGAGTTTTGTGAGCTGCTGTGACAGGATGAGAAATGCAGATGCAACACAACCACCCTAAAGAACAATCATTGTGGGTATTCTTGCATCAGATGAACTTGGTACATAGAAACGGATTCATTGATTGATGATTCTGACTCTGAAATGTAGATCATTGTAGTACTTTATATGTTGTTGTAGGCTACTGTTGTACTGTTTGGCCATGTAAACCTATGTTTTCTCGTGCCAATAAATCCATTTGATTAGAATTGAATCAAATTGAATTCAATTAGAGAGAGAGTTATAATGTAATACTGAATACATACTGCGCATACTAATACTGTAATTCAAACTGTAATACTGTACAGACATTGTTTTGCCTAATTCTCAGCCTAATCTCTTACACCTTTTTTCTTTGGCAATGTCAACATCAATATATTGCTTTCTTGTGAAAATAAAGCTCTTTTGACTTTAATAGAGAGAGTTTTGATAAGTTATGTCAAAGGGGAATTCCACCCATTTTCATTTTTTTTCCTGAGAGGATACAAATGTGATTGGGTTCACATTTGTATCCTCTCAGGAAAAAGGGGTCTGAAAGAAAAATCATTAACATGGTGAAATACATCTTGATGATGTCATCAAGATGTTTCACCATGTTAGTGCTTTTCTTCAGACCTCCATTTCTTGGGAACACAGAATGGGGGAACTTTTTTTTTTATCATGTCCACACACACAACATCTCTAAGGTATATTCATGACACATTAAAATGTTAAAAAGGGGTAGACCAGGGGTTCTCAACAGGTGGTCCGGGGACCACCAGTGGTCCTTGAGAAGGTTCCAGGTGGTCCCCAGGTTAAATGATGGAAAGTTGGTTAACCAGATGTAACTCTTGAGAGTGTAAAAATGAAACCAAATGGACCCTTGCGGGTCCATTTGGTTTCATTTTCACACTCTCAAGAGTTAAAACATTCACCATCAGAATTAGCACCACTTAATTAAGAAGTTTACACTGTTTGTTGGCAAAATCCAGCCTGGAATTGTGGACAAACCCCAAAAGAATTCTTTAATTTTTGGTCTTTGCTGTAAAAATGTAATCAAATGGTGGTCCGTGGCTCAAAGGCTGAATAAATGGTGGTCCCTGGAGTAAAAAAGGTTGAAAACCCCTGCATAAAAATGGGTGGACTTCCCCTTTAACATTAGTGGAGCAGGCAGGTACACACACACCGTCTTACCTTCCTTGGGTCGGTTCTATTTCTGTCTATTCCATTGCATGTGGTTTTTTGGAGTGTGTTTTGGTGACCTGACGTTATAGTGGAGCGGGTTAGCAAAACTATTGTTCACTTTTTGAGAAAAGCGTGAAAATTGGTACACGCATAGCCAAAGACATTCTAAAATATTTGGATGTGGAGGCATCTTGAATTCCAAGATGGCGGCCCCCAAAATCCAAGATGTCTGCCCAGAAATGTGGTTTTTCTGTCATAACTTGAAATGCATTGATTTTACGCCCATAGATGTATTGAACGTTAATACAAAGTTGGCCATTACGGACGATTTGGTACCAAGTACGTGTCTGTATCTTCTACGGTTCTTGAGATACAGCATATAGGCACTTTCACAGATTGAGGAGAGCAAGACATTTGTAACATTGATTCTTAAGTCAATCAAATGGTCATACAGACATGAAAATTGGTACACACACTCTGCAAACCCCACTATTTCTAAAAGTACTGCATGCCCTGCAAAATTCCAAGATGGCAGCCCCCAAAATCCAAGATGTCTGTCCAAAAATGTGGTTTTTCCTTCATAACTCGAAATACGAAGATCTTAAGCCCCATAGATGTATTGAACGTTAATATAAAGTTGGTTATTACAGACATTTTGATACCAAGTACATGTCTCTATGTACTACGGTTCTTGAGTTACAACATATCCGTATTCATGAGGCACCAAAAGTGTAACATTTTGGCACATTTCACTATTTAACTCAAAGATCCCTTCATCACTTTCAGGAATCATTTTCAGGAAATGGACCTACATGTATCTGCTATCATAAACCACTTCAAGTTTCTCAATTGATGAAACGGGTCGGGAGTTATTAAACCGATCGTAAAGGGCTGTTTCAGTTTAAATTTGCTGCGTATAGTTAGCGAACATAAGCCACCCAGAAATGTCTGTCTGTGCATCCCTCCTTCACAATAAGTGTATATCTGAAGCGGACGCACCAAGTGCAGCATGTGTCCTAGTATAATGGTATAATATGCTAATAGGCGTAATAGTGTAATATATGCAATAGTGTAATAGGGCTAATAGTGTAATCTATGCAATAGCGGTATACTGTAATAGGGAATATATGTAATAGTGATAGTGTAACATGTGTAAGAGCGTAATAGGGTAATGTGTAATAGTGTCATAGTGCAACATGTGTAATAGGGCAATATGTGTAATAGTGTCATAGTGTAACAGGGTGTAATAGGGTGTAATAGGGTAATAGGTTAATATGTGTAATAGTGTAATATATGTGCATTAAGGTAAGAGTGTGGTATATGAAATAGCTGTATAGTGTAATTGCCCTATTACACATATATTACACTATTACACGTATTAGCCTATTACACATATTACACTATTACACATATTGCACTATTACACATGTTGCACTATTACACCATTACACATGTTATACTATGACACTATTACACATATTACCCTATTACGCTATTACACATGTTGCACTATGACACTATTTCACATATTACCCTATTACACTATCACACATGTTACACCATGACACTATTACACATAGTGCCCTATTACACTATTACACGTGTTACACTATGACACTATTACACATATTACCCTATGACACTATTACACATATTATCCTATTACACTATTACACATATTACACTATGACACTATTACATATATTACACTATTACACATGTTACACTATGACACTATTACCCTATTACACTATTACACATGTTACACTATGACACTATTACACATATTGCCCTATTACACTATTACACATATTACCCTAATGCACTATTACACATGTTACACTATGACACTATTACATATATTACCCTATTACAGTATACCGCTATTGCATATATTACACTATTAGCCCTATTACACTATTATGCCTATTAGCATATTATACCATTATACTAGGACACATGCTGCACTTGATGCGTCCGCTTCAGATATACACTTATTGTGAAGGGCAGATGCACAGACAGACATTTCTGGGTGGCTTATGTTCGCTAACTATACGCAGCAAATTTAGCACTGAAACAGCCCTTTACGATCGGTTTAATAACTCCTGACCCGTTTCATCAATTGAGAAACTTGAAGTGGTTTATGATAGCAGATACATGTAGGTCCATTTCCTGAAAATGATTCCTGAAAGTGATTAAGGGATCTTTGAGTTAAATAGTGAAATGTGCCAAAATGTTACACTTTTGGTGCCTCATGAATACGGATATGTTGTAACTCAAGAACCGTAGTACATAGAGACATGTACTTGGTATCAAAATGTCCGTAATGCCCAACTTTATATTAACGTTCAATACATCTATGGGGCTTAAGATCTTCGTATTTCGAGTTATGAAGGAAAAACCACATTTTTGGACAGACATCTTGGATTTTGGGGGCTGCCATCTTGGAATTTTGCAGGGCATGCAGTACTTTTAGAAATAGTGGGGTTTGCAGAGTGTGTGTACCAATTTTCATGTCTGTATGACCATTGGATTGACTTAAGAATCAATGTTACAAATGTCTTGCTCTCCTCGATCTGTGAAAGTACCTATATGCTGTATCTCAAGAACCGTAGGAGATACAGACACGTACTTGGTACCAAATCGTCCGTAATGGCCAACTTTGTATTAACGTTCAATACATCTATGGGCGTAAAATCAATGCATTTCAAGTTATGAAGGAAAAACCACATTTCTGGGCAGACATCTTGGATTTTGGGGCCGCCATCTTGGAATTCAAGATGCCTCCACATCCAAATATTTTTTAAATGTCTTTGGCTATGTGTGTACCAATTTTCACGCTTTTCTCAAAAAGTGAACAATCTGCCCTAATAAGAGAGCTAAACCGCTCCACTATTACTCTTGTGTGTGTTTGTGTGTGTCATGTGTCGTGTGTAAAAAATGTTTTCCTTCCGCAACGCTCGTTTTTAATCACCGTATCTGACGGAATAGTTTGTAGCGAGTCAAGCCCCGCCCGGCGCGCTGCGATGTGGCATAAAGCGAGCAACCCCTGCGCCCTCACCCGCGTTGCCATGTCTGCTTATTATAAGCGAGTTTGGGCTTGTTTTTGCTATGAATTGCTAGCACACGGGAAAAGGCCAGGCTGATTGATTGATTGATTGATTGATTCAAATAGAAGAACAGATAAATGAAACAGATGTATTACAGTAGATGTCACCTCTGTTGATAACACCAGTGTTGGGCAATATTACTTAGGAGGGTCACTTATGACCCCTTATGACTTATCAAATAATAATACTTCACTTATTGCTAGAGTGAAATAATATAATTAATAATAATTATTTAATAATATAATGTATCCCACCCACAAAGTAGTCCCCCTGTCCCACCTACTTATTGCACATTTTGGAAGAGTAATCATCTTGACTTTACTTTTGCTGGAAAAGGTAATAATATTACAGTAATATGTAATATTTAATTAGTTACTGCCCAACACTGGTCTGCACTACAGGTACTCAAACTGTTAAAAGGATCTCTGGGTAATAAGTCAAATATGCCTTAAACCACTATATTTGCCTTCTATAACTAACTAAAACATGCAGATAAAAACATCTTCAATACTTTATTTATTTCATAAATAGACAATCTTTCACTCAATAGGAAGTGCTCCTGTCACAGGATGATGATGTCACATGAGCATATGAATTCCCTATATTCCATAGAGAGCCAGACCACACAAGGACATATGACATCAACCTGCGACAGGTGCAGTTCCTGTTGAGTGAAATATTCTCTATTTATGAAAGAAATAAGATGCCATTGGTGTTTTTATTTGATTATTTTAGTTGTATAGGGAAAGTATAATGTATAATGTTTTAAGTGATATTTGATTTATTAGTCAGGGATCAGGGCATGACAACATTCCCTCCAAATTTCTCAGAGACTCAGCCAGCTCTATAGCTCCAGTCATTACACACATAGTTAACCTCTCCATCAAACAAGGACAGGTCCCCCAAGATTTCAAACTGGCAAAAGTAACCGCCCTACACAAGAAAGGGAGCAAATTGGACCCCGGCAACTACCGCCCGATCTCTATTCTAACCTCCATCTCGAAAGTGATGGAAAAAATAGTCTACGAACAGGTGGAAAAGTACCTTGCCACCAAAAAACTAATGTACGAATTCCAATCTGGCTTTAGAACATCCCACTCCACTGACACATGCCTCCTCTATCTGAGCGACCACATCAGGCAGGAAGTGGATGATGGCAAATACTGCGGCATGGTCATGCTGGACCTCCAAAAGGCCTTTGACACTGTGAACCACTCCATACTGCTTAACAAACTGAGTGCAATTGGCTTTGATAGCACATCAGTGAGCTGGATGCAATCCTACTTAGAGGGGAGAGAACAGATGGTGGAGGTGAACGGTACTCTGTCCCCCCCCTCCCTGTGAGCTGTGGCGTTCCACAAGGAAGCATACTAGGACCTCTACTGTTCCTTATATATGCGAACGACATGACATCAGCTTGTGACTGCAAATTGTTCCTGTTTGCCGATGACTCAGCATTGCTGGTTTCGCACAAGAACAAACAGCAGGTTGAAAAAGCCCTCAGTTCAGAACTCAGTAGAATTTGCACCTGGCTCGCTGATAACAAACTATCACTACACCTTGGCAAAACCGAATCTATACTCTTTGGTACAAATGCTAAGCTCAGCAAGGCAGATGGCCTCACGGTCAAAGTGGGGGACAACATTATCACTCGGAAAGAAGAAATTACCTACCTGGGTTCCATCCTGGAGGCAAATCTTTCCAGTGATAAAATGGCCGCCAATGTAATCAGAAAAGGTCAACCAAAGGATTAGATTCCTATACAGGATCTCCTCATTGGTCAACAAAGACACTTTGAAGACCATAACTGGAGCCCTGATACAAGGTTCCTTTGACTACCCTGCACCTCTTGGTACCACAGCACCTCGAAGACCTTGAAAACAAGGCTACAGACCTCACAAAACAAACTGGTCAGGCTGTTACTTGGCCTCACGCCCCGAACCCACCTCACCCCTGCCCACTTTGACAGTCTGGGTTGGCTTAGGGTTGACGACAGAGTCCAACACCTCGCAATGGGTCTGGTCCACAAGATTCGATACTCTACCAAAATACCCTTGTACCTCTCCAAATACTTCCTAAATGTCAATGAGGTTCACTCTCACAACACCAGAGGGAGTGCCACTAACCATGTTCAACCCAGATTTGGCACAAACAAGGGACTTAATTCCTTCCGCTCATATGCAACCAAAATGTGGAACACCCTACCAACAGTCATTAAGACTTGTGAATCCCTTGACTCCTTCAAAACCGCTCTCAAGGGGCACCTACAGATGGCTGCAATTCGAAACTGGCCTCTGTAAAACAAAATTGTATATAAAATCCCTCCACCCACCCCCTCTCCTCTTTGTACATTTCTCTTTTCCCTTTTTACCTCCATTATGAGTTTACCTCCATGATCTGCTGCTTCTGACTTCACTGAAGTAGTTGTTTTGTATGTATTTGAATGCCTTAATGAAATGAACAAGTTGTCCACTATTGTAAACAAGTGTATGCTTAACTAGTGTGTCCAATCAGCTCTGTCGTTGCAACACATCCTCAGAGCCTAAAAGGTAAAACTTGCCTTTTATCCAGACCACGTAAAAGGACCATGTCGCCTTCTGAGACCCTCGTAAAAGGACTTCTATGCCTTTTCTCTAAAAAGGCGTTCCGTGCCTTTTCCGTCAGAAGGCATAATGTGAAGTCTTAATACAGTTCATCAGAAAGCGGTCATGTGAAGTCAAAAGACACATTTTGACTTCTTGTCAGAAGGCATATTGTGAAGTCTAAATACGTTCCTCAGAAAGCAGTGATGTCATACGTCCAAAGGCACATTCTGACCTCTTGTCAGAAGGCATAATGTGAAGTCTTCCATTTGTTGTTGTCAATATTAGGCTATTATTAATGTTGTAAACGTCCCCCTGCAATATGACTAAAGCGTCTCCCTCCACCCACCCGCCCCCCGTCCCCCCGCAGTTAGGTGTCATAGTCATAGAACGACAGTTACGTAGAACATAGAACGATATACTTTAAGGGGGGGGGGGGGATTACTTGCATGCAGATCCGCCGGATACAAAGGTTCCGTTTCCGGTTCTGCCTGAACACGTTTAGTTTAGGCTGTGCATAATGCATTGATATATGTATTTATTTTTCCATAGCGTGCGTTTCAATATTCATATTGAATGTTGGCCGAGTTGGCCCATCACCTTGTTGTTATTTATTGTATTCTTATTATTTTAATTTGATCTCGACTCTCATCAAATGACGTACTTCCTCCCTCCATGATGCATTGCGCTTCTCACACGGTAAGAAACAGCGTGTGTTTGTTTACGTTCTCTGCAGCATAATATAATAATAACTATTAAATACATATTTTATCTGTACCACAACATCACACCTGGCTCTGTAATCTGTATACTACTTAGGACAATTCGATAAACACAGCTCTTAGCCGGCATGCTAATAACCCGGCATGCTTGGTTCTCGAAAGGGCCCGGGGTCCGGGACGTGTCTTGGGCCCCGGGGACCCCCATGTGTCCTTTATGAAGTGTCACGGGGTCCCCAGCTAAATGAGGGTTATTAGGAACCAATTGGACCTTTTAACACAGTACATAAACACAGCTAATTTCTAGCCGACATGCTTGCTAACCCAAGCTAGGTTGGGTTTTGGTTCTCAATCAAAGGGTCCGGGGGTCCGGGCTGGTCTTGCTTGGACCCCGGGGACCCCCATGGGTCCTTGGTGAAGTGTCAGGGGGTCCCCAGCTAAATAGGAACCAATTGGACTCGTATTTGACTCAGTGTGTACAAACTGACTCAGTGTGTACAAATGGAACCAAATGGATCCATTTGTACACTGTCAGGGCCTCAGGCTTGTAAAGGTCCATTTTGACCCCTAAATGAACCCAGGGAGTCCCTGGGAAAACGACTTTGAGAAACCATGAGCTAAGCTAACAAATATTGTTTATTGTTGTTTTTTATTACTTTGGTGCTATGGGGTTGTCTATGTACCCCATGTTGTGCATCCAGCTAAGCCAGTGGTCCTCAAAACTTTGCATTCTGGTCTCCCCTTGAAACTCTGAAAGTGTACAAATGGTTCCATTTGTACACTTTCAGAGTTACAGACTTGTAAAGGTCGAGAGTCCCAGGAAATCCACTTTGAGAAACCCTGAGCTAAGCTAACAGTACCAGTAGCCTAGTATCTATCTATCTATCTATCTATCTATCTATGCTACGTTATGCTGTGTTATGCATGTGTAGGAAGCTTAGCTCGGAAGCGGGGATCGAACCCGGGACTCCCACTCGCCAGTCCAACGCACAACAAGTCGCGCCAATAAGGCTGGCGGGGTTGTTGTCGCTGGCTCATGGCTGGGTGCTACATTCACCCCCTTGATCTTTTGGAGCGCGTCCTCGCGCTTCACACTTCACACCACGGACCCCCGTACGTGATGTCCCTCATGTGGACCCGCAAGGACGTATACGGGTATATTGGGGATAACACCCGCACTCCAAATCCTGCCGACTACGCCAGATTGTAGTATTACGCGGAAGCGGGGATCGAACCCGGGACTCCCACTCGCCAGTCCAACGCACAACAAGTCGCGCCAATAAGGCTGAGCCCGATTGGCGGGGTTGTTGTCGCTGTCTCATGGCTGGGTGCTACACATGCATTCGATGTCTATACAGTACATCTCACAATTTGTCAACCAGTGGAACACCATTTGCTTACATCTACTCTCAGTCAAAACTAAAGACCATTCTGCTATTGTTGAATAAGATTTTGTCCACAACTCCATGCTGTATTTGTGTTGTTACCATAGGAGAGCTAAGAGGCAAACGTTGATCAAAATAGCATTTCTTAATTCCTTCTCTGTGCTTGTGTAGACTTCTCGTAAATTAAGTGGTGTAGTGATGCAACAGTGATTTTACTCTTAAGAGTGTTGCATCATTTAGCTGGGGACCACCCGGAACCCCCTCAAGGACCACTGGTTGAAAAGCATTAGTACAATCATCTTAAAGCTTGCATCGCCATGCCACATGTTGTAAGCTTATGGACCTAATCCATGAGTTGTTATTTATTCCTTTGGGATCCTTGACATGAGAAGCTTGTAGATCCAATGACATAAGTTATCTGAGGGCTGTTGTTTTCTGTTGTACGATGAGAGATATTCAATTCTGATTATTGTGTTTTTCTTACAGATCCTGCAAACAAACATAATTTAACTTTTTCTCAACAAACAAACAAACAAAAGGCACTTTTAAGAGCCACTCTATCTATCTATCTATCTATCCCCCCTAATCCCCTCATCCTCCATCTCCCCTCTCCCCCCCACACACATTTCTCTCTCTCTGTGTGTGTGTTCGAGTGTGTTTACCCGTGCTTGTCTTGTTTGTCTTTGTCTGTTTTTTGTCACCATGGGTGACCCTAAAGATGTTGTGGCAGAACTCAAAAGGAGGATAAATAAGGCAGAAGCCAACATGGTCGTCAACATGGTAAAAAAAGCAATTCCTCCAGAGTCTCCGCCGAAGTCGAAGGCAAAGCCTCCTAAACCACTAGTGGTCTGGACAGAGCGAGACAGAAATGGCAATGTCATCCCTGCAAGGCAAAGATCCACCCGTAATCAGTCAAACCAGGGTCAGTGTTGTTATACCATTAACTAATGTATACCTGAGGCCGATTCTGTAATCACTAGTAAATTTAAAAATCTTTTGCGGCCCACCCATCTGACCACTGAACATGGCAGCCTATAGTTTGGTGGACCCTATGCATTTTCAGTGCACTTAATGTTGGTGATCGATTGTGTTCCAGCTTCTGAATCATGTTTTGCCTTAGTACACACATTGAGAACCACCGGTAGGGTACGTACAGCAGTATAAAAGCAGTATAAAATAAAAGCTCTTAAAATGTGTAATTTTGGGCTGTGATTGCAGAGACTTGGATGTTAAGCAGCAGTTATTGTCCAATGTCAGTCCAAATACTTTATTAACCATTGCTACACTGGCATAGCCTGATTGGCAGTTCACTCACATAGTGGACGTGTTGGATGGGCTGGTGCCTGGACCCAGGCTAACCCAACCCAGGCCAGCTGTTAAAACTGCTGTGTTGTTGTTGTTGTGTCATTCCTATTTGTTTACATATTCATAGGCAAATAAGGGGATGTTAATTGACCTGTCCATGATGGCTTGTGTTTTTTTTCTCCTTGTACTTTTTTCTTTTTTCTTTCTTTAAATTGTTTTCCCTCTTAACAGCTGGTCCTAGTCGGAAGGCTGATCCAGTGGTTTCCAGTCAGAAGACTATTCCCACTGTTCCTGACCCTACCTTTGACGAGGCATTTTCTCCACATGCAGTTGGTGTGTATTTCATTAGCACAAAGCAATATGTTCACATTATATTGGAATTATGTCATGGAGAAATGCTAATGACCTGTTTGTATGCCAAATTTGCCAGACTAACTGGCCACTACACTTTACAGCCATTGCATTCATTTTACTTTTGCTCGGGTAAAACTCAACAAAGTGTTGGTTTTTAATTGCCATACTATTTTAACAGAGTGTTTCATACAAGAGCTGCAGCTCTCAATGAGCACTGCCTCGGGCGCTGTTCAGAAGAAACCACATCAGCTGCTCTCCAGACTTCCACTGACTGGGCCACAAGGAAGCACCAACTTTCAGAGAGATGGCGGGCAGAGAGACCCCAGCTAGTTAACAGCGCAGCAGTGAAGGAAAATGTTGTCCCACACATCTGCCAACAGTGTGGCCTCAAACCCTCCTGTGTTCGCTGTCACGACTGTCAACCACGCCCCTTCCTCTGTGCTGAGTGTGACATCATCACACACTCCAGATATGTCTTACCATAGAGTAATAAAATAACAGAGGCCTGACTGGAGCGACAGCCCCGCCCCCTTGCCGTTCATTTCAATGCAAGTTGCTCATTGGCGCATGAAGCACCCGGAAGACCGCCGGAAGTGCGCCTATTTCCGCATTTGACCACCAAAATTTGGTGGTCAAATGCGGAAGTATTTCTCCATGAACGCGCCCGACGCAAGGGATTATGGGAACCATGAACGAGCGCCGTCGCGCACGAGCAAAGGAAAAAAAACATCAAAAAGCATCAAAAAACAAGCTTTTGGGTTTGCATTGAGCTTATTATCTGTCATATAATACATACGTTATATTTGAGAGGTAGTATATGACGTGAGGACCGCTGGTTTATTCAGAAAACAACTTAAAAACAAACTGCCCTGTCCGCGTGCACAAAGCAAACCAGCGTGCGTGCTCTCCGGCGGTCGTGCATGAATTCCACCCGCCTGCAGTACCAGACTTGACCACCAGGGCCCCCCCTGCTTCAAGCCTAGAGCCACTGACTGGCGGTGTGTGTCTTACACAACAGAGATGGCATGACTGCTGGCTTCTTCCAGCCATGGTCTCCATCCACATGCATTGTAGAAAATGCTCCTGCTCGTTGTGGTTAAGTTCTTGAATGTGAGTGTACAACGTATTTCACTTTGACACGTTGAGCTTGAATAATTGAAGAATTAGTGCTTTTCCCAAAAGGAGTGGACTGCAGACTTAAACAGGCAAACAATTAAATAAATGTTTCAAGTTCAAATAAATCCTTATATTTTTTTTAATAATGCCCTGAAATTGTCTTTGTAAGTCCGCCGTCCACACCTTTTTGTGCATATGTTCCTACCTGTATCACCAAAGAGCACATGTAGATCCACTGACTGATTCATGCAACACTTTTCTTCCTTTTTTCATAATTTTTGAATACGTTTGGATGCCACACCCCAGCTTCCTGAAAATATCATGAATACTTTTTCAGCAATGCAGCCATGGAATCCATTTTACCGTTCAAAATAAAATAAATAAATTAAGAATTCAGTATAGGTCATTCCATTGATCATGATGTTGTATTTTCCATTGGACTTTAATTATCTTAATTCACATGTATATTTTTCAGAGCGCCTTGTATACCTGTGCAGAGACCTGACGCCATTTGTGGTTGCACTAAACAGCCAAGTCTCAAGCCGGGAAAGGCTGTTACTGTTGTAACAATGGATGGTAAGGAACTGAAAGGCTTTAAGATACTTTTTGACTTTTAAGTATCTTTTGTCAGCCTGACCACACTGGGAAGATTTCCAGTGACACCTTCCAACAAAGTTTTTTTGAGTGGGAAGCAGTACAACTGGAGTTGGTAAAGCTATCCGAGGAGGAGCCGTTCAGTTGCCCTGCGTGCACGCCTGAAATGGTAGCAGTTTCGGTCGATGGAAATAGGAAGTTATATCGATTTAAAAGCGCATCCAGGTACTTAAATAGGTCTAACAGCAAACAGCATTTATATTACTAAGAAAACATCTAGGTATTTATATCTAAGGGTAAAACCATTTAAAAGGCTAACAAAAAAACAGGGGGGGAGGCTACACTGATGCAGTTACCTTGGAGACACAGGGAGGCCCTGCTGCATCTCACTTTGCTCTGCTTCCTCCAGTTGATGGAAAGAGGCTGTGATCAGTAATTAACATATTAAAATTAATGTTAAACATATTAACGAAGACTAAAACATGTATTGAAAAAGAAATATATATATGAATAAATATTTAAGAGTGTAGATAGACAGACAGGATGAATACTTTGTTGGCAATCATAAAAAGAATTAACAACAGTCGTCATTTCATGAAAATGCCAACGTGGACGATCAAATAAGCCATACCTTGTTTCCATTGAGGGCCGAGTGTGTGTGTGTGTGTGTGTGTGTGTGTGTGTGTGTGTGTGTGTGTGTGTGTGTGTGTGCGTGCGTGTGTTTGTGTGTGTGTGAAAATCTTACAATGCTCAGCATTCAGCCTCAAGATGGAATTGTAGGCCATCTCCATCCCCCCAAACACGTTTCTGTGATCCTCCGTCACCCTAATCAAAGATAGTGATGATTACATCACATCAGACGGGCAGCAGATGTTATAAAAGTATACACGCTTATCGACAGCCTAGCATTCCTGTCTGCCTCTGTGATCAGCACACACACACAGAGAGGTGGGGAGTTACCTGCTGTGAAGTCATATCACTAACAGCTTTTGTAAGTGCCAGTCATGTACCACATGCTTGGACATTTTAAATCCTTTGAGCAGAATTTAGGTTTACTACATATAATTGACAACTAGTGTTTAACCTGCATGTTCCACTTGAAAAATCATTCTGCACTCAAGGATTTTTGTCATTGGTATTCATATAAAGTAGCATGTATGCCACACTGGAACAATCACCATTACCCTGCTTCGGTTGATACGTTTAGACTACAGTGGTGTGTCTTTTTGTGTGCTATTTATTTATTTATTTGTTTGTTTTTATTTTTATAGGACGATATGATCTCCGCATGCCAGGCCTGACTTGTGAAGACTGCAATCAATCTTGGACTGCTGGAGTCCATGAATTGATCAATAGCGACTACTGGCCAGCTACACTTCAGTTTGCCACGGTGTATGCAACACATGTATTCCTCTCTTTTCAAGAGTTGAAGATGGCTTCACCCGGCTTGTCATGCCAGGCGTTTTTGAGAATGCTCGACCAGCGAACGGCCCACTATGGTCGGGTGCGTATTTATCTTATTTTGCTTACTAAAGTATATGGTTTGTCTTTTGTTGTCATGCGTTGAATTTGACGATGTATTGATTGCACAATATTGTTGGTTTCCTTCTTGAAATAGACTGGGAAGATTTCCAGTGACACCTTCCAACAAAGTTTTTTTGAGTGGGAAGCAGTACAACTGGAGTTGGTAAAGCTATCCGAGGAGGAGCCGTTCAGTTGCCCTGCGTGCACGCCTGAAATGGTAGCAGTTTCGGTCGATGGAAATAGGAAGTTATATCGATTTAAAAGCGCATCCAGGTACTTAGATAGGTCTAACAGCAAACAGCATTTATATTACTAAGAAAACATCTAGGTATTTATATCTAAGGGTAAAACCATTTAAAAGGCTAACAAAAAAACAGGGGGGGAGGCTACACTGATGCAGTTACCTTGGAGACACAGGGAGGCCCGGCTGCATCTCACTTTGCTCTGCTTCCTCCAGTTGATGGAAAGAGGCTGTGATCAGTAATTAACATATTAAAATTAATGTTAAACATATTAACGAAGACTAAAACATGTATTGAAAAAGAAATATATATATATATATATATATGAATAAATATTTAAGAGTGTAGATAGACAGACAGGATGAATACTTTGTTGGCAATCATAAAAATAATTAACAACAGTCGTCATTTCATGAAAATGCCAACGTGGACGATCAAATAAGCCATACCTTGTTTCCATTGAGGGCCGAGTGTGTGTGTGTGTGTGTGTGTGTGTGTGTTTGTGTGTGTGTGAAAATCTTACAATGCTCATCATTCAGCCTCAAGATGGAATTGTAGGCCATCTCCATCCCCCCAAACACGTTTCTGTGATCCTCCGTCACCAGCTCAAAGGTTTTAAAATGGGAAGCCTTCCACTGTTTGCTTCGCTGGCCTGGTGGGACAGCATAAAATAGGACCGGCTGATAGCCCACTCCTCCCAGTTTGGCCACCTGGAATGAACAAATGAAAATGAGCAGTAGGCAGGCAGTATTTACAATAGAGGGGGGGAAAAGTATAGCACAAAAGACAAAGAGAGGCACACACAATCGTCCAAAGAGAAATAGGACCAATCAGCAATCACTAAAGTGTCCAGTACAGTCAGTGCGTCACTGGTGACAGAGTAGTCTACAGTGCAGAAACAAAGCAGTACTTGCTACAATGCTACACGAAAGGTGCAAAAAGATGCCCCCCCCTCCTCACTATCTGTTGTGATGTCTGAGTACTGCTCAGAAAGAGCCATCCAGGTAGCTTTAAACTTATCTTCTCAACCGTCAGTGTCAAGTGACAAAGGAACAGATGTACATGGTAACCAGAGCATGTGAGCGGAGCGGAGTGGAGCATGAGCGGCGTGACTTTGAATTGAGCACGGAGCAGGTTTTATAACAGGTCAGAGCGACCCTTTGAAGCGAGGACCGTCACTGTCCTCGTGCTGCGCACCACATGTTTGAGCACGCCTGGTCGCACGGACAGACACTAAAACATGTGCTGTGCATGCGTGGTGCGGACACGCAGCACAATACATGTCAAATTAATAGTGCTCTTTTTGCTGCTGAGCAGACGGGTTTGAGGGGAGCGCGGAGCAAGAGGTACGCAAATGACGTTGAGCGGGGAACATGCTCTGATGACTATGTGCCGAGATGCAACATGATGCAAGCTTGTAGATCTGTTCTTTTTCACACCCAGTACAATAAGACGCAATAATGGGGCCCCTTTCTGCGAAAAAGTATGTGTCACATATTTCATGCAAGTTTTGGAAACTGCTTTTTATTGACAAAATCTATTGCCAAAAACAATGCAGAGACAAAAAAATTCCAGGACTTTCCAGGACCTGGACCAAGATTTGCTAAATTCCAAAACTCTTTCAGTACTGGGAAATCTATTTTGGAATTTCAAAACTTCCAGAAAGTTCATTACTGTGGGTGGGAACCCTGTAAACAACAAAACTAAGACTATATATATATATATATATATATATATATATATATATACATATAAGAAACAAAATTATATGTGTAAGTTCACAATGTGTCACAATACAGCAGGGGAGTTTGTGCATTATCTATAATGACATAACATAATGTTGAGATGGCTGACACTGCTACCGTATATTACTAATCTTTTGTTTTAATAATTGGTCTTATGTAATATAATCTAAAAACAAAAATACTGTTTTACTTACTGCAACGTGTGCTTGGTCCACGTATCTTGACCTGTTGCAATTTTTCTCAGCGGTTTCCTTGAACTTGGGGTCTGAAAACTTGCCGAGTCTGGCTGTAAGTGTCGATTTCTTCGGCATTTTATTGCCGCAGTGGGGACACAATTTCCCCTTTGGGGGGCACTTCTCCCCACAGCTGGGACACTCCCTCTCTGTCATGACCTGTTGAGACAAAATAAAAATGGGTTGCTCATACCTGACACCCACTGATATTCCGGATCTGTTGTAAGCTCAGCTAAAAAAAAAAAAAAGGTAAACAAACAAGCTTTTAATGTATAGAGACTGGGCGTATTGATGTCAGGCGCCATGTTGCAAGGACAATACAGTAAATACAGTGCAGTACTGCCTAAAGACCGAGATCAAGATTGTATAACATAGGCGTTTTGTCAGGTGACAAATAACAACCTTCAACATCATCCAAAATACATAACCAATACTCCTCCAAAGTCCTGACGTCACTCGCTCATCCCCTGGGGTCGTACAAGTTTTTTCTCTATGGAGAATAACATGGGCTCATTTTAAAATCCTCTCATATAAGCGTTGTGGTCCAAAAATAAACAAACCGTCCCGCCGTTATTGTCAGGAGATGACTCTATATCGTTTATGATAGTCAGTCACTTATATTTAATTCAGTCTGTTTCTGGCGAAAATGTAGCTATTTCTCGACGTCAGTTGATTCTTCATGTCCATATGAGTCAACCCACTGCAGTGTTTGTTTGTTTTTGGAACACAGTTCTTATTTGACACAATACAAAAAAAAGTCTATGGGAGAAATAAATGGGAGAGAAACAGCGCGACCCAGGTAGGATGCGTCAAATACGTCAGACTTCGGAGGACAACAGTATACGTGCAAGTAATAAATGTCCCCTTCAGAGTTGAACCACAATAAACTCCATTCTAGCAGCACACCAGGCCATGCAGGGATCCACTGCCGCTGTGATGTAAGGAAAAAGCAGATCTACAAACTATCACGGCATCTCCAGGCGATGCGTTGATAGCTTGTACATCTGCTTATTCTCCTGTTTTTTGGGCAAAGCAAGGCGACACATTAACTGTCGGTCCAACGGAATATTTAAAGGCATGTCGACAGCCATGTGTGGACTTTTGTCGTAGCAGAGAAGAACCAATAATTAAAGCACGTCTAATGACAGCATTAATGAGGACAAATTATCAATCACAACACGTTGCGACAGTGTACAAATGGAACCAAATGAACTTGTTAGGTCCATTTGGTTCCAATATATACACTGTCGGTGGTGTTGTGAGCTTGTAGATCGGCTATTTAAAAAAAAATAATCTTTTCAACACCAGGACCCAGAAGAAGATGATTAAACATATTAGATGAGTCAGTGCGCAAGTTTGTGCACTTTGTGTGGCTGTAGTAATATTAATAAAAAAATAATTTCACAGTGGTCGTGGCTGAGTAGACATGGACGTATGTAGGCTATTTATCAGACAGATGACAACGGACTGGGGTGATAACACTTGCAGGTTATTTTGAGAAAGAAATGTCCTGCAATATGAACATTTTTATGTTTTATTCTGATGGTAGGCCTGTTGTGTACATACCTTCAGTTCCTACTCCTGTAAATGCTTTTGTGTGTGACTGTAGTAGTAGTAGTAGTATTTAAATGTTACAATGTAGAGTCCCTGGTAAGATGGAGACACTCTAACTTGCGACTGTAGACATCATAAGGCCAAAGGCCTTGTGCAGATTTTACAATTCAATTAGAAGACAGAATCTCACCTTCGATTTCTGCTGCGTGACTGGGGTTTCTGTGTGTGTGGGGGGAGAGAGAGCGGGAGGGAGAGAGGGGAGGTGGAGGGTGAGGGGATAACGGGGAGATAGATAGATAGATAGACTTTTTGTTTTGTTTTTCGAGTTAAAATATTGTTGGTTTGCAGGATCTGTAAGAAAAACACAATAATCAGAATTGAATATCTCTCATCGTACAACAGAAAACAACAGCCCTCAGATAACTTATGTCATTGGATCTACAAGCTTCTCATGTCAAGGATCCCAAAGGAATAAATAACAACTCATGGATTAGGTCCATAAGCTTACAACATGTGGCATGGCGATGCAAGCTTTAAGATGATTGCTCTCCTATGGTAACAACACAAATACAGCATGGAGTTGTGGACAAAATCTTATTCAACAATAGCAGAATGGTCTTTGGTTTTGACTGAGAGTACATGTAAGCAAATGGTGTTCCACTGGTTGACAAATTGTGAGATGTACTGTATAGACATCGAATGCATGCATAACACACCATAACGTAGCATAGATAGATAGACAGATAGATAGACAGATAGACAGATAGACAGATAGATAGATAGATAGATAGATAGATAGATAGATAGATAGATAGATAGATAGATAGATAGATAGATAGATAGATAGATAGATAGATAGATAGATACTAGGCTACTGGTACTGTTAGCTTAGCTCAGGGTTTCTCAAAGTGGATTTCCTGGGAGTCTCGACCTTTACAAGTCTGTAACTCTGAAAGTGTTTCAAGGGGACCACTGGCTTAGCTGGATGCACAACATGGGGTACATAGACAACCCCATAACACCAAAGTAATAAAAAACAACAATAAAACACATGCCTGATGAAAAGGGACCAAAATATTTGTTAGCTTAGCTCATGGTTTCTCAAAGTCGTTTTCCAGGGACTCCCTGGGTTCATTTAGGGGGTCAAAATGGACCTTTACAAGCCTGTAGCTCTGACAGTGTACAAATGGATCCATTTGGTTCCATTTGTACACACTGAGTCAGTTTGTACACACTGAGTCAAATACGAGTCCAATTGGTTCCTATTTAGCTGGGGACCCCCTGACACTTCACCAAGGACCCATGGGGGTCCCCGGGGTCCATGCAAGACCAGCCCGGACCCCCAACCGGACCCTTTGATTGAGAACCAAAACCCAACCTAGCTTGGGTTATAGCAAGCATGTCGGCTAGAAATTAGCTGTGTTTATGTACTGTGTTAAAAGGTTCCAATTGGTTCCTAATAACCCTCATTTAGCTGGGGACCCCGTGACACTTCATAAAGGACACATGGGGGTCCCCGGGGCCAAGACACGTCCCGGACCCCGGGCCCTTTCGAGAACCAAGCAATCCGGGTCGGGGTGACAGACAGCTGCTCCCAATGCGTTCGCTCCCGGACATCTGCTCCCAGGTGGTTCAGACAACTGCTCCCACCCGATTATATTTCACGTATTATCATATATATACACTGCCCCCTGATTATATTTCACGTATTATCATATATATACACTGCCCCTGATTATATTTCACGTATTATCATATATATACACTGCCCCTGATTATATTTCACGTATTATCATATATATACACTGCCCCTGATTATATTTCACGTATCATTTGCACACGTATTATTTCTTAACACCACTCCAGTAAGAATAACACTACTGGATAACACGACGGCCAGTTTTAGTCTTAGTCTTAGTAGTTTAGTCTTACATACACATGCATTGTAGGTTTATATATGTTATACAGATTTATAGTTTTTAGTATGAAAGATGTCTCGTTTTATTTCTTTGTAAAATTACTGTTCTCTTGACATTATTCTGGATTTTAAAATAATGCCTTCCCTTCTTTCCCTTTTCCCACTGCTCCTGCCAGGTAAAGCAGACAAACGGAAAGGGGATTTATTCACCACTTGTTAAAACGTAACGACAAAGTCGATTCATAGGCTAATAGTCATACTGTAGGTGTGTTTGAAACAATATGTCACTAATTATATGTCAAAATACACACGTACGTAACAAAAAACTAACATAAAAAAGATAACTAGCTCCGTTATATGTCGGTGGGAGCCATTGTCTGGCTAGTGGGAGTAGTGGGAGTTTGCCGACGGGGAGCGTCCGGCGTTGGAGCAGATGTCTGGGAATCATGCCGGGTTATTAGCATGCCGGCTAACAGCTGTGTTTATCGAATTGTCCTAAGTAGTATACAGATTACAGAGCCACCAACATGTTAACAATAACGCCGTGGGTGTGATGTTGTGGTACAGATAAAATATGTATTTAATAGTTATTATTATATTATGTTGCAGAGAACGTAAACAAACACATGCTGTTTCTTACCGTGTGAGAAGCGCACCAGTGTCAAGCCATCAATGATTTTTTATCAAGGATTTCACTTCCGGTGACGTCATCCTTCAGAATAAAAGTACTCGCTAAATTAAACAAACAATATTAATTTCCACAGTAAAGCAATAAATTCAAGTATATAAACGAGAATATATGACACACAACATACAGAATATGTTTATGTGCACTTTTATTACATTTTATTACCATTTATGACAGTTAAAAACATTAAAAATTAACTAAATAGATAAACACTGTTAATTGGAGAGCATATGCCTTACAAATAGGATGCTGGACAAAAAACCCTGCTATGAGGCAAATGTTGGGACATATCCACGCGTGCGGAGAGATGTCCCCTACAACATGCCACTGTCCGCTAAGAAGGACACGGGTAAAATTCCGAGCACCGGGCCTTTTAGTGGCGGCACACATGCAAAAAGTGCCATTTCTGGGCCCAGAGTGAGCACTGGACAAAAAACGCTGCTACGAGGCAAATGTTGGGACATATCCACGCGTGCGGAGAGATGTCCCCTACAACATGCCACTGTCCGCTAAGAAGGAGACGGGTAAAATTCCGAGCACCGGGCCTTTTAGTGGCGGCACACATGCAAAAAGTGCCATTTCTGGGCCCAGAGTGGGCACTGGACAAAAAACGCTGCTACGAGGCAAATGTTGGGACATATCCACGCGTGCGGAGTCCACATTTTGTGCATGTGTTTATCTGTTTTGCAGCAGAAGTTGTACAGACGACACTACAACTCTGCAACCAGGGTAATAGTGGTTGTATGAAATCTAGTGGGTCATTGTGCATTCCCAAAGATAACATTTGAGTGTTCCTTACTAATTGTTGAGTGACACCATGGATTGTTGTAGCATGAAATGTGTGGCCTGGATTTCGAAGAAATGTTTGGATGACGGATGCTAAATTTGCTGGCATTGACATCTGAAGCCTTAAAGACGGCGTTGTCTGTCTCAATATATTTTTGACCACTTGCAGATGCAATATGGATTGAAGGGTTGCATTTAGCCAACAATTATTCTCTCTATTTACAAACCTGCATATATTATTGCATAGCTCTCTTTGTCTCTGCTTATATGACTTGGTTTTGGCTGGGACATGTGCTGAGCCGATTTCGTTTTGTGAGAATATCTTTGAATTTACTGATGGACGTTTTTGATAGCCACTGAGGTGTTTCGGCACTTGTTTTTTTTTTTGTCCCACATTTCAACCTCAGGTGGATCTAGTCCATCTGGTGCATCCGGTACATGCTGTGCCTGTGGCTTTCTGCGGGTTACGATGTCAATGAAATCTCTGGCTGACTGTTTGTACATTTTGTAAATTTGCTGTACACATTCATCAAGTGTGTGTTTCTCATTTCGTAAAAGCAACACTTTTGTGTTTTTGAAAGTGGCCTCACAAATAGCAGTGCTTTTTTTTTTACACTGGTTTATCTGTGCAGCATAGGCTCCAGAGTGTCTCTGCAAATCGCCCGAGAGTAGATCTGACCATATGGGAATAGTTGTGAGTAAAGTTGCAAAAAGTTTGTCTATAATATCTATCGCATAGTAAGTATTTGCGACTGTGGAAATGTTGGTTTCTATGGATTGGTTGGCGGTATTCCTTATGTTTTCAAAATAAGCTTTGAAGGGAGATACACTTTGACAAAGAGCAGCAAAGTCACCGTCAAACATATCGTCATATTTATTGGGTTCTATATGCACATCTTTGTTTGTATCATTTGGCAAATTCTGTGTCTCAGATGCGAACCTGGCAATACTAGAAACCACCTGGCTGGTTAGCCATTTGCTACCAAGTATAATACAGGCATCACATACTATTGTACCTGCTTGGTCTAAGGTTTTGGCATTAACTAAAGTGCTGAACAGGTACATAGCCAACCTACGCCTCGGATCGCTGTTGCCACTGTAGTGTTGTTTGCAAATGTGACTTGCAATATCAGTGCGTGAGCGGAGCGAGCTTACGTCACCATGACGTCATCACCTAAACCGACCAATTAGAGCAAGGGACCACCGACCGCCAACCCGACTGTGCACCGATCACTTAACTTGTGCCCGCTCCGCTCACGCACACTGCAAAAAATGCTGTCCTACATATAAGAAAAATATATATATATATTTGAGTGTAATAGTACTAGAAACAAGCAAAATAATCGTCCGTGGGGTAAGTGAATTTTACTAGGTAAGTATTCTTGTAATAAGAAATATATCCTAAAAACAAGGTTGATAATCTTATAAAACTTAATTGCTCTTGGTTAGTATATCCTTCTTAAAACAAGAGCAATCATACTTAAAGTCTAGATTTAAAATTAGAAGACTTGCTTAGTTCAGAGTTTTTTGCAGTGCAAGTACTGTAAATACTGGTACATTATTCATAATTTCATTGTGCGTATATTCGTGATGCGAATAAAACTGTTCCATGTCGAAAATATATCAGCACTCGGAGTGCAAAGTTGTGTGTTGCGCACAAGTAGGCCTACATGGCCTACTACTATACTACTCATGTCATGCGTGAGGCCACATTACGTCACCCCCCCCCCCCCCCCCCAAACCGGCCAATCGGATTACTATGACGTCATGCCGATAGAGGGTGCAGCAGGCCAACTTATCAAAGGCGCCACTCACTTCACAAAAGTGTGATTTTATTTGATTCAATTCACAAGAATTAACACGTTAAACACAAAGGCTGGACAAAAACGGCTACCGAACATTTTTACCCCAACCCAATCCCCACAGTTGTCCAGAACCTGAGCCTGAGAGAATGAGCCATTAGCAGTGGCGGATTGGCCATCTGGAGTAGAGGGAGTTGTTTTGTTTTGTTTTGTTTTTTTAAGCCCAGGGCAGGCCAGGGTGCCAGGCCCAGGCCAGGCAAACTAGTGTGCTCGCGCTGCTGGAGGCAGTGTTGCCAACTGCCAAGATCCAAAATGCACTAGTGGCACTTCCAAAATGCACTAGAATGTGCTAGATGCTCGCCTGGAACATACAGATCAAAATGACCATTAATCTTAATCTACATTCTCTAGTTGTGTAGACTAAGTTGGGCTAATTCACATGATGAATATTTTAACTCTTGAGGGTGTAAAAATGAAACCATTTGGTTTCATTTTTACGCTCTCAAAGAGTTAAATAATCACTTAACTTGTGCCCGCTCCGCTCACGCACACTGCAAAAAATGCTGTCCTACATATAAGAAAAATATATATATATATTTGAGTGTAATAGTACTAGAAACAAGCAAAATAATCGTCCGTGGGGTAAGTGAATTTTACTAGGTAAGTATTCTTGTAATAAGAAATATATCCTAAAAAACAAGGTTGATAATCTTATAAAACTTAATTGCTCTTGGTTAGTATATCCTTCTTAAAACAAGAGCAATCATACTTAAAGTCTAGATTTAAAATTAGAAGACTTGCTTAGTTCAGAGTTTTTTGCAGTGCAAGTACTGTAAATACTGGTACATTATTCATAATTTCATTGTGCGTATATTCGTGATGCGAATAAAACTGTTCCATGTCGAAAATATATCAGCACTCGGAGTGCAAAGTTGTGTGTTGCGCACAAGTAGGCCTACATGGCCTACTACTATACTACTCATGTCATGCGTGAGGCCACATTACGTCACCCCCCCCCCCCCCCCCCCCCCCCCCCCCCAAACCGGCCAATCGGATTACTATGACGTCATGCCGATAGAGGGTGCAGCAGGCCAACTTATCAAAGGCGCCACTCACTTCACAAAAGTGTGATTTTATTTGATTCAATTCACAAGAATTAACACGTTAAACACAAAGGCTGGACAAAAACGGCTACCGAATATTTTTACCCCAACCCAATCCCCACAGTTGTCCAGAACCTGAGCCTGAGAGAATGAGCCATTAGCAGGGGCGGATTGGCCATCTGGAGTAGAGGGAGTTGTTTTGTTTTGTTTTGTTTTTTTAAGCCCAGGGCAGGCCAGGGTGCCAGGCCCAGGCCAGGCAAACTAGTGTGCTCGCGCTGCTGGAGGCAGTGTTGCCAACTGCCAAGATCCAAAATGCACTAGTGGCACTTCCAAAATGCACTAGAATGTGCTAGATGCTCGCCAGGAACATACAGATCAAAATGACCATTAATCTTAATCTACATTCTCTAGTTGTGTAGACTAAGTTGGGCTAATTCACATGATGAATATTTTAACTCTTGAGGGTGTAAAAATGAAACCATTTGGTTTCATTTTTACGCTCTCAAAGAGTTACATCTGGTTAACCAGCTGACCCCCCCCCCCCCCCCCCCCCACAGGGTGGCCTGGCAAAGGCATGTTAGCAAACAAAAGCAAGATCTACAAGCTTACAACACATGGCGACCCAATGCGTTGTGAGCTGGTGGATCGCCTTTGTTCACATCATAGGGCCTAAGTGGTTTCATTTAGATTCTAGTCCATGACACTAGATTCTAGTCTGACACTAAATTCTAGTCCCTGGCGCGAGATTCTAGTTTGTCTGGACAAAATCTCTTTCTGTGTCAGTGATCCTTAACATATTTCATAGGAAGGACCCCCAGAAATATCTATTATTTAGCTGCAGAACCTCATCTAAAAACATGTTGTTCTAGGGATCTCCCAGAAGCAAAGATTTGAGTTAAAAATGTTTGCTTCCAAAATAATGTATTCAGAGATTTGCAGCACATTTTCACAAATTTTCAAAAATAGCAGAACTACAAGCTCATATCGCGCCACTCGGTGGCGCGATATGAGCTTGTAGATCTGCTATTTTTCAACAGCTAAAACACCAAAACGCGTTCAGTACAAATATGTTTAAACACAGCTGTCCATGGCCCATTCGGAGGCAAACCCGCTTTACTTCCGTTGTCAAAGTCCAGTGATTTTTTTTCCCCCTTTACAAGGTGTTTTTGGCGATGGCGTTGAGATTGCGGACCTTGGTCACGTCTGCCACCTTGAGGCCGTACTCGGGTGCCGAGAAGGAGGCTCCCATCGTCACAGAGGAGTTCCTGCGTTGCAGAGTGAAAAAGAAAAAACATTGTTACGGAACAGGCTCCACCAGCAGGAAAGGGATTTAAACCATTGTGTTCTGTTCAGATGATATTTTCTGATGCTAGATTCGAGTTCACAGCGCTAGATTCTAGTTTCCGACGCTAGATTCTAGTTCCTCATGCTAGATTCTAGTACCCCCACGGTATTCTAGTTCCTCTCAGTAGATTGTAGTTTCTGAAGTTAGATTCCAGTTTCTGACACTACATTCTAGTTCCTGACACACTAGCTCATATCGCGCCACTCGGTGGCGCGATATGAGCTTGTAGATCTGCTATTTTTCAACAGCTAAAAACACCAAAATGTGTTCAGTAGTACACAAAGGGATTTAAAAGGATCCCTGCCTAATAAGACAAATGTGCCTTAAAACACTATACTTGCCTTCTATAACTAAAACATGCAGATAAAAACACCTTCGATACTTTATTTCTTTCATAAATAGAGAATCTTTCACTCTATAGGAGGTTCTCCTGTTGCAGGATGATGATGTCACAGAGCATGTTCATCCATATATTGTATAGAGCTAGACCACGCGTGACATCATCATCCTGCGTCAGGAGCAGTTCCTGTTGAGTGAAATATTCTCTATTTATGAAAGAAATAAGATGCCAATGGTGTTTTTATTTGTTTATTTTAGTTATATAGGGAAAGTATAATTCTTTAAGCAATGTTTATCTTATTAGACAGGGATCCTTTTAAGGAATAATCACCAAGTTGTTTGACACTACTGTGCTGGCGAGACGAGCAGACAACACAACAGGCCAAAGACGTGGACAAGGGGAGAAATGAGAGCAGGGGCTGACACTAAGGTTCTCACGCAGGGGCGGATTGGCACATATTTTCCCACCGGGACAATTTTGCCTTTGCCAGGCCACCCTGGGGGGGGGGGGCAGCTGGTTAACCAGATGTAACTCTTTGAGAGCGTAAAAATGAAACCAAATGGACCCTTGCGGGTCCATTTGGTTTCATTTTTACACCCTCAAGAGTTAAAATATTCATCATGTGAATTAGCCCAACTTAGTCTACACAACTAGAGAATGTAGAAGATTAATGGTCATTTTGATTTGTATGTTCCAGGCGAGCATCTAGCACATTCTAGTGCATTTTGGAAGTGCCACTAGTGCATTTTGGATCTTGGCAGTTGGCAACACTGCCTCCAGCAGCGTGAGGCAGTGCCCTGGCGCACAGGAGTGAACGGGAATATGGCAACTCTCCTACTTGAAGGCTCTGGTGTAGGACACCTTTTCTTTTTTGAAGGATAGAAACACTAGTTTGCCTGGCCTGGGCCTGGTGCCCTGGCCTGCCCTGGACTTTTCAAAAAAAAAAACTCCCTGTACTCCAGATGGCCAATCCGCCCCTACTTGCCCATCAGGCAAGTAGTACAGGTCATGCTCTACTTAAGAATATTGTAATTTGCCGTTCATTTTAAAAGGTTATAGAGGCGACATCAGTGTGTACAAACACAGAATCCCTAACTCCACCTCACACTATTGGCTCATGATGAAACTGCTGGAGACTGCTGTGCTGTGATGGGCTAAAACAAAACGCTGAGAAACACAATGCTCACTCACACTAAAATGTAGTGAGTCAGTATTATGTTCCTCCATAGTAAAAATCAAGACTTCTCAGTGATGGAAAGTGACCTGAACTTCATGGAGGAATCCTTGCTGGAGCGAGCAGAGCAGTGGAACTCCTGAGCTCCTGATCCCTCCAGGATTCTCTGCAGGTTTCTCTCTGTGATGCCTCCTCCTACATGGGGGAAAAAATAAGAAAGAAACAGTATTAATCACACTATTTTTTGTTGTTTAGCGTTATTTTTTTTTTTTTTTTTTCTTTTTTTTTTGCAAAAATAATTTATCCTGTATGTTTTTTATTTTATTTTATTATTTTATTTAAAAATCAAATAAAAATATCAACTATACTGTAGGGTTAATGGCTTACCTGGCATGATGATAATTCTGCCTTTGGCCTGTAAAAAGCATTGGAGAGAGCATTAGCAAATTAAGTCATACTTGTCCAAATACTTATTTGACTTCTTTTACACAAAGTGCCTACATGCTAAAATGACAACTTTGTAAAGGGGTTTAAAGGTATAGTCAGTGATTAGGGCATTAACCAACTTATTATTATTATTAATATTGTTTTAGTCTTACAACATAAATCTTGCTGGATTATAGTCAGTCATAGCTCATATGACTTGTAGGTCTGATTAAAAAAAATAATGTGAATATAATAAAAGAATATATTCTATTCTACACATTATTGTAGTTTCTGACACTGGATTCTAGTTTCTGATGCTAGATTCTGATGCTAGATTCTGACAGATTCTGGTTTCTCTGAAAATTCTATGTTCCCGTGTCAGTGATGCTTAACATATTGCCAAGGACCACCAGAATTATCTATATTTGGCTGTGGACTCCCCATCTGAAAACATGTTGTTGTAGGGATCCCCCAGAAGCAACGATTTTAGTTCAAAATATTTGCCTCTAAAATAATATATATTCAAATATTTGCATCACATTTTCACATTTTTTTTTTTCAAAAATATCAGAGCCATTTAGAGGTCAATACCGGTAATGTCGAATATCGAGCTAATTAAAAATCATTACTGCCCAAGACTAACAGTATGTTGAGCAGGGCTTGACACTAACACTTGCCCGGGGGCAAGTAAAAAAAAATGGTGGGGCAAGTGAAGACTGCTACCTGGTTGCCCTATCGGGCAAGTGTGCAACTTAGTGCACTATAACACAACACAAGATAAATTTGTCTTGAAGGCAGTCATTGCACTCTGCCTCTGTGTCTTTCCCTGCTTTCTAGCTATTCCACAATTCCAATAATAATAATGGATTGCATTTTTATAGCGCTTTTCCAAGTGCTCAAAGCGCTTTACAATGGTCCATTCATTCATACATTGGGAATTCCAGGCTGGATTTGGGAAACAAAACAGGCAAATTAACACACACACACATCAAAATGACCTAATCTTCTACATTCTCGAGTTGTGTAGACCTGGGCTAATTAAGATGATGTATTTTAACTCTTGAGAGTGTAAAAATGAAACCAAATGGACCCGCAAGGGTCCATTTGGTTTCATTTTTACGTTCTCAAGAGTTACATCTGCAAAATTTACAATATATTTTTGGGGGGCAAGTGACCATGAGCTGAGGGCAAGTAGAACCTGACTTGCACTTGCCCGATGGGCAAGAAGTGCCTCCGAGACCTTAGTGTCAACCCCTGTTGAGTGTCTACCTGCTCCACAAGCCGTCGGATAGTGGGCAGTCCTTCCAACGCTGAGCTGTCACAGCCACTGGTCAGCAGGCGCTCGAACCCCAGAGAGATCAGGGTCTCCAAGGCAACGACAGGGTCGTGGGCCATGTCAAAGGCTGGAACAAAAACACAATACGGATTACGGAATACCCACTTCCACATGACACCATAGATCATACCTGGGCATTATGCGGCCCGGGGGGCCAAATGCGCCCCTTGGCGGACTCTGACCGGCCCCTGAAAGGGGTTTTAAACCAGTGGTCCGGGGACCACCAGTGGTTCTTGAGAGAGTTCCAGTTAAATATGGAAAGTTGGTTAACCAGATGTAACTCTTTGAGAGCGTAAAAATGAAATCAAATGGACCCTTGCGGGTCCATTTGGTTTCATTTTTACGCTCTCAAGAGTTAAAATATTCATCATGTGAATTAGCCCAAGTCTACACAACTAGAGAATGTAGAAGATTACGGTAATGGGCATTTTGATCTGTATGTTGGACTGTTTTGTTTCCTAAATCCAGCCTGGAATTGTGGACAAAAGCAAAAGAAATCTTTAGTTTTGGGGTCTTTGGGGCTAAAATGTCATCAAAAAGGTGGTCCACTGTGGCTCAAATTCTGAATAAATAGGTGTCAAAATGGTTGGTCTTACACATACTTTTATCTTTTAGTTAAATTAATATTACATAGACTTTAGTTCAGTCTTGGCCCTCCACAATATTTTATGTATCTCATTTGGCCCCTTGGGAAAAATAATTGCCCACCTCTGCCATAGATCATGGGTTTTCAACCAGTGGTCCTGTAGAGGATTCCAGGTGATCCCCAGCTAAATGGGAAAGTTGGTTAACAACTTGAAATCAAATCCTTGCGGGTCCATGGAACAAAGATATTCTGATATGCATACAAAAAACGCATGATACTGTGATGGTCCTTGACATGAATACATGTGATCACTATTCACCACTGATGTGAAACATTGGGGGAAACTGTTGTGTCTTTCTTTGTCGTGTTTTTCTTGTCAAACTTGACTACATGAGCGTAGATCTCAAAAACACAAGGGAAACTTGACTGAAAAAAAAAAAAAAAAGACTCACTCACTCACTCAATGATGAAGGAAACAATCCTTGGATGAGACTTTAGAAAAAGTCTTGTACCTTTTATTTGCTCATACTGTAGTAAAGTGCTCAGTGCTCAAAGCAAATTAATGTTTCGGACCAAATACCTTTGTCAGTGGTTGTGCAACACTGATTGTGCACCACCATTTTTTTAAAATACTGCATTTATGATTTGTCGTTTCAATCAACCAGGGTAAACATTTACTTGGCTATACTGTAGTGCAGGGGTTTTCAACCTTTTTGATGCCAGGGACCACCATTTTTCAGCATTTGAGCCACGGACCACCACTTGAGGACATTTTAGCCCCACAGACCCCAAAACTAAAGATCTCTTTTGCTTTTAGTTGTGTAGACTTGGGGTAATTCAGATGATGAATATTTTAACTCTTGAGAGTGTAAAAATGAAACCAAATGGACCCGAAAGGGTCCATTTGGTTTCATTTTTACGTTCTCAAGAGTTACACCTGGTTAACCAACTGAGCTGGGGACCACCTGGAACCCTCTCAAGGACCACTGGTGGTCCCCGGACCACCTGTTGAAAACCCCTGCTGTAGTGCTCAGCACCAGGAACCTAATCATGTGGATTTTTTTAATAATTATGCAAACTCTTGAGCACCTTTCATATATCAGAATAAAGTTAATATAGGATTTCTTTGCGAAGTGAAACCTATAATAAAACATATAATTTTGTGATTTATCCATTGTATATCCATAGTATATGAAACATGTATAATTCTGATAGGTAATTTTGTAATTCATAAGAATATTATATGACATGCAAAACAGTAATAACATCCAAAACTTGGCCAAATCAATAGAGGTGTGTAGATTAACAATGAACAATGTGTATTATGTTTAAGTGTGTCAATGTAACCCGACTCTGACAGATGCAAGATGCTTGCTTCACAATCACATCATGCTTCACAATGTGCTTTGTGAAATTGTGAATCCATACCGCCCCCCTGTGGCAGAGCCAGGTTAGTGTCACGTGGTGTGTATTCATTTACATTAACCATTGTGTCCTGATCAGATTCTAGTTTCTGATGCTAGACTCTAGTTCACAGCGCTAGATTCTAGTTTCCGACGCTAGATTCTAGTTTCTCATGCTAGGTTCTAGTCCCCCACGGTAGATTCTAGTTCCTCTCAGTAGATTGTAGTTTCTGAAGTTAGATTCCAGTTTCTGACACTAGATTCTAGTTTCCCGACACTAGATTCTAGTCCATGACACTAAATTCTAGATTGTGACACTAAATTCTAGTCCCTGGCGTGAGGTTCTAGTCTTTCCTGGAAAAATCTCTTTCTGTGTCAGTGATGCGATTTTTCAGTTGCCACCCGAAATAGAGCAGCGGGGTTGGGAAGGAGCGCTTGTTTTATCTGCCGGCTACTACTAGTAGGGCGGGGCAAAGGAGTTTTACTGAGGTTATGGTTAGGTTAGGTTTAGGCATAGGTTTACTGAGGTTAAGTTTAGGGTTAGGATTAGGTTTAGGCATAGCCTAGTTTTACTGGGGTTATGTTTAGGGTTAGAGTTAGGTTAGGGTTAGAGTTAGACGGTGCTTTATGCGGTAACTAACCCTAAACATAACCTCAGTAAAACTATGCTTCGCCCCGCCCTACTAGTAGTAGCCGGCAGATAAAACAAGCGCTCCTTCCCAACCCTGCTGCTTTATTTCGGGTGGCAACTGAAAAATCAGTCAGTGATGCTTAACATATTTCATAGGAAGGACCCCCCCCAGAAATATCTATTATTTAGCTGCAGAACCTCATCTAAAACATGATGTTCTAGGGATCCCCCAGAAGCAAAAATTTGAGAATTTTTGAGAATTCAACAATTTTTCAAAAATAGCAGAACTACAAGCTCATAGCGCGCCACTCGGTGGCGCGATATGAGCTTGTAGATCTGCTATTTTTCAACAGATGAAACACTGAACGCGTGTTCAGTACACAAAGGGTTAAACAAAACAAGTTATACCTTACCTCTGTGGAAGGTGACAGGCAGTGGCCGAGATGCAGCTGTTGGGAGAGGTTGAAGATTTGAGAGAGAAAAAAATAATAATAATTTAGAGACTTCACTTCAATTACTCAACATTTCAGATTTCATCTGCGGTCATTACTGTATATGGACATACCCGACAATGCATGCCAAAAAGGGGGGACATTTTCATTTACACTTCTGTGTATTTAAAAAAGATCATAAAAAAATCATTAAAAAAAAAAAAAATCATAAAAAGTATTTTTTTAATTACTTCCTGTAAACAAAATCATGCTGTGCAGGGGTTGACACTAAGGTCTCCGAGGCACTTCTTGCCCATCGGGCAAGTGCAAGTCAGGTTCTACTTGCCCTCAGGTTATGGTCACTTACTCACTTGCCCCCCAAAAATATATTGTAAATTTTGCATTTAAGTTTAATTTCTACTTGGGTGCTTTAAACCAGGGGTTTTCAACAGGTGGTCCGGCGACCACCAGTGGTCCCTGAGAGGGTTCCAGGTGGTCCCCACCTAAGTCGGTTAACCAGATGTAACTCTTGAGAGTGTAAAAATGAAACCAAATGGACCTGCAAGGGTCCATTTGGTTTCATTTTTACACTCTCAAGCGTTAAAATTCATCATCTTAATTAGCCCATAGTGGTCACAGACCCAGTGGTCCCTGACCCCAGCAAAATGATAGTTTGGAACCAAATGAACCTGGGAGAGAGATAGGTAGAGATCGCTAGAAAGCAGGGAAAGACAGACACAGAGGCAGAATGCAAAGAGCACCTTCAAGACAAATTTATCTTGTGTTGTGTTATAGAGCACTATGTTGCACACTTGCCCGATCGGGCAACCAGGTAGCAGTCTTCACTTGCCCCACCATTTTATTTACTTGCCCCGGGCAAGCGGGCAAGTGTCAGTGTCAAGCCCTGCTGTGTGATGACATATCCAAAGGGGAATGCGTCTCCTAACCTAAAGACTAAGTCGACTAAGGTTTTGATGTTTAGTCGACTAAGACTAGACTAAAAAAAATGAATTTCAGAAGACTAATTGGGACTAAAGGATGTGTGTTTGCAAAAGACTAAGACTAAGACGAAGACTAAATCATAACCTAAGACTAATGGAAATAGGAAACATTTTTAACTTCTTTTTTTTCGTTCTTTTTAAGTATGTGAACAAATCTGCAGTATAGAATGCATACGTTTTCAGGAAAGGGACTTATTACTAATGCAGTAATTTTATACAAAGAAATAAAACAAAACATGTTTCATACTAAAAACTATAAATCCGTATAGCATGTATAAACCTCCAATGCATTTGCATGTAAGACTAAACTACCAAGACTAAGACTAAAAAAAGACTAAGACTAAAAAAAGACGAAGACTGAGACTAAATCAATGTTGATAATTCGTTGACTAAGACTAGACTAAAAAAATGAATTTCAGAAGACTAAATGGGACTAAAAGACTAAATGTGTGTTACTCAAAAGACTAAGACTAAGACTAAGACTAAGTCAAAACATTCTCAAACAAACAACACTGTCTCCTACCCAGTGTTGGGACATATGCACTACGTAACTTAATATATTACATAATATATTACCAAAATGCAGTAACTTGTAATATAAATATATTACTGAACAAAAAACATCTAATATATTATACTTTTCTTTCTGCATTACTGCATTACTTTCAATATTACTTTCTGTCTGTGTCGTTGAAAGTGTTCTTGTGAAATTATCATGACAACCACAGAAGTTAAATAATGACTTATTTTCTATAATTTGTCATCAAATTATTTACTGGCTTCCATGAATTCAAGGAATACATTTAACTCTTGGGTTAAAGAGTGACGTTTCTTCAAGTTGATTTCAAATGGATTTGACCAGAAAGCCAAGCTTTATTGTAGGTATGCCAATGGCCTACACAATATTTGATTAATAGTGATACTAGATATTTAATTATATATTTTGTAAAAAGTAATATGTAATAGTAATATTAAAAGGATGGTAATAATTAATAAGTAACATATTAACAAGGTAAAGTAATATTCCCAACACCGTCTCCTACCCAGCAGCTCCATGCAGAGCTGCGCGTCGACGCGGCCGTCCTCCGTCAGTGCTCCCAGCACCAGACCGTCTGCACCGTGGCTCTTCATCAGCTCCATGTCCTTCCTCATCACCTCCACCTCCCGGTCCGAGTACAGGAAGTCCCCACCGCGAGGACGGATCATCACGTAGACGGGGATCTTCACGTAGCGCTTCACCACCTCCAGCAGACCTGCAGCAATGTATGACCAAAACAACGAGTCTTGTGACCTAGGCAGTGTTGGGCAGTAACGAATTTAGATTACATATTACTGTAATAGTATTACTTTTGGTCCAAAAAGTAAAGTAAAGAGATTACTCTGCAAAAACGGGTAATAAGTAACGCATTACTTTGCCAGTAACGCCAAGTTACTTAAAATGAGCTTGTTGTTGCATGCAAAAATAGAACAGATTTACACGCTTACAGATAATGCAGGTAATACTGTAACAACAGAGATGTGCACTAGATTGCAGTTTGTGGGATTGAAGACTATTATTCCAATAAATTGGATTCAGTTCTAAAAAGAGCTCGCTAAACAGATTATGTTGTACATCTCTATTTTTTCAAAGGTGGGAAAGTAATAACGTAATATGTAATATATTACTCGATTCCAGTAATAAGTAAAGTAATGATATTACTTTTTCTAAGGGGTAACAAGTAATATTGACAAGTAATATTGACCAACACTGGACCTAGGCCCAGTGTTGCCAACTTGCCGCATTTGTCGCTATATTTAGCTTTTTTCAGACCCCGCTAGTGCCAAAATTAGTGGAAACTCCTGGCGGAAAATCTAGTGCTTTTTTTTCTAGCGAGTTGGGGTGAAATTGTTTGACAGGCACCAGAGATAAAACCCTCGTTTTTACCATTTTTTTCTCCTATGATAGAGTCCTCCTACCTTCCAAGAAAGTACCATTGGTAACCAAATGGAGCCTTATAGATGTGTAACTCTTGAGATTGTTTCATTTCAGACATGAACCATATCCACTCACCAACAGTTGGGTATACCGTAAGCCCTCCTTCTAGACATGAACCATATCCACTCACCAACAGTAGGAGTCAGCCCTCTAGAGCTGTCAGATCGAATTTCATTTAACGAATTCCATTCGAATATTAAAAAATATATATATAGGATTCGAAAGATTAGATTGCCATTCGAATTTAGCCTTAATAATTAATTAATTCTACATCATATTTTTATTTGGTTTCATGTTATTTCCCCCGTTAAATGTAACAAATCTTCCGGTGCCTGCAACCATCGCTGCATGCAAATAAATATGTGCATTCTAGTAGCCTGTATTGCTAGCAGAGTAGACATTAGGTTAATAAAAGTCTCTGCGTTCAGTATAAAACCGCCGCAGTCATCCACAACATTAGTTACGGATGCCCGAGTTACATGGAAACTGTGGTCATTATGTTCTGCCATTTATGGTAATAGCGTGATCATTCGAAGGTTCTGGTTTCTATAGGTCACTGCTTTTGATGTGGCATCGAAACCTATCAGGGCTTCATGTAAGCCTATGCAATTGAAATGCACACAATGGCCCACATTTGCATGTGAATGGGGGCCTCTAGTGGACAGAGTATGCACAGTTAATAACTATGCATATGTGCAGTATATATGGGCTATAATCTACTAAGCTATATTATATTAAATAATGAGCTAAAATAACGTAAATATTCGAATAAAATATTCGATTATGAAAAATATTAAATAAATGAATTTCGAATGGTATTTTAGAGGGAAAATGACAGCCCTACAGCCCTCCTTCTAGACATGAACCATATCCAGGGGTTGACACTAAGGTCTCCGAGGCACTTCTTGCCCATCGGGCAAGTGCAAGTCAGGTTCTACTTGCCCTCAGGTCATGGTCACTTGCCCCCCAAAAAATATATTGTAAATTTTGCATTTAAGTTTACTTCCTACTTGGGTGCTTTAAACCAGGGGTTTTCAACAGGTGGTCCGGGGACCACCAGTGGTCCCTGAGAGGGTTCCAGGTGGTCCCCAGTTAAGTTTGCTAACCAGTTTGCTAACCAGGTGTAGCCCTTGCAGGTCCATTTGGTTTCATTTTTACGCTCTCAAGAGTTAAAATTCATCATCTTAACTAGCCCCAAGTCTACACAACTAGAGAATGTAGAAGATTAATGGTCATTTTGATCTGTATGTTAATTTGCCTGTTTTGTTTTCCCAAATCCAGCCTGGAATTGTGGACAGCTAGAAAGCAGGGAAAGACACAGAGGCAGAGTGCAATGACTGCCTTCAAGACAAATTCATCTTGTGTTGTGTTATAGTGCACACTTGCCCCGATCGGACAACCGGGTAGCAGTCTTCACTTGCCCCAGCTTTTTTTTTTTTTTTTTTTACTTGCCCCGGGCAAGCGGGCAAGTGTTAGTGTCAAGCTCACCAACAGTAGGAGTCAGCCCTCCTTCTAGCAGGCTCGAACACAGCTCCAGACGCCCAGCACCTACAGGTGTGTTACAAAAGATAACCATACAAATACAGTATGTCAACAACACCGTACAACTGACCTTTGAACACCAATGGGATGTGTCCTGTTTATTACCGTGGTACTACCAGAGCCAGATCTAGGGATGGGCATGTCGGGGGGGCAATGCCCCCCCTTTTAACTTTCACTACTTGCCACTTTATAATTATAATTATACCTGGTTGTAGCTTAGCACCTTCACCCCACTTTATACTGTTACAGTTTGCACTTTAATACTAGTCTAGTCTGTTGCACTACGTCACTTACTGTTTCTTGTATTGTTTGTATTTGTCATTTCTCTTATTGCACTGTCTATTGTCTTATTGCACTGGGGAACAATGGAAACGTTATTTCATCCCCATATGTCCTGACATACACTGGAGTGACAAATAAAGAACCTTGAACCTTGAAATGCCCAGACTGCCCCACCAAACATGATGGCATGCAAGACAACCCACATTTCAAAGGTATTGCACAAAGGTAAAGTGCATACGTTTAAAATTTGAAAAACATTATGCTGCTAACTAACTACAATCATATCACCATTAAATCAACAGCATTTCATTATTGAAAACAGAAAATTCTCTTGGTCAGACCTTTAGCTTTATGCATGCTGCGTGTCTGTTGCAACTTCAACAACAACTGATGTTATTATTGATGCTTTACTTGACTAATATGAGTCCTGTGGGTCACAGAACTAGAGAATTGGGAAATGTTACATCCGGGCCTGTGTACAACTACTATTATAATCTATGTGTGTGTGTGTGTGTTTTACCAACCCCCCCGCTCAGCATTCACAGCAGACTCCACAGAGTCTACGCACACCTCCATCAAGTATCCCTCTGCCATCCTAGAGAGACAGAGACAGAGACAGAGACAGAGAGAGAGAGAGAGAGAGAGAGAGAGAGAGAGAGAGAGAGAGAGAGAGAGAGAGAGACAGAGAGAGACAGAGAGAGAGAGAGACAGAGAGAGAGAGAGACAGAGAGAGAGAGAGACAGAGAGAGAGACAGAGACAGAGAGAGACAGAGACAGACAGAGAGACAGAGAAGACAGAGAGAGACAGAGAGAGAGAGAGAAGAGAGAGAGAGAGAGAGAGAGAGAGAGAGAGAGAGAGAGAGAGAGAGAGAGAGAGAGAGAGAGAGAGGAGAGAGAGAGGAGAGAGAGAGAGAGAGAGAGAGAGAGAGAGACAGAGAGAGACAGAGAAGACAGAGAGAGACAGAGAGAGACAGAGAGACAGAGAGACAGAGAGAGAGAGAGAGAGAGAGAGAGAGAGAGAGAGAGACAGAGACAGAGAGAGACAGAGAGAGAGAGAGAGAGAGAGAGAGAGAGAGAGAGAGAGAGAGAGAGAGAGAGAGAGAGAGAGACAGAGACAGAGAGAGACAGAGAGAAAGACAGAGAGTTTTGTGAGCTGCTGTGACAGGATAAGAAATGCAGATGCAACACAACCACCCTAAAGAACAATTGTGGGCATTCTTGCATCAGATGAACTTGAACTACATAGAAACAGATTCATTGAATAATGATTCTGACTCTGAAATGTAGATCATTGTGGTACTTTGTGTCGTTGTAAACAATGGCAATGTAAACATGTTTTCTCGTGCCAATGAATCCATTTGTTTTGAATTGAATCAATCAAATTGAATTCAATTAGAGAGAGAGTTATAATGTAATACTGAATACATACTGCGCATACTAATACTGTAATTCAAACTGTAATACTGTACAGACATTGTTTTGCCTAATTCTTAGCCTAATCTCTTACACCTTTTTTCTTCAATGGCAATGTGAATATATTGCTTTCTTGCGAAAATAAAGCTCTTTTGACTTTAATTGAGTTTCGATAAGTTATGTTAAAGGGGAATTCCACCCATTTTCATTTTTTTCCTGAGAGGATACAAATGTGAACCCAATGGACCCTAGAAGGTCCATTTGGTTCCATTTGTACCCTCTCAGGAAAAAGGGGTCTGAAAGAAAAATCATTAACATGGTGAAATACATATTGATGATGTCATCAAGATCTTAAGATGTTTCACCATGTTAGTGGTTTTCTTCAGACCTCCATTTCTTGGGAACACAGAATGGGGGAACTTTTTTTTATCATGTCCACACAACATCTCTAAGGTATATCCATGACACATTAAAATGTTAAAAAATGGGTGGACTTCCCCTTTAACATTAGTGGAGCAGGCAGGTACACACACACCGTCTTACCTTCCTTGGATCGGTTCTATTTCTGTCTATTCCATTGCATGTGGTTTTGGACTGTGTGTTTTGGTGACCTGACGTTACTCTCGTGTGTGTTTGTGTTTGTGTGTGTCATGTGTCGTGTGTAAAAAAAACGTTTTCCTTCCGCAACGCTCGTTTTTAATCACCGTATCTGACGGGATCGTTTGTAGCGAGTCAAGCCCCGCCCGGCGCGCTGCGATGTGGCATAAAGCGAGCAACCCCTGCGCCCTCACCCGCGTTGCCATGTCTGCTTATTATAAGCGAGTTTGGGCTTGTTTTTTGCTATGAATTGCTAGCACACGGGAAAAGGCCAGGCTGATTGATTGTTTGATTGATTGATTAAAATAGAAGAACAGATAAATGAAACAGATGTATTACAATAGATGTCACCTCTGTTGATAACACCAGTGTTGGGCAATATTACTTAGGAGGGTCACTTATGACCCCTTATGACTTATCAAATAATAATACTTCAGCAGTGGCTCAGGGGTAGAGTCACCAGATGGTAACCACAAGGTTGCCGGTTCGATCCCGGGCTCCCGCAGAGTTAGTGTCGAAGTGTCCTTGAGCAAGACACTGAACCCCTATTTGCTCCTGATGCACTGTCTAGTAGGTACCTTGCATGGTTTTCCACTGCCTTCAGTGTGTGAATGTGTGTGTGAATGTGGTGAATGTGATGCACAAGCTATGTAAAGTGCCTTGGATAAAGGCGCTATATAAACATTTACCATTTACTTCACTTATTACTAGAGTGAAATAATATAATTAATAATAATTATATAATAATATAACATCCCACGCGCAAAGTAGTCCCCCCATCCCACCTACTTATTACACATTTTGGCACATCTTGACTTTACTTTTGCTGGAAAAGGTAATGTTTGATTTATTATTCAATGTTTGCTTAATTTTTATCACAAAATCTGGCAACGGTCAGGTCCGCTGGTTAAAGTCTTCCTCCTGCCGTGTGACTACAGTATAAGGAAACATGATGGAGATGGAGACGCCGGTAGATTAGTTTAGTTTCCTCCTCCGTCTCGTCTCGTACCAGATCACCTCTCAGCCTCTGTCAGTCTCCTCTCCGGCTCCAGGATGCTGCTGCCCTCGCTGCGGTCTCTGGTTCTCTGCGGGGGTCGCGGCGCTGTACTAGGGGGGAAAACCTCCTTCACACACCGCGGCAGCACTGTGAGTAGAATGTTATGTATGGATCTATGGTGTGTGATCAGAGCCATCTAGTAGAAGAGTTGCGACATTGAGGGGTCAGAAAACACCTGGTCACGTGTTCGTGTACTCGCGCGAGCCCATAGGTTCCAATGCATTCAGTAACTTCCGGCTGTCACTATTCATTGTCACTATCCAATAGACGTCTATGTAGAGGAGCCGCCATTTAACTGGCCCCGTGAAGTGAACGGAGTTGGCGTAACTCTGTCTATTTCTAAGGCTCTGGTGTGATGCTAACTGCGCTCATGCCAGAGCCATCTAGTAGAAAGTAGCGACATTGAGGGGTCGGAAACTGAGCGCTCGAACGCTCGCTGTTCATGCAGCCCGAATAGGGACAAACTGGAGTTGGAAATGCATCGTTTTCAACGAGGGCGGCGCAAATAAGTCCAATGCATTTCTGTCTACTTCTGGTCCAGGACTTGTCCCCATTCTCTATTCAAGTCCATGTGGAAGAGCCTTCATTGGACTGGCCCCATGGAGTGGACGGAGTTGTCGTAACTCTTGTCTATATTCTATGGCCGTGGCTCATGCTAACCTTAACCTCAGGCATGGGGAAAAAGGTCAGATCAGATCCTGGTGTCGCTTCTTGATGATGCTGATAAACAATGTAGATCAGTGGTTTTCAACATTTTTCATAGCAGGGCCCACTATTTATTCTGCATTTTTAGCAACGGACCACCATTTGATGTTGAGTTTAGTCTCTCGGAGCCAATACCAAGGATTTGAAAGTTTTTGTCCCCAATTTAGGAGGGATAACTGGCAAAACGTTGGTCAATATAACAATTCTTCTACATTTTATAATTGTGTAGGTTCCTGTAAATTAAGTCATTCAGATGTCCTTTCTGTCATTTAGCTGGGGACCACCTGGAATCCTCTCAGGGACCACTGGTTGAAAACCTCTGTTTTAGACTCTCGAGGAGAGGTGTTTTCGATTGTGACATCATGACGTCAGAATCGAAAACACCTCTCTACGTGAGTCTACGTGCACAACTGCACGCAGAAGTTGTAGACAGCCTGGTTCTATTGTCCAATGTGCAGCAGACCAGGAATACATGGTTGCATACAGTGTTGTTTGTAGTGGTACTTTTAGAAGTGGGGGGACGCCTCTGAAAGGGGAATCCCCCCCATTTGAGAAAGGGGAATCCCCCCCATTTGAGAAAGGGGAATCCCCCCCATTTGAGAAAGGGGAATCCCCCCCATTTGAGAAAGGGGAGAAAGGGGGATCCCCCCCATTTGAGTGTACAAATGTGTACACTTGTACAGTCTCAGAAAAAAGGAAACTCATTAACATGGTGAAATACATCTCGATGATGTCATCAAGATGTATTTCACCATGCTAATGATTTTTTTCCCAAAAATATTTTAGATGTGAGAAGTGGGGGGACGCCGTCCCCCCGCGTCCCCCCCTCCACTACACCCCTGGTTGCATAATTACAGTACAATTCAAACTCAACTGTCTGCAAGTGGATGGCCCAACAAAAGCATTGCACTTGTGTGCAAGAGGGCCCACCTTTGTCAATCTTAATAACATTTAGAGCACAAATATACAGTACTATATTGGCCCCAAAAAAGCAAATCATAGATGCGGTATGAAGGGAAAACAAACTACAGTGAAGGGCGTGGGGCTTTTGGTTTTTATGGAGTTGGTTTTGAATATGTAAGTGCAAGAATAATGGTGTAGTGTTCTAACAAAGTGGAGCAGTGGTTCAGGAGCCCCCTCCCTCCCCTCCCCTCCCCTTCCCAATTGTCTGAGGACACTCAGACAACTGGGGACTTGCATTTGCAAACGAATTGCAAATGCAGTGAGTGAAATCACTATTAAAGCCAGGAAAAAGTGTCTGCACAAGGAAAAAGTTATGTCTACAATTTCAAGTGCTTGTCATGGTTGGCGCGATGCCAACACTGACTGATCATGTGAGCATGCTCAGTCAGGGAGTCAAAGTTTCATCAGGAACCCAGGGGTTGACACTAAGGTCTCGGAGGCACTTGCCCATCGGGCAAGTGCAAGTCAGGTTCTACTTGCCCTCAGCTCATGGTCACTTGCCCCCCAAAATATATTGTAAATTTTGCAGATGTAACTCTTGAGAACGTAAAAATGAAACCAAATGGACACGCAAGGGTCCATTTGGTTTCATTTTTACGTTTTTCACACTCTCAAGAGTTAAAATTCATCTTAATTAGCCCGGGTCTACACAACTAGAGAATGTAGAAGATTAGGTCATTTTGATGTGTATGTTAATTTGCCTGTTTTGTTTCCCAAATCCAACCTGGAATTGTGGATAGCTAGAAAGCAGGGAAAGACACAGAGGCAGAGTGCAATGACTGCCTTCAAGACAAATTTATCTTGTGTTGTGTTATAGTGCACTAAGTTGCACACTTGCCCGATCGGGCAACCAGGTAGCAGTCTTCACTTGCCCGACCATTTTTTTTTTACTTGCCCTGGGCAAGCGGGCAAGTGTTAGTGTCAAGCCCTGGGAACCCATTTCCACAATGCCTTCTGCTCAACTTAAGGATTCCACACTTTTTTTTTTAAACAGAGGAATCCACAGCTGCGACAATGGTTGGTCAGACGAAACCAGAGCACCATCACAGCGGAAGCAGGGGCCGGTTCTACTCCTGCCGCAGTCGTCTTACCCAACGCTTCCACAAACCGCATCGTGGGCCGTTGGTTAGTGGGGTGCAGTGGACTGGTGGTGGGGGCCATCGTTCTGGGCGGAGTCACCAGGTAAATACAGACCAGCACCTGACAAATGGTGCAGTATTTTAACCCCTTTTGTGTTTCAAGCATCAACTAGCTTTAACTATTGAAAAATAGCAGATCTACAAGCTCATATCGCGTCACCGAGTGGCGCGATACGAGCTTATCGCTCTCGGCCCCTCAGATTTTGTCAAAGTAGCCCTAAAATGAAACACCTGCCTTAGTGTATTATTGTTATTGATCAGGAATACAATTAATGCATGTTGGAAATTAGCAAACATTACAGTGACGGGCTGCTCTGTCACATTGATGCTTTGCAGATGGGGCATCTGCTTTGTAGGTTATTAACCTGAACGCGTTTTGGTGTTTTATCTGTTGAAAAATAGCAGATCAACAAGCTCATGCCGCGCCACCGAGTGGCGCGGCATGAGCTTGTTGTTCTGCTATTTTTGAAAAATTGTGAAAATGTGCTGCAAATCTCTGAATATGTTATTTTGGAAGCAAACATTTTTAACTCAATTTTTTGCATCTGGGGGATCCCTAGAACAACATGTTTTCAGATGGGGTCTGCAGCCAAATATGGATAATTCTGGTGGTCCTTGGCTTGGCCTTGGACACAGGAACACAGATTTTTCAGAAAAACTAGAATCTAGTGTCAGAGACTATAGAATATAGTGTCAAAAACTCGATTCTAGCGTCAGAAACTAAATTCTAGTGTCAAAAGTAGATCCTATCATCAGAAACTATAATTTAGTGTCAATAACTAGAATCTAGTGTCGGAAACTACTGTAGAATCTAGCGTCAAAAGCTAGAATGTTGCTGCAGCTATAATCTGGTGTCAGGAACTACTGTATAATCTGGTGTCAGGAACTCAAATCGAGGGTCAGGACACAGTGGGTTAATTGCCATAGCTTCTCTGTACAGAAATCTGTAGGACATAAACGGCCCTGTAAAATGGCATCATTTTGACCATAATGATGTAGTCCTGCTCTGGTACAAACACTGCCTTTTGTTATGTTGTTTATGTATGTGCTGTGATCAGGCTGACGGAGTCGGGACTGTCCATGGTGGACTGGCACCTGGTGAGGGAGATGAAGCCTCCTCAGACCCAGGCGGAGTGGGAGGCCGAGTTCTCCAAGTACCAGCAGTTTCCAGAGTTCAAAATGTAAGACCCCAAACCAGCGTTTTTCTTTTCTCGACCAGTTACTCAATGGATTTGAATATTAAAGTCATTATCATTTTGTTTAGTATTTTATTTTGTCATGGTTTGGAGGGTTTTCGCAGCGAAATCCAAATAAAACCATACGAAAGGTTGTGACATTGAGAAGAAAACTGAGCGCTTGGGAGTGCAAGTCAGGTTCTACTTGCCCTCAGGTCATGGTCACTTGCCCCCCCCCAAAATATATTGTAAATTTTGCATTTAAGTTTACTTTCTACTTGGGTGCTTTAAACCAGGGGTTTTCAACAGGTGGTCCGGGGACCACCAGTGGTCCCTGAGAGGGTTCCAGGTGGTCCCCCAGTTAAAGGAGAATTCCGGCCCAAAAGTTTTTTTTTAATCTTTATTTGCAGTTAATTTTTTGGAAAAAATTGGTCCAGGTGTTATTTTGTGAAAATACTCCTTTATGGCTGTTTCCCCTACCCCAAAATAAGCTTATAATGGGGCCAATGGGCGTTGTGCAAGTTCACCTATATGCATCGCTCCAAAATGCAAATTTTTGCTATATATTGTGTCTCCACCATGTCAGTAGTGTGTTAATACTCACACTTTCACTTTCACTTTGTTTTAGCAGTGGTTCAGCCATAAACCATGTGCCACGCCCCCAGCTTTTGAGACAGCTGGATGTGTGTCGTGCGTGTCGTGCGTGTGCGTGCGTGTGTGTGTGTGTCTCGTTTAAACAGAATGAACCACGACATGACTCTGCCGGAGTTCAAGTTCATCTTCTACATGGAGTGGGGTCACCGGATGTGGGGCAGGCTGGTGGGCCTGGCGTACATCCTGCCCACCATGTACTTCTGGAAGAAAGGCTACTTCAACCGCTCCATGAAGCTGAAGGCACTGGGGCTGTGTGGCTTCGTCTTCTTCCAGGTACAACACGACACATTCATCACCCGTATTATTATCAGGGGCGGATGTAACATGTCCCATTTGGGGGGGCAAGAGAACATGTTGGAGGGGCAAGAGAAAATGGTATGGGGGCGGCTTCATCGCCCGTGTCGCTACCATTTTCAGTTACAGGACTTTTATTAGTCAAGTAAAGCATCAATAATAACATCAGTTGTTGTTGAAGTTGCAACAGACACGCAGCATGCATAAAGCTAAAGGTCTGACTCAGAGAGTTTTCTGTTTTCAATGATGAAATGCTGTTGGTTTAGTGTTGGTGACACAGCTGTAGTTAATTAGTAGCAGTAGTAGTGTTTCAAATCATTTTAAATAGAAACATTACATACATTTGTAAATACATAGAAAAATTAAAGGGGAAATAAAGTATTTGGGAATTAATCTAAACGTAATTAAATGTAACAGTAACTAAAAATGACTTATATCCCATTTCTTTTCTCATAAATGTGTGATATATATTTTTCTCACACTTTTCTTTGATTTATTTTTTGTCATTTTATTTATTTATTCTACATATTGCTACATGTTTTTTATTTACTTAATAAGGATAAAATGGTCCTCCATAGTGGGATGCCTGCCTCCTGAATGCAGGCGTTTCTAGGTGACCCCAAACTTTTGAACGCTAGTGGTACATGGTGAAAGATGTGTGACAGTAATGTGGTGTTTGTGTCTGGTGCAGGGCCTGCTAGGCTGGTACATGGTGAAGAGTGGCCTGGAGGAGAAGCCAGAGTCCTACGACATCCCGCGGGTCAGCCAGTACCGTCTGTCTGCCCACCTGGGCTCTGCCCTGCTGCTCTACTGCGCCTCCCTGTGGACAGGCCTCACCATGCTGCTGCCGCCACACAAGGTAAAAGATGCACACTTGAAGTACCGTATTTTCCGCACTATAAGGCGCACCGGATTATAAGGCGCACCTTTTAGAACTGTTTTCATATATAAGGCGCACCGGATTATAAGGCGCAGAGAATAGAAGCTACTACAGTTAACACAGAATAGAAGCTACTGCAGTCAAACAATCTATATATAAGGCGCACTGGACTATAAGGCGCAGTGTGGATTTTTGAGAAAACGAAAGGCTTTTAAGTGCGCCTTATAGTCCGGAAATTACGGTATACATACAAGCGATAAATATCAGACTTTTATTGGCGTTTTTTTTTCCCCTTCTTTGTCGTCTTTATCTTTGACCAGGGTTTTCAACCTTTTTGATACCAGGCACCACCATTTATTCAGAATTTGAGCCACGGACCACCATTTGAGGACATTTTAGCCCCACAGACCCCCCCCCCCAAAAAAACTAAAGATTTCCTTTGCTTCTGTCCGTGATCATTGATCTTCTAGTTGTGTAGATTAGGACGTCTTCACATGATGAATATTTTAATTTAATTTTTACACTCTCAAGAGTTAAAATATTCATCATCTGAATTAGCCCAAAGTCTACACATTCAATCAGAGAATGTAAGAGAATGGTATTTTTTGTTATCCTGTGTTGTTTCCCAAATCCAGCCTGGAATTGTGGACAAAAACAAAAGAAATCTTGAAGAAAGTTTTTGGGATCTGTGGGGGCTAAAATGTCATCAAATGGTGGTCCGTGGCTCAAATACTGAATAAATAGTGGGCCCTGGTGTCAAAATGGTTGGTCTTACTCTTACTTTTATCTTGAAAATGAAATTAATATTACGCAGACTTTAGTTCAGCCTTTAGTCTTGGCCCTCCACAATATTTTATGGATCTCATTTGGCCCCTTGGGAAAAATAATTGCCCACCCCCTGATCTAATGTAATTAGGTCAGTGTTGTATACAATGTAGTTGAGGGGTATATACAGTATACTGTATATTCCAGGGTTGACACCAAGGTCTCCGAGGCACTTGCCTATCGGGCAAGTGCAAGTCAGGTTCTACTTGCCCTCAGCTCATGGTCACTTGCCCCCAAAAATATATTGTAAATTTTGCAGATGTAACTCTTGAGAACGTAAAAATTAAACCAAATGGACCCTTGCGGGTCCATTTGGTTTAATTTTTACGCTCTCAAGAGTTAAAATTCATCATCTTAATTAGCCCAGGTCTACACAACTAGAGAATGTAGAAGATTAATGGTCATTTTGATGTGTATGTTAATTTGCATGTTTTGTTTCCCAAATCCAGCCTGGATTGTGGATATCTAGAAAGCAGTGAAAGACACAGAGGCAGAGTGCAATGACTGCCTTCAAGACAAATATATCTTGTGTTGTGTTATAGTGCACTAAGTTGCACACTTGCCCGATCGGGCAACCAGGTAGCAGTCTTCACTTGCCCCACCATTTTTTTTACTTGCCCCGGGCAAGTGTTAGTGTCAAGCCCTGGTGATGCTAACATTGTGTCTGTCTTCCCTCAGCTGGCTGATACTAAGAGGTTGACACAACTCAGACGGTTTGCCAAGGGCACTGGAGGACTGGTTTTCCTCACTGCACTGTCAGGTAGGAAGCTCTGGTGTTTTCACTCTCAGTACTAGGTTGTAGCGATACATCTTAACAGCAACATGACATGTATCACGATACATGGACCATATTGGTTCATTAAGGCCATACAATTCACTAATTTGAAATCAATGCACTAACTACTTAGAAAATCTATTAAATGTGTGTAACATGTGGATAGTGAAGTTTTTTAAGGGGGACATTTGTTGGAGTGGATGTAAATAAGTAAAATAAGTAAACTCTGGATTTTTAAATGTATTTGAACACATGATGTTTTTTTCTTCTTTTTAATTGCTAAATGCCCTGCTCAAATGCTTAGTATGCGTCACGAATCAATGCAAATTCTTAAAATTGCAAATCAATATTTATACAAAGTAAATGATAATATTTTCTGTTTACATGACAGTATCCTTGACGATATAACAACCGTTGAGTTGTCACAGTCGCAGTGTGACATAGACGTAATCAAGTAGGCTAACTCAGTTGTTGCATGAGGCTCTTTTAGAAACCTGTGCATAGCTTGCGCCTGCACTTTGACGCCGTGCTGATGGACCAGGGTCCAAGGACCCTCTAAAAAAACAAAATCTTGTATCTCAAGAGATTATTGTTGCTGCGTTTGTTGCTGGGTTGGTGTACAACTCCTCCTTGTTGTGTTTTAGGTGCGTTTGTTGCTGGGTTGGTGTACAACTCCTCCTTGTTGTGTTTTAGGTGCGTTTGTTGCTGGGTTGGACGCTGGGCTGGTGTACAACTCCTTCCCCCTGATGGGGGAGCGCTGGGTTCCTGATGACCTGCTGGCCTTCTCCCCCACCCTCAAGAACTTCTTCGAGAACCCCACCACGGTGCAGTTTGACCACAGGATCCTGGTATGTCACACATCAGTTGGTCACTCTTATCTATCCCAGTGGTAGGCGACCTTTTTGACATGAAGTGGCAAGATTTTTTTTTTTCCTTGACACTGCGAGTAAAAAAATTATAATAAGTTTCCTTGTAGTCAATTATTTATTGACAACAAGGAAATGTATTATATTTTTTTTACTCGCATTTTCACGGTTCCCACATTTTATGGCCATTTTATATGTCTTGCTTAGGCCATATTTTATATCTTATCAGAACAGTCAGACTGATTTTTTTTTTTCCTTCACATTAGATCAGGGGTTTTCAACCGGTGGTCCGGGACCACCAGTGGTCCCTGAGAGGGTTCCAGGTGGTCCCCAGCTAAGTTGGTTACCCAGATGTAACTCTTGAGAGCGTAAAAATGAAACCAAATGGACCCTTCCGGGTCCATTTGGTTTCATTTTTACACTCTCAAGAGTTAAAATATTCATCATCTGAATTAGCCCAAGTCTACACGACTAGAAGATGGACAAAAGCAAAATAAATCTTTAGTTTTGGGGTCTGTGGGGCTAAAATGTCCTCAAATGGTGGTCCGTGGCTCAAATGCTGAATAAATGGTGGGCCCTGGTATCAAAAAGGTTGAAAACCCTTGCATTAGATTGATCAATCAGACTTTCTTTTCGCTTGAATAGAACAGTCCAAGTTTCATTTCAATATTAATATTTCGCCATCAGAACGCAGCACACTACTTTCCCTACCTACATTTAGAACGGTCAGTGCAATAGGCCTATTTACGCACGTGCAGGCGCAGCAGCGCGTGCACACATACACACGCAGTAACATTAACACAGCGACCTGCAAGCACTGAACAGTCGTGCGTCTGATCACTTTACTGGGAGTTTGCCATTGTCGGATAGCTTTACCGCGGTCAGTCGTGGTCTCTCACCAAATGATTTTTTTTTTTCGTGTTTGTTTCAAATCGACACACGACGTTCTCCAAACATAAAACACAGACGGCACCATCTTGCTGCGGAACAAATCCATAGTCATCTCTCCATCTGGACAGGAATGTCTACAGCAACATGTGTGTAGTCGCACACTCACACACAACCGGCATCCTGCGAATATGATGTAATGTTAACAGTTGATCAATATCTACTAGCAACGTCAACATCAACAGGCAGCATGATGAGACACATGGCAACAGGCAACATTAAAAGGGGAATTCCACCCATTTTCATTTTTACCTGAGAGTGTACAAATGCCATTCCATTTGTACACAAAGAAGCCTTAGTTTGCATTGACTCATTTGACTCAGAAAGGATCAGGTGACGCCAAGGAGGGCTGTGATTAGAGGATTCCGAAATGTTGACCAGTAGAGGGCGCTAAAGATCTGACTTTTCTGAACAACCAGGAGTTGATCATTTTCTATAGAAAGATGAAAAGTCAACGTTGATGATTGACGTTGCTTGTTGATGTTGATCAAAACATTGCTAGGTGTATCAGGGCCCTTATAGGTGAGCTGCAGCTGCAAATTATACCGCAGATACTGCAGTATAATCTTTATTTTTACAACGTGCACATTCATATGCACCAAGAGGAAAAAAAAATCACTTCTCTCCAGAATCTGTCCCTGTGCCAGCCCATACCACCTGGCGTACCCCAGTTGGCACATGTGCCCTAAGGTTGCAGTACCCTGTCTCAAAAATTGCTGGTCAACTACAAGTTTAAAAGGTGTCACGTTGTGTCACGTTGTCCGCTTGTAGATCAACTGTTCCATAAATTTAAAAAAAGGTATCAAAGGTATCCAAAAATTAAAAGGTATCAATTAAGGCTGTCAGCATTAACTAGTTAATCGCGAGTCAACTCAGCCTTGAGTTAACTTGATTATTTTTTTTTTAGTGCGAGATTAACTCACAGTAAAACCAAAGGCCAAGTGGGTCCATTTGGTTCAATTTCGCCAAATTCAATTTCGCCAATTACGCCAAAATCAGTTAAGTTACTTTAAAAATAAGTCTACACAATTAGAGAATGTAGAGAACTTTCTACAAAATGTGCATGTTCACTCCTAATGATATTGTTGACAAATTCTTTATTTTAGGTCTGGAAGTCTAAATAAATGTCATCAAATGGTGGTATGTGGCTCAAATGCAGAATAAATAATTGACCTTGATGTGAATATTCTTGAAAAACACTCATTTAAGGTATATATAGAACTCATAAAAATATGCGATCAAATTGCGATTAATCAAAGATTAACTATGGGCAATCATGCGATTGTTCGCGATTAATTTTTTTGAATCGATTGACAGCTCTAGTATCAATATGTAATTCTCAAGGTTGTAGTCTTTTTCTTTCCGTTCCGGTCTGCAGGGCATCTCGTCACTGAGCGCCATCACTGGCCTCTACCTGTTCTCCAGGAGGATGGTTCTGCCCAGGAGGGCAAAGGTCGCCATCGGCCTCCTGGCCACCATGGCTTATGTACAGGTAAGGATCACAGAAATGATGGCTTATATGCACTAGGTAGGACACCCGCTTCCACCGTTATCAAGCGTTATCAAGCGAGAATCCCCAGGAGGCTGCTTTGTGTGCTGAACGCATTTTGGTGTTTTTATCTGTTGAAAAATAGCAGATCTACAAGTTCATATCGCGCCACCGAGTGGCGCGATATGAGCTTGTAGTTCTGCTATTTTTTGAAAAATTGTGAAAATGTGCTGCAAATCTATATAATGTATACATTACCGTATTTTGGAAGCAAACATTTTTAACTCTTTTTAACTTTGTTTTGTTTTTTGTTTTTGTTTTTCTTTTTGCTTCTGGGGGATACCTAGAACAACATTTTCAGATGGGGGGTCTGCAGCCAAATATGAATAATTCTGGTGGTCCTTGGCTTGAAATATGTTAGCATCACTGACACAGGAACACAGATTTTTTTTCAGAAAAAACTAGAATCTAGTGTCAGAGACTATTGAATCTAGTGTCAAAAACGGAAACGGAAATCCTGGATCAGCGTGGCCGGTTGGGCGCCTTGTTTTAAGCCCTGTGTCAGCGTGGTGACATGCATGCAGCTATGTTTAGGGTTAGGCCAGTATATTGACCAAAGCGATTGCAGTAAAGTAGCCAAATGCTGCACCTGCAGGCGGGCCGCCACACGAGGGAGACAAACACCAGGGTTTTAGTAGTTAATCAAGCTAGGTTGGCAGGCATGGCTAGCCTGGCTCAGCACCTTAAAAATACAACCTTATTTTTTCTTTGTGATTCAAGGACTGGCTTCCTTGCCTTTGGGGGCCGTTTTTGTCGGTTGGAAATCCATGCCCAGCACCTGATTGGCCAACAGGCCTGTCACTCACTTCGTTTCACTTCATTATTCTTTAAAGAAGCGTCAGGCTTTAGGTTTTATAAACATCATCGTCCGACATATTTTACTGCTTGTGTTCACCTGCTAGTAACGCTCGTCGGCTGTTTGCCAGGCCCTCGATTCTACTTTCTGACACCAGATTATAGCTGCAGCAACATTCTAGCTTTTGACGCTAGATTCTAGTTATTGACAAGAAATTATAGTTTCTGATGCTAGGATCTACTTTTTGACACTAGAATCTAGTTCCTGACACTAGGTTCTATTTTTTTCTGAAAAATCTGTGTTCCCGTGTCAGTGATGCTGATTATTTCAAGCCAAGGACCACCAGAATTATCCATATCTGGCTGCAGACCCCCCCCCCCCCCCCCCCCCCCCCCTCTGAAAACATGTTGCATGTTTGCTTCCAAAATAATGTATTCAGAGATTTGCAGCACATTTTCACAATTTTTCAAAAAAATAGCAGAACTACAAGCTCATATCGCGCCACTCGGTGGCGCGATATGAGCTTGTAGATCTGCTATTTTTTCAACGGCTAAAACACCAAAACGCATTCAGTACACAAAAAGGTTAAAAGTGACGCATGTGCATACTCTATTTTGTCATACATGGTTATATTAACATACAGTAATTCTGGCTATATGTCTGTCTTTGTCCATCCAGGTGGGCCTTGGCGTCAGCACCTTGCTGCTGTATGTACCCACGCCGTTGGCAGCCACCCACCAGTCTGGCTCCGTGGCCCTCCTGTCCCTGGCCATCTGGGTCCTGGCCGAGCTCCGCAAGGTGGCCAAGTAAAAAAAAATGTCTGCCTGTCGCAGGTCTGTGGATTAATGACATTTTGCGCACCAAGGACGAACTTCGACCCATTCAAATTGGCCTCATATTAGGAGCACTATGAGATGCCACTAGAACTCCTGAACCCATGGCTAATTCAATCAGAATGTTTTTATTTATTTTTTTGGCCCTGGATTACCTTGCACCATGGTCCCACCTATTTCTACCAGGGAAGTCCTTAACAAGGAAGTGTCCGACCAAACTGCGCCATGCGAGTGGCGAATTTCATACCGGAGATTCATGGGAGTGAGAATCTCATACCGGAAGTTACCTGAATACGCATGAGTGAACGGAGCAGGCTGGAACAGATCACGAACAAACATTTATTTATGAGAGACCCTCAGACCTGCAGGGGCGTTTTTGCCATTAGGCAGACTAGGCAGTTAACCTGGGGCACCATTTTACTGTGCCTGTCATAGGCTATGTGACTTCACAGGAGATTTTCCCTGGAGCCCCGCCCTTACCAAATCCATTTGGTAAGCTGGGCTCCAGGAAAAAGCTTGATTGGGGCTACAAATTGTGTAGAGACCTGTGCGCTATATATATTCGACTATAAAATAATGCATAATCACAGTTTGTTTTCAAATCACTTGCTCTTTGACGTCCACAGAGTAACAGTCTCGGAGATCCTCGTGAGATTTCACTGTCAGACAGGAAGTGGCAGACAGTCTCGCGATATTTGGCGCATTCAGAAAAATACTTTTTTTGTTGCCTTTTTTAGATGCTTCTATGAAACCACACAGTGTACACATGAAAATGCAACAAATCAGACAATAACATGTTATATACAGTATATATATGCCTTTGTTATTTTTCCAGAAGTGATTACTTTACAAAAGGTCTCACTTATTCAGAAACATTATTTGTTCAGGAGCTGATCAGTACACTCCAAAGATCCAGGTGTATTTTCGCTCCCTTGCTGCCATCTGGAAAAGCACGATAGCGAAAATTACTTTTTTGAAGTCCAACCTGTACCAGGACTCTTTTATAGCATGGGTTTCAACCAGTGGTCCTTGAGAGGATTCCAGGTGGTCCCCGGCTAAATGATGGATAGTTGGTAATCAAAGGATCCTTATAGATCTATTTAATTTAGCTCTCGAGAGTTAACTCATATTTATACATCTGGATTACTTTATTTTCAAAAAAATCACACCCGTGCGAAAGTAAGTGCTGCGTGTGTGGCTACAGTATACTAAAACACACTTCGTCCCATTGTGCTTGTTTCTCTGAACATGGCAACATCAACAATACACACTTCGTCCCATTGTGCTTGTTTCTCTGAACATGGCAACATCAACATGACTCCACGCATGCAGCCAGGTAGACACACACACACACAGGACGCATGCAGCCAGGTAGGGACACACACACGCACACAGTCTGTGAATCGTCTGATGAAGTGCTTGCTACGCAGCACTTAAAAAATCTACAAGATTAGAAAATGTAGAAGAATTGTAGAAGCTAGTAGTGAAAATCTTTAGTTCTGGGTCAAGAGACTAAACTCAACATTATGAGTCAATCAATGGTGGTCCGTGGCTAAAACGCAGAACAAATGGTGGGCCCTGATATGAAAATGGTTGAAAACCCTGCTTTATAGAGTAAAGGACACATATTTGGCTTGAAGCCACAGTACTACTCTTAACTGTAATTAGTTAAACCTTTGTGTACATACAGTCGAAATAAGAAACTTGTGATTTTTTTTTTTTCTTTTTGTATTATCTGTTTGGTGCTGGTCTTATTGTAGAATTATTATTAGAACTATTGCCAGTTATTTCTCTTAAATTAGTCTAAGAGACTAAACTCAACATCAAATGGTGGTTTGTGGCTAAAATGCAGAATAAATAGTGGGCCCTGGCATGAAAATGGTTGAAAACCATTGCTCTAGCGCAGGGATTTTCAACAGGTGGTCCGGCAACCACTATATATATTCAATATATATTCATCATGCGAATTAGTCCTAATCAACACTACTAGAAGATTAATGGTCATGGACAGAAGCAAAGGAAATCTTTAGTTTTTTGGGTATGTGGGTCTAAAAATATCCTCAATTGGTGGCCGTGGCTCAAATGCTGAATAAATGCTGGGCCCTGGTTGAAAACCTACTGCTCCAGTGCATTCTTTTGGCAATTTGCAACACTGCATTTCTGCTTCACAACCTTATTGCAGTTTATCAACCAGCATCAACCAGACCCCTTTTTCTTGAGGGTACAAATGTGAACCAAATGGACCCGCTAGGGTCCATTTGGTTCACATTTGTATCCTCTCAGGAAAATGTTGAAAATGGGTGGAATTCCCCTTAAGAACAAATTATTTTTGCAAACATGAGTTAAAAAAAATGTATAGATTGAAAGATTTACACAAATGTTCATTATTTAAATTAACAGCTTGTATAACTGAAATCTAAAATGGCAGATTTAATGGGTTAACATTCAATTAAAAAATATTGTACTAATTAAAATTAGCTCAGGATTTTGGCTTTAAGTAACTATTTAAAATCGGGGACAACTTGGGGGCAGCATTTGACTGAAGTGAACGCTGTATTATGTGTACAGGTAAATTATTTCTTAAATATATTATTTTGTTTTGACCTCGTGCCGGTATGAAGGTTTTTGTAATATATGTATTATTGGAAATACAAATTGAACAGCACTGATTAAAAAAAAGAACAAAAACTGAGTAAAATTTCTCCAGTCAAGTCTTATTTTTTTGTTTTTGCATAGCAACTGTGATTTCCTTTATTGTCTGTACAAAATATACACATCTTGGAATAATGCAATATGCAACCAGTTTGAGGCTAGCTCACTAGACACTGTCAGTAACAACGGGTTAGTAGGTAGCGTCTCTAGACACAGTACATGCGGGTATAGACAGCTTTTATACTCTTGCTCAGGACTGGTGGAAGTCAACATCGGACCAAATGACGACAGACACCCACTATTGTATTCACCCCACAGAGTGAAACTAAAGGACAACGTGTTAAACCCTAGTAGTACAGTAATTTCCGGACTATAAGCCGCAACTTTTTTCACATGCTTTTGACCCCCTGCGGCTTATACAACGGTGCGGCCGATCTATGGATTTTCCAGGTTCCAGGTGGGCTCCGCAGACTAAATTTATAGAAAGTTGGTTAACCAGATGTAACTCTTTGAGAGCGTAAAAATGAAACCAAATTTCATGTTTACACTCTCAAGAGTTATGATATTCACCATCTAAATTAGCACCACTTAATTAAGTCATGTTCATTTTGGTTTAATTTTGATGTTTTGCCTCTTTTTTTATTTGCGAAAATTGTGAACGAAACCAAAAGAAATCTTTAGTTTGGGGGTCTGTGGGGTGAAGATGTTGTTGAAAACCACTGCTCTAACATGAAGCACCTGACTATAAGCCTGGTGTGGCTCATAGTCAGGTGCGGCTTATACAAGGAAAAAATCAATATTTTGCCCCAAATTTAGCTGGTGCGGCTTATATTCAGGTGCGGCTTATAATCTGGAAATTACGGTATATATTTGGCAGAAACTGCTCATCTTCATCGTCTAACTTTGTTGTGTTTTCTCAAATTAATGCCCTACACCAAGGGGTTTCAACCTTTTTGACTCCAGGGACCACCCATTTATTCAGCATTTGAGCCACAGACCACCATTTGATTACATTTTTACACCAAGGACCTAAAATTAAAAAAAAAATATATAATAAAATATATATATATATATATATAATATATATATATATATATATATATATATATATATATATATATATATATATATATATATATATATATATACTGTATATTGGTTTTGTCCACAATTCCAGGCTGGATATTGGCAAACAAAACAGTGTAAACTTCTTAATTAAGTGGTGCTTTGCGGGTCCATTTGGTTTCATTTTTACACTCTCAAGAGTTACATCTGGTTAACCAGGTTTCCATCATTTAAGCCAGGGGACCTCTTGGAACCTTCTCAAGGACCACTGGTGGTCCCTGGACCATACCTGGGCCGTATACTATTGGTTTTAAACCATTCATTTAGCTGAGGACCAGGTGGTCCTCAGCTAAACGAGGTACCGTTGGTATAACCAAACGGACCCTTTATAGATCTGTAACTCTTGAGAGAGTAGTAAAAAAATGAGAAATTAAGTACTCTTGGGAGCGTAAAATGAAACCTTTTTTACACTCCCAAGCGTACTTAATTTTTCAAGAATTTACACACTTAGAAAATGTTTGAATTGATATTTTTGACCAACAGTTTTGCCAGTCATCTCTCTCAAATTGTGGAGACAAACTCAATTCAACTCGAATCATTGAGGTTTGGGGTCCCGAGAGACTAAATTCAACACCGCATGGACATGGTGGTCTGTGGCTAAAATGCAGAATAAATAAGTGGGGCGTGGTATGAAAATGGTTGAAACCCACTGACGTGTTGTACATAGTCATACTACGGCATCTCACAAGGGTTAAAAAAAAAGTAGCAGATTCACCAGCTTGAAAAATGTGGAATGAAGCGCTGTGCTTTGAGCTGATGGATCTGTTAAGTTTGCAAGAAAAAAACAAAACAAAAACATAGAGCTCCATTTTCGTTACATGCTAAATCCCTTATCCCAAATCCCTTATTTCGTTTTTACCATTTGAAAAACTTTTTGGAATATTTCAACATGTCAATCTATTAACACGTTGTGAGCTTGTAGACTGGCCATTTGAACTACTGAGAAATGTTTTTTATATATACATATAGTTTAAAAAGGCAAAGAAGTTAAGGGATAAGGGATTTAGCGGTAACGAAAATGGAGCCCATAATGTTTTGGACATTGATAGACCTGCATGTACCTGTACAGTATTTTCCTCTAGACCGAATCTTTACCAAAACTCCTAACAGCCGATCTACAAGCTCTCGATACGTCCCAATACATGGCGAGCTTGTACATTTTTTGGTGTTGTTTTTAACTGCATGTTAAATGGAAATGACGAGGATTCAAGTGGTTTATAAGTGAGACAAGAGCAACACAAGGGACAGAAGAAATGACAAAGGTTGGAAGTGCATACTGTTCAGGGTATTCGTGGGACACCATTCATTCATGCGTATTCTTATTCCATAGATTCTTGGCTATGAATGAGGTGATTAATGCCTTCTATACACATTATTGCTTATATGCCTCTTCATTCCCTCTTTAATATGCTGTAAATGCCTTTTCATATTATGAACATCAGAACCGTTGGATTTCATGGACATCTCTTTGTATGTGTCACACTCCTAAGCCGGCCATTTAAAGGGGAATTCCACCAAAATTTCTAAATGTTCCTGAGAGGATACAAATGTGAACCAAGCGGGTCCATTTGGTTCATATTTGGACTGAAAGAAAAATCATTAACATGGTGAAATAAATCTCGATGATGTCATCAGATGTATTTCACCATGGTAATGATTTTTTCAGTCCTCCATTTTTTTTAGGAAATACAGAATTGGGGGAACTTTTTTTATCATGTCCACATACACAACATCTCTAAGGTGTATTAATGGCATATTAAAATGTTGAAAATGGGTGGAGTTCCCCTTTAAAAAGGAGTAGCACTAGTCACCGTAGCGCTCTCATCTTCAACCTGAAGATGGCGCTCAAAATGGCTTGGTGGTGGGTGTGGGTCTGCAGTACATTTTGCTTAACAGATTCTGCCGTAGTTTTCAGGACATACCGTGTGTTTTACCGACACAAACTACAAGCAAGGACCAGCAAAGAAGTGCACATTGCCATCCTTAAAATGTTCCCCCCTGTTGAACCACCCCTGCCCTAAACCATGTATCCCTCTCTGTCTTCTATACCCAGGGGTTTTCAACAGGTGGTCCGGGGACCACCAGTGGTCCTTGAGAGGGGTCCAGGTGGTCCCCTGGCTAAATGATGGAAACTTGGTTAACCAGGTGTAACTCTTGAGAACGTAAAAATGAAACCAAATGGACCCTTGCGGGTCCATTTGGTTTCATTTCTACGCTCTCAAGAGTTAAAATATTCATCATCTGAATTAGCACTACTTAATTAAGACGTGTACACTATTTTGTTTCCCCAGATACAGCCTGGAATTGTGGACAAAACCACAAAAGAATTCTTAATTTTAGGTCTTCAGGGTGAAAATGTAACAAAATGGTGGTCTGTGGCTGAAATGCTGAATAAATGGTGGTCCCTGGTGTCAAAAAAGGTTTGAAAACCCCTGTGCTATACGATTTCTCACAACACACAATTATAATATGACTAAAAAGGGATTCCTGTGTCTTGACTCTTTGGGTGTGAGGGAGAGAGGAGGGGATGGTTTAGAACAGCGTGCCACTAAAAGCTCTAAAAAAAAACTCAACATGCATTCCTCTTTGAATGAAACTAAATAAAACGCTTTTTTCCCCCTTTGAAGTGACAAAGACAAACACAACGTTGGCATGAACTAATAATTCCCACTGAATGTATTGTTATTGATAAGACTTGTGCAGTGGTTTGCAACCAGTGGTAATTGAGAAGGTTCCAGGTGGTCCCCGTGAAACTGAATGATGAAGAGTTGATTACCAAATGGACCCTTAGAGAAAATGAAAGCAAATGGACCCATACCAGGTCAATTTGTTTTCATGGTTATGCTCCCAAGAGTTACAATATGGTAAACATTGGATTGACATGATATTTTTTGAAAGAATTGATGTTTTGGCTCGGATTTTGCCGTTCATGGTCTATCTCAAATAAATACAATGTTGACAACATTCTTTAGTTTTAGTGTCTGTGAGGCTAAAAATGTCATCAAATGGTGGTCCGTGGCTCAAATGCTGAATAAATAGTGGGCCCCTGGTATCAAAATGGCTGAAAACCACTGGACTAGTACAAGTGGGCTGGCATGCCCACATGGACCCCGTGTTTAGAGCAAGGGTTCCCAAATGGTTTGGGCCGTGAACACCACCACCCAAAAAAAAAAAAAGATATGTATGGACTCAAAGCATTTCTGGGGGTCTCCAGCTCCATGTGTGCTTTCCCCTCCAGCTCGGAGACCCCCAGAAATGCGGTCATTTTGTGGAGGTCACTGGGGCCACGCAGTGAAAGCAAATGAAAACCACAAAAGTCAAAACTAACATTTGTATTTTTTGAATTATTTCTAAAAATATTTAGCGCATCCCCATCACATGGAACTATACTTTTTGGGCACTGGGGCGACCACCAGACATGCTTTAAAAGGATCCCAGGCTAATAAGCTTCATATGCTAAATATATTATACCTGTCCTCTATAACTAGAATTGAGCATTTAAAACACATAATATGTTCTTTAGTTTACAAATAGTTCATAATTTTATCTATCCGGGGGTGCCATTTTACTAGTAAGCACATAGCTCAGGGTTGACACTAAGGTCTCAGAGGCACTTGCCCATCGGGCAAGTGCAAGTCAGGTTCTACTTGCCCTCAGCTCATGGTCACTTGCCCCCCAAAAATATATTGTATATTTTGCAGATGTAACTCTTGAGAACGTAAAAATGAAACCAAATGGACCCTTGCGGGTCCATTTGGTTTCATTTTTACACTCTCAAGAGTTAAAATTCATCATCTTAATTAGCCCAGGTCTACACAACTAGAGAATGTAGAAGATTAATGGTCATTTTGATGTGTATGTTAATTTGTCTGTTTTGTTTCCCAAATCCAGCCTGGAATTGTGGACAGCTAGAAAGCAGGGAAAGACACAGAGGCAGAGTGCAATGACTGCCTTCAAGACAAATTTATCTTGTGTTGTGTTATTGCGCACTAAGTTGCACACTTGCCCGATCGGGCAACCAGGTAGCAGTCTTCACTTGCCCGACCATTTTTTTTTTACTTGCCCCGGCAAGCGGGCAAGTGTTAGTGTCAAGCCCTGTAGCTTACCAAATGGTATGTGCCACACCAAACTAGGTATGACTGAAGTACATTTGGAATTGTTTTACTTGTAGAGTATTCCAGTATATAGGCGACTGCACTACTGACACTTTAAGACGTGGTGGGACCCCTTTTGACGTTTTAAGTTGTATTGAAAAATAGCAGGTGTACACGCCTCATAGAGACTATGAGTCTGCTGTACACCTGCTGTTTTGGGGGGAGGGGAAATCGTGGGAAAAACGCAGCGCAAAACTTTGAATGAATGAATGAATGTTTGAATACTTTTTTTTTTCCACCAAGGCAAAGCTGTTTAGTATACTGCCGATACCCACTGTGGGAATACTGGAAGAGGAACAACAGTTAAAACACACACACACACACACACACACACACACAACACACACACACACACACACACACACACACACACACACACACACACACACACACACACACACACACACACACAGTGTTGATTTTGTCGACTAACGACAAAACTTTTTTTTTCACTGACGAAAAAAAACGAAACAAATTAAAACTAGACTAGTGCAGGAGAGATCCAGTACAACAACGGAAAAAAACAAGCAATTTGAAATCGTATTCAAAAGACGAAGACTAAAAACTACGTCACGTTTTGCTGTCAAAATCAATGTGGACACAGACACACACGCTCACGCACACACACACACACACACACACACACACACACACACACACACACACACACACACACACACACACACACACACACACACACACACACACACACACACACGAAAGGTGAGGCACATGTGGATGACTAGGAACATCAGACAGACAGACCGTCAGACAGACAGAAAGACAGACAGACAGGCAGACTTTGGAGTATCTCTGTAAATACATAATTGAGTATTAGTGACATCATCATCATGCGATATTAAAATCAGTTCCTTTATTGAAAGCAACACGGTTGCCGTCTCCGCCGGTGATGTCCATCGAGCGCCGCTCGGTTCCAAACCCAGTCGTCGTTGTTGTTGTTTTCCTTTGTCCCTATAATTCCCCCTCACTTGCAAGTGTCTCTCTCTCTCCTTCTCTGCTCCTTTGTTCCCACCAGATGGCGCTAGATCTCACCTCTACATTTATTATGAAGATATACCTATGATAAAGAGAGAAGGATAGTGCACTGGGCCTTGTCACAGTCCAGGGGCGGATCTAGGCATAGACATGTGGGGGGGGCAATGCCCTGACTGCCCCACCAAACATGCCGGCATGGAAACAACTCCAAATTTCAAATATATTTCAAATTAAAGTGCTTATAATTAGAATGATTTGAAACACTGTGCTACTAACTAAAATTGTTGTACCACTAAACCAACAGCATTTCGTCATTGAAACCATCACATCACGTGTCTGTTGCAACTTCAACAACAACTGATGTTGTTATCGGTGCTTTTCTTGCCTAAAATAAGTCCTGTAACTGAAAATGGTATGGGTGCGGCTTCATCGCCCGTGGCGATGAATCCGCACCCATACCATTTTCTTCTGCCCCCCCCCCCCCCCCCCCCCCCCCCCCCCCCCCCCAATTAGGGAATGTTACATCCGCCCCTGTCACAGTCTCTCCTGCGCGAGGTTTGCACATTGCTCATTGTAAACAGGAACTGTTGATGGAATATTTTATCATGGATACTGTTCATTATATATATATATATATATATATATATATATATATATATATATATATATATAATATATATATATATATATATATATATATATATATATATATATATATATATATAATAAAACGTTTGAAAGGGTGAGGAGCGATGCTGTTTATTTCACAACAACAACTCTGGATTTCTGTACATGGGATTTCTATTTAGCGCCTCTGTCGGAACACTCGTCCAGTGCAGCTGTACCTGTTTACACTGAGCATGTGCAAAGCGGAGACCATGCCACGTCCCCGTGCAACTATCCTTTTCTCTTTTTTATCATAAGAATATCATACGAGGATGAGTAAGAGGAGATTCTTCAGGCTGGCGTTTTTTTTATGCGCAGAGCCAGGACCAGCGAGCGTTTCCCACGTCGTCAACAACTTCCCGACCTCTGTTGTTGTTGTTGTTGGTCTTTTATTATAGATCTGGGTTTAGTTGGGGCTTGAAAACGGCGTGTTGTTAAGTCAGAAAATAAAAACTGATAGTGGTGGTGTTGGTGTTTGGTGGTGGTGCATCAGTCAGTGTCTATGAGCCTGCCTCTTGTCTTGTCCTATCCGTCTCTTGTTGTGGGTCTTTTTGGGGGGAGGGAGGGTTGGGGACGACACCGTGTCTTGGAGTGGAGAGGGCACCATTCGGAGCGTCCAGGAGGGCGGCGCACTCCACAGCGACACGCCAAGAGGTCAACAAACAAAAATATAAAACGTCGTGTACACCTATATCCACAAGCATGCATGCCTGTCCACACACACACACACATACATCCGCACCCACACATACATCCGCACCCGCACCCCCACACACACCCACACACACCCACCCACACACCCACACACCCACACCCCCACACACACACACACTTCCCCGGTGCCACCATGTGTGCTTTCCCCTCTGGAGGGTCTTTAGATGACGTTGTCAAACAGCGACATGGACTGCATGATGTTCTCGTCCTGTTTCAGAGAGAACACACCGACGGACAAAGTCAGTGATGGACAATCTCTTTTTTTTTTTTTTTTTTTTTAAACCTTATTTGGTCAGTGTCATGGTCAGTATCATGTTATTATTCATGGTCAGTGTTGGTCAATATTACTTAGGAAAGTAACTTCTTTACTTTATTCGTTACCCTTTAGACAAAGTAATATCATTACTTTACTTATTACTGGAATCAAAGAGTAATATATTACATATTACGTTATTACTGTCCCAAGTTCTCAAGTCCCACTTTTGAAAAATAGAGATGTACAACATAATCTATTTAGTGAGCTCTTTTTAGAACTGAATCCAATTTATTGGAATAATAATTGTCTCCAATCCCACAAACGGCACCTGAATTGTAAATGTCTTTCTTAGATAAAAAAAAAAATAAAATAATAGAGAAGCAATGGGAACATTTTAACCTTGAATCACAAAACAGACCTGGAACTATCTGTCGATAGCTTGTAAATCTGTTCTATTTTTGCATGCAACAACAAGCTCATTTTAAACAAGTAGTTTGGCGTTACTTGCAAAGTAATGCTTTACTTATTAGCCATTTTTGCAGAGTAATCTTGTTACTTTACTTTTTGAAGCAAAAGTAATAATATTACAGTAATATGTAATGCTTTTTGAAGCAAAAGTAATAATATTACAGTAATATGTAATGCTGTTCATGGTAATATCATGGCCATAGTCATGCCAGTATCATGCTAGTATCATGGTCAGTATCATGGTAGTAACAAGGTTAATATCATGGTCAGTCTCACGCCACTATCATGGCCAGAGTCAGTATCATGGTCAGTATGGAATGTTTGTGTGTAATGTATGGCCAAAGCTGTGCACAGACAATTCGGTATTTCAAGTGTCTACATCAAGTCTAGAGTCAGGATACTGTCCCTACTTGAGTGTCACTGTCACGTACAAAAAACGCTCTCCAACATAGAATAGTCAAACCGAACAGATGTTTATTTTTCCGCTCTACCTTTTGGCAAGACTCGATGAACTCCTCTATAGTGACCACACCGTCTTTATTGCGGTCCATTTTCTGCAAGACAAAAAGTGCAAGACATTTTCTCACTGGACAACAACAAAATAAGCACTTGCGCTAACTTTGCGAGCGCACAAAAGACTGTACACTTTTCCTCCCTTCATCTGACCATGTCATTCTAATCGTTGACAGGGAAAATATCTGCAAATGAATGGTCCAAAAACCACCAAGTCATAATACACATGGTTTGATGTAACACTGTGTACCCACCATACCAACTTTGAAAAGATGGCATTGTGTATTGACAATAGTGTGTGCTATTTATGTATATCTAGGACGTAGAATGTTTCGCCCATCATATCATGTACATTCTATTAATATGCTGCCATATGCAGTGTTTTACTGCTTGTTTGTTTGGATTTGTCTTTCGTCTCTTTTTTTGCTTTGTGCCCACACATGTTAGTATGAGTGAGTGACAATGACGCCTCTTAAACGTGAAACACCTCTAGAATTCATCCCTCAGGGGATTTCATAAAGGGAGAGAGAGAGAGAGAAGACTTAAGTCTAATTTTATATGTGTCATTTGAAGGTGTTGGGTTTATTTCTGGAGTCTAGTGTGCATCACAGGCGGATTGGCCCACGGGAATAACGGGAGTTTTCCCGGTGGCCTGTAGGCCACTGCCAAAAAAAAGTCCAGGGCAGGCCAGGCCCAGGCAGAAACTAGTGTTTCTATCCTACAAAAAAAGTGTCCTATACTAACTGGGCCAGGGCAGTCTGTATTCATTTATTTATTCATTAATTGTTTGATTTATTTTTTGAGAAAAGTCCAGGCCAGGGTAGGTCAGACCCAGGCAAACTAGTGTTTCTATTCTACAAAAAAAGAAACAGTGTCCTACACCAACTAGGCCAGGCCAATTTCATTTATTTATTATAATTGTATTTATTTAATTTGAGAAAAGTCCAGGGTGGTCCAGCCCTAGCCAAACTAGTAGGTACCAGTGCAGCGTTTCTATGCTACAAAAAGAAGTTATTTCCTAAATAAGCCCAGTCAGCCAGAAGGCAGACACATACAATCCAGTTTATTGTTTGTACAAATGTTTTTACATGGTAATGAGGCTGTATTCATAATTTTAGTTTTAATGCACAAAATAGTTGGTAAGTGTGGCCAAAATTGCATTCACAAGACATCCTAATTAATTATTTAACTCCGCGCGCGCTTTAGTGGCCTGACTGGTGTATGATTCCCGGGGCTGATGTGGGCCTCCAGTTCGACAGTGGTGTGCATTGTGTATGGTGTAGACGGAGTGACCTGGAAGAAGCTCTCCACGTGTTCCCTGGGGGCGTCGTCCTGCATATTGGGGTATGTGTACTTCCCCATCATGTCGTAGATGGACTTCATGATGTCCAGCATCTCCTGTAAACGGTGAGGAGGAGTCGTGGCATAAGATCTTCAGTCGTATTCTCTGATATCTTGTGCCTAGAGTCCTAGAGCCAGCCTGGGGCACCATGTGGGGAGAGGGGCACCGGGGCGACCACCAGATCATGGCAACCACCATGCTTTAGAAGGATCCCAGGCTAATAAGCCTCATGGATAACTGCATTATACAGTGAGGAAAATAATTATTTGATCCCCTGATGATTTTGTAAGTTTTCATGATTAGAAAGAAATGAGCACTCTGTCATTTTTATGGTACTTTTATTTAAACAAATAGAGACAGAATATGAACAAAAATGTCCATCAGAAAATAATATTTAAAGGTTATAAATTAATTTGCGTTAGAGCTCGTGAAATAAGTATTTGATCCCTAAGCACAACCTGACTTAGTACTTGGTGGAAAAACCCTTGTTGGCAAGCACGGAAGTCAGAAGTTTCTTGTAGTTGGTCACCAAGTTTGCGCACATCTCAGGAGGAATTTTGGCCCACTCCTGGTGAGATCTACTCTCTAAATCCTGAAGGTTTCGAGGCTGTTGCTTGCCAACTCGAAGCTCAAGCTCCCTCCATAGATTTTCTATAGGATTAAGGTCTGGAGACTGGCTAGGCCACTCCATGAGCTTAATGTGCTTCTTAGTGAGCCACTCCTTTGTTGCCTTGGCCGTACGTTTTGGATCGTTGTCTTGCTGGAATACCCAGCCACGACCCATCTTCAGTGCTCTGGCTGAGGGAAGGAGGTTCTTGTCCAAGATCCTGCGGTACATGGCCACATCCATCGGCCACACAATGCGGTGAAGTTGCCCTGTACCCTTAGCAGAGAAACAGCCCCAAAGCATAATGTCTCCACCTCCATGCTTGAGGGTGGGGATGGTGTTGTTGGGTTTGTATTCAGCATTTCACTCCCTCCAAACACGACAAGTCAAATGGATGCCAAAGAGTTGAATTTTGGTCTCTTCTGACCACATCACCTTCCCCGCAGCCTGGTCTGAATCATTTAGGTGTTCATTGGTGAACTTTAGACGGGCCTCTATGCGCCTTCTTGAGCAGAGGGACATGACTGGGCACTGCAGGATTTCAATCCGTTATGGTGTACTATGTTACCAATGTTTTTTTTTTTGGTGACTGTGGTCCCAGCTGCCTTCAAATCATTAACAACACCATCCCCATCGTCAGGCATGGAGGTGGAAACATTATGCTTTGGGGCTGTTCCTCTGCTAAGGGTACAGGGCAACTTCACTGCATTGTGTGGCCGATGAATGGAGACATGCACTGCAACATCTTGGACAAGAACCTCCTTCCCTCAGCCAGAGCACTAAAGATGGGTCTTGAAGAAGCACATTAAGCTCATGGAGTGGCTCAGCCAGTCTCCAGACCTTAATCCTATAGAAAATCTATGGAGGGAGATTGAGCTTTTAGTACAGGCAATCTAAGAAAAAAAGGGGGGTAACCTCAAACAAATTGCAACAGAAACTCTTCCACCTATTTTTGTTTCCTTAATATGTTAGGAATAACATATCAAAAGTCCTAAGAAATCCAAGTAGGGGAACATAGTGAAAAATGCTGAAATAGATGATGTCACAATTTCCGATTTTCGCCTATTTAAAATTTAGATTTATGTATGTTTTCTTAGCTTGTGTCTAAAGAAAATGTTCAATACTTTGCAGAATTACATAGAAACTATGTCTGATTCAGTGAAATGATTGTTCAAGAGTTTTTTTCATTTATTGCAAAAGGAAAATCTTAATATTAATGCATTTTGTGAGCTAATAAGGGACACATTTCGTATAGATTATAAAATCAAAAAAATGGTTGCAATATGGCAAAACAAGTTGCAACAGAAACCCTTTAACTTGTTTTTGTTTCCTTAATATGTTAGGAATAACATATCAAAAGTCCTAAGAAATCCAAGTAGGGAAACATAGTAAAAAATGCTGAAATAGATGATGTCACAATTTCCGATTTTTGCCCATGTTAAAACAGATTTATGGAGGTCTTCTTAGCTTGTGTCCAGTGAAAAGGTTTAATAATTTGCAGAATTACATAGAAACTTTGTCTGATGCAGTAAAATGATTGTTGAATAGTTTATTTTTTATTTTATTTTTTATTTTGGCAAAAGGAAATTGTTAATATTAATGCATTTTGCGAGAGGAAAAAGGGGCAAATTTCACTGACAAGAAATATAGTCAGAAAATGTTGCTATAAAAGATAATACTATAAACATAAATTTAACATCACAAAACGTAAAAGTTACAAAAGCAATGCTGTCATATGATTCAAGACGTTCATCATCGCGCCTAATGTATTACAGTTTTTAGTGTTTACATTGTATATTGTAAAATTATCATCATCATCATCACTTCCAGACTTCCAGGCGTGTGTGCGCACCCTGTGTCTTTGCAGTTTACACATGCAACAGAGCAGTCAATGCTTCTTGCAAGTGCACGTCAGGCTGCTGCAGTTGGTCTTGCTGGTGCATCTGAAGACCCATAGCAGTTCCTGAGCTGGAGGTATGTCTGTCTGGACAGGGATAAGAACCCCATCATTCTCTTCCCATCCCAGTTGTTGCGGCAAGAGCACTCATGCAGTTCCCTTCCACTGCTGTATTTGGTAGTAGACACAGAGACTGTGGTACTTTGCTGCTGTGGCTGAAGGTAGCAGACTCTCTGGCTCCACAAAAGATGCCACCTTCTTACAAAAATGCTTGTATCTTAATGCCTAATGAGTCAAGACCCTCCTCAGACTTCCCGCAAGAATGGGGATGGGAAGAGAGTGATGGGGTGCTTATGTAACGCCCGGGATTCGAACTCGGGTCTCCCGCCTGAAAGTCCAACACTTAACAGTGGTTAAGTGTTGGACTTTCACGCCAAAGGGACCAAATTTCTTTATTCTGCTCCCAGACCAAAGGGACATCCATTGGTCCAGGGGCAGATAGTAGACTTTAGAGGCCATCACGCCATCAGTGCAGCCGCCTGCTACACTTATCCCCGTCCAGACAGACATACCTCCAGTTCAGGAACTGCTATGAGAGGGGTCTCCCTGCAAGACCGACCACAGCAGCCTGAAGTGCACTTGCAAGAAGCATCTCTTGTAAAGCCAAAGAGTCTGCCATCTCCAGCCACAGCAGCAAAGTACCACATTATCAAGTACAGCAGTGGAAGGGAACTGCATGAGTGCTCTTGCCGCAAGAATGGGGATAATGATGGGGTGATCCCTGTCCAGACAGACATACCTCCAGCTCAGGAACTGCTATGGGTCTTCAGATGCACCTGCAAGACCAACTGCAGCAGCCTGAGGTGCACTTTCAAGAAGCATTGTCTGCTCTGTTGCATGTGTAAACTGCAAAGACACAGGGTGTGCAAGTGTAGCAGGTGGCTACAGCCTCTGTCGTGATGGCTTCCAAAGTCTAGTATCTGCCCCCGGACCAAGGGGATGTCCCTTTGGTCTAGTGGTTAAGATGTTGGACTTTCACGGTGGAGACCTGAGTTCGAATCCCGGGTGTTACAGTGGTGCCGTGACCCGGATCGTGTTTCCCTGTGGAAGGAGGTCAATAGGGAGGTGAGTGTAGCTGGTGGCTACAGCCTCTGTCGTGATGACCTCCAAAGTCTAGTATCTGCCCCCGTACCAAGGGGATGTCCCTTTTGGTCTAGTGGTTAAGATGTTGGACTTTCACGGTGGAGACCCGGTTTCGAATCCCGGGTGTTACACAAACACAAGTCTGGTTCAAAGTGATGATGATAAAGATGTTGAATAGTTTATATATATTTATGTTTTGTGAGGTTAAAGTTATGTTTATAGTATTATCTTTTATTGCAACATTTTCTGATTATTTCTTGTCTGTGAAATTTGTCCCTTTTTCCTCTCGCAAAATGCATTAATATTAAGAATTTCCCTTTGCCAAAATAAAATAAATAAATAAATGAACTCTTGGACAATCAATTTACTACATCAGACACAGTTGCGATGTAATTCTGCAATTCTTCTGTAATTCTGCAGTATTAAACATTTTCATTTCACATCAATGGGGATTTCTGAGCTCATCTATTTCAGCATTTTTACTATGTTCCCTTCTTGGATTTCTTAGGACTTTTGATGTGTTATTTCAAACATATTAAGGAAACAAAAACAAGTTAAAGGGTTTATGTTGCAACTTGTTTGGCCCAATTGAAACCATTTTTCAGATTTTCTGCTATATGTGAAATTTCTCCATTTTTAGCTCACAAAATGCATTAATATTAAGAATTTCCTTTTTCAAAAAATGAAATGAAACTCTTGGACAATCATTTTAGTGCATCACACACATTTTCTATGTAATTCTGTAGTATCACCAGACCAGTGGCCTTGTGGTTAGAGTGTCCGCCCTGGAACTGGGAGGCCGGGGTTCGATTCCCGGCCGGGTCATACCAAAGACTGTAAAAATGGGACCCAATGCCTCCCTGCTTGGCACTCAGCATCAAAGGGATGGATTGGGGGTCAAATCAACTAATGATTCCCGAGCGCGGCGCACGCTGCAGCTCACCGCTCCAAGAGATGGGTCAAAAGCGGAGAACTAATTTCACTGCGGTAACGTGAGTGACTAATCTGACGACTTTGACTTTGACTTTGACTTTGTATTAAACCTTTTCTTTAGACACAAGCCAAGAAAACCTCCATAATTCTATTTTTCACCAGGGGCGAAAATCGGAAATTGTGACATGCTATTTCAGCATTTTTCACTAATTTCCCCTACTTGGATTTCTTAGGACTTTTGATATGTTATTCCTAACATATTAAGGAAACAAAAAACAAGTTAAAGTGTTTCTGTTGCAACTTGTTTTGCCCTATTGCAACCATTTTTCAGATTTTCTGCTCTATGCGAAATCTGTCCCTTATTAGCTCACAAAATGCATTAATATTAAAGGTGCAGTATGTAGGATTGTGGCCAGAACTGGTACTGCAATCACTTTCAAAATACTGTTGAGCGGTGTGTCCCCTCCCCTTTCCCCCCGACTAGAGGTTGCCAGCTAGGCTGCAGGAACGTAGACTGCAGGAGCTTCCATGGCAAGTGATGAATCCTACACAGTAATGGCTGTTACACATTGGAAAAGGCAAAACGACTCGAAAAAAGCGACCAAAAAAGGCGAAATATTTGCCGGCGAATTTACTGGCGGGTGCCTGTAGGCCTACACATCTAAGTGCGACTCAAATAAAACGATTAAATTCGCTTTTCCACTACTCCTCCTCCCCTCCTTCTACTGCTCTCCTCTCTGCTGCGTTGTCATTGATATATTTTATTCACACCATGGAAGGACGCACGCAGGAGCCGATCGAAATGTTGGTCATAAAACTTTTTTGTATCATGAGTCATGACCAGAGATCGAGTTAATTAATTAATTAATCCGACGGGCTAAGCGCTAAAAGGCTGAAATACAAGTTGATCGTCTATTCAGCCAAATTAAAAATGCCATATCATCTATCAGATCATATCCCTCTACAGATTAGCCTAATCTAGTCGCCGTGCTCTTTTGTCTATAGCAGGGGTAGGCAACCTTTTTGACATGGAGTGCCATGATTTTTTTCCTTGACACTCCGAGTGCCACAGTAAAAAATAACAATAAATTTCCATAGTCAATAAATAGCGCGTTTTCAGCGTTTTCACATATTTTAATGGCCATTCTGCAGTTATACGTAATGCTTAGGCCATATTTTATTTCTTATCAGAACAGGCAGACTGATAGATATTTTTCTTTCACATTGGACTGATTAATCAGACTCATGGTGACCGAAACTGTTAATTTGAAGGACAGAAGTAGCCTATTACTATGTGAGGGTAAAGTGGGACAGTTAATTGGGGGTAGCAACATATTACTTAAGTTGGTATTAAAATCCCTCATTCCATATTTGTCCATACATATTCCTAATAGTGCCCATCATTTTGTTATTTATTCATGTTGGTCCTTATGTTTTAAGCCTGTTAAAATAACAAGAAACATATCTGGCATGAAAAGGGATAGTGAGAGAACTACAACAGAAAGCCAATCATAGGGGCTATTAGGAAATTGACCACGGTAGTCTCAATTTGTGGGATGACTTAAAAGTCTTTGAAATGAGGGACTGTCCCAAGCAAAGAATGACATATGGTCACCCTGGGACTGTCCCACAGAAACGGGGACATCTGGTCACCCTTCAAACAAAGCGGGCCGTTTTCATCGCGACACACACACACACACACACACACACACACACACACACACACACACACACACACACACACACACACACACACACACACACACACACAGAGAGAGAGAGAGAGTAGCCTCTGCGTTTGAAATACACAAGGATAGTTAGCCTGTTAGCTAACAGAACTAACAGGATACACAGAGGCTGCAAGCCTCTGTGCTAACAATATTCAACGGACAGACGGAGAGGGGCTAACATTAAGTGTATGAAGCCACTCAAAACGCGACCATACTAACGGGGCTCTGCAGGGCAGACAGACGGCATGTATTACCGCTGCTGTGACCAGCAACCGAACCAACCAGCAGCAACGCGAGTAGATTAGAACAGAAGGATAACTACTGTTTTCGGAGGAGAACAACTTGGACTGGGCTGCGCGTGCACAGCAACTGCAGACTCAAGTCACTTGTGATTGGCCAGAATGCAGAGCGCAGCGCAGAAGTGTCATTAGCAGGAGCAGACTCGCTCCGGTTGATATTGATTAAATTAATAAATTAATGAATAATCGCCGCCATTGCGATTTGCGTTTTGAAGACTTAGTGCAAATACTGCAGTATAATCTTTATTTTACAATGTGCATATTCTTGAGGAATGCAGTTATTTTATTACTGAGGAGAAAAAAAAAAAAAAAAAAACTTCTCCCAGAATCTGGCCGCGTGCCAGCCGATACCACCCGGCGTGCCATCGTTGGCACGCGTGCCTAGGGTTGCCGACCCCTGGTCTATAGCCTATAACCGTAGCCCCGTGGTTTTCAACCATTTTCACACCAGGGCCCACTATTTATTCAGCATTTGAGCCACGGACCACCACTCGAGGACATTTGCTCCACAGGCCCTAAAATTGAAGATTTCTTTTGCTTTTGTCCACAATACCAGGCCATTCTATTTCTATGACCATTCTTCAACATTCTCTAGTTGTGTAGACTTGGGCTAATTCACATTATGTATATTTTTAACTCTTCAACATGAAACCAAATGGACCCGCAAGGGTCCATTATTTGGTTTCATTTTTACGATCTCAAAGAGTTTCATCCGGTTTAACCAACTTTCCATCATTTACCTGGGGACCACCGGGAACTCTCAAGAACCACTGGCGGTCCCCGGACCACCTGTTGAAAATCCCGACGTACATCAATCAAATAGATAGATCAAGCAGTGACAAATTAATGCGCAGCAGCTTTCCCCGCTGTCTATAGGCACCACAGCCAATTTCAAGAAGAAATGCCAGGACTACTCACTTGGTAAAGTTGCCAACTTCTCGTGGCTTCATTTCAATGACGGGTATATCCATTTGGGGGTCCGCAGCCCGCAAGATAAGAACATCTTACGAGCGGGTTATCCTAATTAAATTAAGCATGAGAGCGCGGGTCGCTCCCCCCTCCAGACCCCTTGCCCTAGAGTAGACAGAAAGCTGTAGCCTATATATAGTTCTATATTATGCACAAACTGCCTACCTTATTATGAGATATTAAGACGTAAGATTCGGGCTCGAAGTTTGGCCATGGATTGATGCGCAATACAATATCGCATCACATAATAGGCTAAGATTGTTTCCACCTGTAGCCTACCGTTGTGTTTGCAGGGACAGCGCTAAACGTTTTATTTTCCTGTAAATTTGCAGTAGTTGAGAGAAATGCACAGACAGTGTTTCAAAACCAAAACAGATCGCTATAGGTTGTGACATTACATCTTTCCCATCCAATGCGTGATGCGCGCTCTGGATATGGCGATGTGCAATATGGAACAGTGGACACTGTGGTTTAATAACAAACACACACACACACACACACACACACACACACACACACACACACACACACACACACACACACACACACACACACACACACACACACACACACACACACACACACACACACACACACACAAAGCAAAATAAATCTTCAGTTTTAGGGTCTGTGGAGCAAATGTCCTCGAGTGGTGGTCCGTGGCTCAAATGCTGAATAAATAGTGGGCCCTGGTATGAAAATGGTTGAAAACCACTGATCTAGGCTACTCTATAGATAAAAGAGCACGGCGCCTAGATTCAAACTCATGATACAAAAAACTTTTATGACCAACATTTCGATCGGCTCCTGCGTGCGTCCTTCACGGTAGGAACAAATAGACAACACAGCAGAGAGGAGAGCAGTAGAAGGAGGGGAGGAGGAGCGGAAAAGCGAATTTAATCGTTTTATTCGAGTCGCATTTAGATGTGTAGCCTACGGGCAGCCGCGACTAAATTCGCCGGCAAATAATAGTTTTATTTCGGACCTTGTCACGATGTAATTCCAATTCATAACGAGGTCTTTTAGATTTCGGAAGGTTAAACATTTCTTTATCTCAAGTTCAACACGTTAGTAGCAGCTGCTGCGGTAACTAGAGCTGAGCTGGCAACCTGGATGCCGAAAAACTTCTGACTTCGTGATTGGGAGATAAGTGGAGGGTGGCGCTTCGGCCAAAACAAAAAATGACAACAACAGCATCAGTTGAGGGCTGCAACTGCACTTTTTAAACGCGTTTATCCTGACTTGCATACTGCTGTCAGTGACACAAGTATTGGAAATGAACATGATTTTTAAATGTCTGTTGACATATCAGGGCCATTTTATGATTAGTTTTATTAAAATTCTTACATACTGCACCTTTAAGATTTTCCTTTTGCAAAAAATGAAAAAAAAAAAAAAAAAAAAAAAACTCTGAACAATCATTTCACTGAATCAGACATAGTTTCTATGTAATTCTGCAAAGTATTAAACATTTGCTTTAGACACAAGCTAAGAATACCTACATAAATCTAATTTTAACATAGGTGAAAATCGGAAATTGTGACATCATCTATTTCAGCATTTTTCACTATGTTCCCCTACTTGGATTTCTTAGGACTTTTGATATGTTATTCCTAACATATTAAGGAAACAAAAACAAGTTAAAGGGTTTCTGTTGCAACTTGTTTTGCCCTATTGCAACCATTTTTCTGATTTTATAATCTATACGAAATTTGTCCCATATTAGCTCACAAAATTCATTAATATTAAGATTTTCCTTTTGCAATAAATGAAAAAAAACTCTTGAACAATCATTTCACTGAATCAGACATAGTTTCTATGTAATTCTGCAAAGTATTGAACATTTTCTTTAGACACAAGCTAAGAAAACATACATAAATCTAATTTTTAAATAGACGAAAATCGGAAATTGTGACATCATCTATTTCAGCATTTTTCACTATGTTCCCCTACTTGGATTTCTTAGGACTTTTGATATGTTATTCCCAACATATTAAGGAAACAAAAAAAGTTGAAAGAGTTTCTGTTGCAATTTGTTTGAGGTTAAACCTTAGATTGCTTATACTATTTGAGTTGGCAAGCAACAACCTCGAAACCTTGACGTTTTGGGGAGAACAGGAGTGGGCCAAAATCCCGCCTGAGATGTGCACAAACTTGGTGACCAACTACAAGAAATGTCTGACTTCCGTGCTTGCCAACAAGGGTTTTTCCACCAAGTACTAAGTCAGGTTGTGCTTAGGGATCAAATACTTATTTCACGAGCTCTAACGCAAATTTATTTATAACCTTTAAATATTATTTTCTTATGGACATTTTTGTTCATATTCTGTCTCTATTTGTTTAAATAAAAGTACCATAAAAATGACAGAGTGCTCATTTCTTTCTAATCATGAAAACTTACAAAATCATCAGGGGATCAAATAATTATTTTCCTCACTGTACGTGTCCTCTATAACTAGAATTGAACATTTAAAACACATAATATGTTCTTTTAAAAATAGTATTTTTTTCCCTTGGGAGCACCATTTTACTGTGCCTGTCATAGGTATGATGTCACAGGAGAGTTTCCGTGGATTTTCCCTCCAGGGAAAATATTGCCTGGGTACCCAAATTACAGAGACGCCACTGCCTAGAGCAACCGATGGATATGCACGTATGTAATAGCGACCAGCGACCAGGTTTTTAACACTCCCAGTGCCAGCCCTTTTTCATATTTTTTGAGGTAGCCAGTGCCAGCGATTTTCATCAAAAAGTCATATTTCATATTTCGGTCCATGTTTCCCCACGGACAAGTTAGTTTTGCGGACACACACTTCCGGTTCCGGTTTGGTCCGTCCCTTATTATGGTCTATCAATGGAATATGCGGTCGCTGCACGCTGCTGTTAGCATGGGGATCGTATCAAACCGACGCCGGTAAGTAACGTTGAAAGGCGTAGCTCAACGGCAGCGGCATCAGTCGTTACTGTATTTCATAATGATAACGGGAGACGTAGATCTATTTCAACGGCACAAAATCCTTTAATAGTCGCGACTACATTCTGGTTGCGACTAGTTGCTTATGGCCACGACTACTAAGCAACTAGTTGCAACCTGGTCGCGGCTAGATTAGTTTATAGCTGCAATATACCCTAACCCATACCCTTACCTATAGCTGCAATATACCCTAACACATACCCTTACCCAAACCAAACCGTTACTATAACCCAAAACCTTACCCTAACTAAACCCTAACACTTGAAACTAGCGACCTGGTCGCGACCAGGTTGCAACTACTCACGTCCCGGGTGCAACTACTCGTGTCCGGGTTGCAACTAGCCGTGACCGAGTTGCAACTCGTCGCAACTGGCTTGCAACAAGTCACAACCAGATTGCAACTAGTCACAACCTCATTGCAACCGGATTGCAACAAGTCACAAGCAGGTTGCAACTAGTCGCGACCTCATTGCAACCGGATTGCAACAAGTCACAAGCAGGTTGCAACTAGTCACAACCTCATTGCAACCGGATTGCAACAAGTCACAAGCAGGTTGCAACTAGTCGCGACCCAGCTTCAACCAGGTTGCAACCTGGTTTCGCGACAAGAAGCAAACTGGTGGTTGCTCGCTACTGGATCCTGGGTGTGTTCTACCTCTTTGGTGATGCATCCGTCTTTGTTCAAGTCGTAGAGGTTGAAGGCCCAGTTTAGCCGGTCGTTTATGGTTCCTCTCAGGATGATGGAGAGGCCAAACACAAAGTCCTGAGAGAGAGAGAGTGAAGAGGAGCAAAAGAGATATCTCATAGTCGCCGGGGAAAAAATATGAGATACTACATATACTGATGAGAGATACTGATGGTAAAACAGGGGCCAAATGAGTAACAGGCAATATTGTGGTGGGCTGCAGGGGTGGATTGGCACATATTTTCCCACAATTTTGCCCTTTGTCAGGCCACCCTGCGGGTTCTCTCAAAGATGTAACTCTTTGAGAGCGTAAAAATGAAACCAAATGGACCCTTGCGGGTCCATTTGGTTTCATTTTTACACCCTCAAGAGTTAAAATATTCATCATGTGAATTAGCCCAACTTAGTCTACACAACTAGAGAATGTAGAAGATTAATGGTCATTTTTGATCTGTATGTTCCAGGCGAGCATCTAGCACATTCTAGTGCATTTTGGAAGTGCCACTAGTGCATTTTGGATCTTGTCCAGGCCACTAGGTGGTGCAGGCCACCGGGAAAACTCCCTGTACTCCAGATGGCCAATCCGCCCCTGGTAACAGGCAATAGTGTGGTGGGCTGAGTCAAAAGCCTAAACTAAATTCTGCCAATTCTGCTAATTATCAGACCTGTTGAGAACTGCCGGGCGACCAACCAACATATTATATAATACACATTAAGTATGCAGTTTTGTAGTTGTGAAAGTGACTACAGAACAGTCATAATATTTTAGATAAGACACTATATACTAGTGATGTCCCAATACCCATACCAAAGTATCGGATCGGCTCTTTTTGTCCCTTTTTTGTCATATCGGTATCGGTAGATACTGAATGTAGGTATCGGAAAAGTATCAGTATTGGTTATTTGTCTTTATCGGGTCACATATTGGCAAATATGCCTAACCAGTGATCAGACACAGGGGTAAGGGGTTGACACTATGGTGAATATACCAGTCTAACCAGTGATCAGACACAGGGGTAAGGGGTTGATTGACACTATGGTGAATATACCAGTCTAACCAGTGATCAGACACAGGGGTAAGGGGTTGACACTATGGTGAATATACCAGTCTAACCAGTGATCAGACACAGGGGTAAGGGGTTGACACTATGGTGAATACACCAGTCTAACCAGTGATCAGACACAGGGGTAAGGGGTTGACACTATGGTGAATATACCAGTCTAACCAGTGATCAGACACAGGGGTAAGGGGTTGACACGATGGTGAATATACCAGTCTAACCAGTGATCAGACACAGGGGTAAGGGGTTGACACGATGGTGAATATACCAGTCTAACCAGTGATCAGACACAGGGGTAAGGGGTTGACACTATGGTGAATATACCAGTCTAACCAGTGATCAGACACAGGGGTAAGGGGTTGACACGATGGTGAATATACCAGTCTAACCAGTGATCAGACACAGGGGTAAGGGGTTGACACTATGGTGAATATACCAGTCTAACCAGTGATCAGACACAGGGTAAGGGGTTGACACTATGGTGAATATACCAGTCTAACCAGTGATCAGACACAGGGGTAAGGGGTTGACACTATGGTGAATATACCAGTCTAACCAGTGATCAGACACAGGGGTAAGGGGTTGACACTATGGTGAATATACCAGTCTAACCAGTGATCAGACACAGGGGTAAGGGGTTGACACTATGGTGAATATACCAGTCTAACCAGTGATCAGACACAGGGGTAAGGGGTTGACACGATGGTGAATATACCAGTCTAACCAGTGATCAGACACAGGGGTAAGAGGTTGACACTATGGTGAATATACCAGTCTAACCAGTGATCAGACACAGGGTAAGGGGTTGACACTATGGTGAATATACCAGTCTAACCAGTGATCAGACACAGGGGTAAGGGGTTGACACTATGGTGAATATACCAGTCTAACCAGTGATCAGACACAGGGGTAAGGGGTTGACACCATGGCAGTTAAGTAAAATGTTGGGTCATGTGGAGTTTGCTTTGGAGTTTCCCAAGTGCACATTTGAGAGAGGAAGTATGTCATTGCCAGTTGGTGACTTCATATAAAAGGTATTTTTTCTTTTGTATGTTATTATATATATACATATTCTTCTCTGGTATCGGTATTTGGTATCGGTATCGGCTAACACAAAAATTGTGGTATCAGGATCGGAAATTAAAAAGTGGCATCGGGACATCCCTACTATATACCAGAGGGCCAGTTCTTATACAGTAGTAATTAAATACCATCCTGTGAGCTGAAGATAATTCACTTGAGTTTGACATGTAAATGTGCTGTAGACATGTACATGTATCATATCTATATTCGCTTATAGACGTTCTTGTTCTCATCAAAGGGAAAAGAGAGAATGTAAGCAAAAAAACAAACAAACAAATAAAAAACAAACAAACATACAGCTCACCTCGAAACTAACAGATCCATTCTTGTCTGTATCAAAGGCTTCAAACAGGAAATGTGCGTACATACTTGAATCTGGAGACAGAGAGAGAGAGAGACAGAGAGAGAGAGAGAGAGAGAGAGAGAGAGAGAGAGAGAGAGAGAGAGAGAGAGAGATGTACGGCACAGTTACGTGTAGAGTTGCCATGTTCGCTTATTGTAAGAGATTTTAGGCTTGCTTTTCAAAAGCTGTGCACAAACATTGCAGTTGTGGGTCGCATTTTTAAGGGGTTGTTTCTAATTGCGTTTGCTTCCTAATGCAGTATTTCCGGTCTGTAGGCTAGTAATTCATATTTTTTGGCCAATTCATATATTTTTTTTGTCAGATTTGTGTTGTAAAAATGTTTCAAGCATATTCCAATTATTTAATTGCTCACAACGGCTTATGAGTTTGTAGATGGGCTATTTCGAAATGTTATTATACTGGTAGGCAAGTTTAAACTTTCAAGAGCTCGCCTGGCCCTATACAGTCTCTTCTTTTGGGGCTTGTTTTCACTGAACCTGGTTGCTTGTTTCTCTCACAAGTCCTGCCACACCTGGCAACGCTGACTACAGTAGAATGCACTTTGTTGGGGCAGGATGTAACATCCTTCAAAGGTACTGTATTTAGGTGGCTAAAAGTAGCAGCTACAGTAGTTAAAAATACCCAAGCTCTCACACACACAGAGTACACAAATAATCGTTTCAAACTAGAAAGCCCCAGTGGAGTATTAAGTCTCTGCCGAGGGGCATGCCCTACCTTGCTCTCAGCATTTTGTGTCTGGGGCGCCATGTGTTGACAGTGATACTGAATAATGGGATTCCGCCTGGGCCGAAAGGGCACAATTATGCCAAAGGGACTGGACTGCATGCATATACAGTAGCTTCAGTTTTTAATCAATTTGACTTTACAATGTATTTCACATATTCCTGGAATTTTGGAAGTGCCACTAGTGCATTTTGGAAGTGCCACTAGTGCATTTTGGAAGTGCCACTAGTGCATTTTGGAAGTGCCACTAGTGCATTTTGGAAGTGCCACTAGTGCATTTTGGAAGTGCCACTAGTGCATTTTGGAAGTGTCACTAGTGCATTTTGGAAGTGCCACTAGTGCATTTTGGAAGTGCCACTCGGGTGTATTGGACACTGGCGTGCACAGAGAGTTTCAAGGGCAGGTGCTCAAATGTAACCAGGAGGGCACTCGGAAAATTGAGTTTTGGGGGGTTAAAAACGCATAGAAAACAGCATTTCAGCATCTTTTTGCTCTTTTAAAAAGGGCATGTTGGTCCAGAGAGGGCCACTAGGGGGTGCTCAAACCCTCGTGCATTTTGGAAGTGCCACTCATGCATTTTGGAAGTGCCACTAGTGTCTTTTGGCAGGGAAGTGCCACTAGTGTGTTTTGGAAGTGCCACTAGTGTGTTTTGGAAGTGCCACTAGTGCATTACATTTTGGAAGTGCCACTAGTGCATTTTGGAAGTGCCACTAGTGCATTACATTTTGGAAGTGCCACTAGTACATTTTGGAAGTGCCACTAGTGCATTACATTTTGGAAGTGCCACTAGTGCATTTTGGAAGTGCCACTAGTGCGTTTTGGAAGTGCCACTAGTGCATTACATTTTGGAAGTGCCACTAGTGCATTACATTTTGGAAGTGCCACTAGTGCGTTTTGGAAGTGCCACTAGTGCATTACATTTTGGAAGTGCCACTAGTGCATTACATTTTGGAAGTGCCACTAGTGCATTTTGGAAGTGCCACTAGTGCATTACATTTTGGAAGTGCCACTAGTGCATTTTGGAAGTGCCACTAGTGCATTTTGGAAGTGCCACTAGTGCATTTCGGAAGTGCCCCTAGTGCATTTCGGAAGTGCCCCTAGTGCATTTTGGATTCTGGCAGTTGGCAACCCTGGTCCTGTCAAGCACTCACCTCCCTGTGGGAAGAACTGAGAGTAGATGGTCTTAAAGTTCTCCTCGTTCACCACTCCACTGGGGCATTCCTACAGGGACAGACACACAGACAAGGATCTTGACCCGCCAGTACATAATAGCTGTAGCCTAGTTACATGTACTTGTTGTGCTCGTGAACTTTGTGAAGGTATTATTTAGACCAGTGGTTTCCAAAACAGCGGTCCTCCAGGGCGTTTCTACTTTCCAGGTTGACTCCAGCTAGGAGCTAGCTGGTAGCTGGCTGGCCCTTAGGAGCAGGGGCGGAAGTTGCAACAGACACGCAGCATGCATAAAGCTAAAGGTCTGACTCAGAGAGTTTTCTGTTTCTGCTGTTGGTTTAGTGGTGACACAGCTGTAGTTAGTTAGTAGCCGTAGTAGTGTTTCACATCATTTTAAATATAAGCACTTTAATCTGAAATATCTTCCGTTGTTTTGCAAGGGGGAATGTAGAAAAAGGGGCATCTACGTTGTAGGAGAAAAATCTAGTGCAATATAGTATAGACCTGCGCAGTGACGTCACCGCCCCTGTTCCAGAAATGGATTCCCCATTCATTTTTCTCATAGACTTTTCGAAAATAATTTATATAAAGACGATTGCGCCGCGGACAAAGCCAACTCGAGTCGTGACGAATCATGATGACACACACAAACTTTTGGGACAATCAAATCATTTCTAAGATGAAAAACAAAACAAAAAGTCTTGTATCATGCCGTTTTCTACTTCTTCCTAATTATATATTATATGACGATATTGTGTTTGTTGTCATGATTTGTCACGACCCGAGTTGGCTTTGGCCACGGCGCAATCGTGTTTTTATTAACCATTTTCGAAAAGTCTATGAGGAAAATGAATGAGGAATCCACTAGTGGAACAGGGCTGGTGACGTCACTGAAAAGTCTATGAGGAAAATGAATGAGGAATCCACTAGTGCAGGGGTGGCCAACCGGTCACAGACTAAGAGCCACGTTTTTCATTGTGTTACTGCAAAGAGCCACATCAAAGAGGGTTCCAGGTGGTCCCCAGGCTAAATGATGGAAAGTTGGTTAGCCAGATGTAACTCTTTGAGAGTAAGATATTAATTAAGATATTCATCATGTGAATTAGCCCAAGTCTACACAACTAGAGAATGTAGAAGATTAATGGTCATTTTGATCTGTATGTTTGACTGTTTTGTTTTCTCTGAAATCCAACCTGGAATTGTTGACAAAAGTAACAAAATCTTTAGCTTTGGGGTCTGTGGAGCTAAAATGTCAAAAAATGGTAGTCCATGGCACAAATTCTGAATAAATGGTGGGCCCAGGTTAAAAAAAAAAGGTTTTTGATGGTTTCATGTGGAAGCCCCTTAAGAGCCACATGTAACCAGCCGCATGCGGCTTGCGAGCCACGGGTTGGCCACCCCTGCACTAGTGGAACAGGGCTGGTGACGTCACTGCACAGGTCTATATATAGTATAATGTCACAGCGATCAAGGTACTGTAGATGGATGCCAAATGTGTTTTGGTATGGAATTCTCCTTTAACACTTGAGAGTGCAAAATGAAATCAAGACACTCTTGTAAGCTCAATGTGGTTTCATTTTACTCTCCCAAGAAGACTTGTTAATCCACCCGCTTTGTGCAATTTCCCACACCTTATAAGCAGTCACAGAATATTTATCTCCAACAGGGGTGGATATAACATGTCCCATTTGGTGGGGCAAGAGAACATGTTGGAGGGGCAAGAGAAAATGGTATGGGGGGCAGCTTCATCGATGAAGTCGCACCCATGCCATTTTCGGTTACAGGACTTTTATTAGTCGAGTAAAGCATCAATAATAACATCAGTTGTTGTTGAAGTTGCAACAGACACACAGCATGCATGAAGCTAAAGGTCTGACACCACTAATAGTCCAAGAGCATTAGCTCAAAATGTAGTCAAACCCGGAACAAATTAGTAACAAGCTGAAAATTTCAGGATATGTTCAGAATACCTTTAGGAATGACATACTAAAAGTCCCCGTGAATCCCCCTTGTGCTCTCTGAGATATTCAAGATGGCGTCCAACTTGCCTATTAGATATAATGGCCCTAATCGGGGGTGAAAAAGGCAAAATTTTAAACTGAGAGATATTTCTACGAAAATTCACAGGTTGATCAATTATATAAATACAAGCATTTTTTGTATTGGAACTTTCCATGAAATCCAATATGGCTGCCCAATATGGCGACCACAATATTAGTGTATTGGCTATTAGATATAATGGGGGGTGAATAGGGCAAAAAAATAAACTGAGAGATATTTCTACAAAAATTCACAGGTTGATCAATTATATGAATACAAAAAAATTTTGTATTGCAACTTTCTATGAAATCCAATATGTCCGCCCAATATGGCATTCTTAATATTAGCACTAATACTACAGTACAGGTACACTAATATTCTGGTCGACATATTGGACGGCCATATTGGATTTCATGGAAAGTTCCAATACAAAAAATGTTTGTATTTATATACTTGATCAACCTGTGAATTTTTGTAGAAATATCTCTCAGTTTAATTTTTTGCCCTATTCACCCCCCATTATATCTAATAGCCAATACACTAATATTGTGGTCGCCATATTGGGCAGCCATATTGGATTTCATGGAAAGTTCCAATACAAAAAATGCTTGTATTTATATAATTGATCAACCTGTGAATTTTCGTAGAAATATCTCTGTTTAAAATTTTGCCTTTTTCACCCCCGATTAGGGCCATTATATCTAATAGGCAAGTTGGACGCCATCTTGAATATCTCAGAGAGCACAAGGGGGATTCACGGGGACTTTTAGTATGTCATTCCTAAAGGTATTCTGAACATATCCTGAAATTTTCAGCTTGTTACTAATTTGTTCCGGGTGTAACCCTATTACTACTGGACTATCAGAGAGTTTTCTGTTTTCAATGATGAAATGCTGTTGGTTTAGTGGTGACACAGCTGTAGTTAGTTAGTAGCAGTAGTAGTGTTTCACATCATTTTAAATATAAGCACTTTAATTTGAAATATCTTGGGTTGTTTTGCATGGCATCGTGTTTGGTGGGGGGGGGGGGGGGGGGGGGGGTATTTAGGGGGGAATTGCCCCCCCCATGCCCATGCCTAGATCCGCCCCTGATCTCCAACATGAACAATACCCTGAGCCCTAATAATCACACAGCCGGCAGTGTGAGGGTTTAGGGGACATAGCTACTCACTGCTAGACCTAGGAAGAAGACCACACTTTAATACATTTAATTAAAAAGGAACTAATAAAAAAAATAATAAAAACAGACTGAGTATAAAGTTCTACTATGGGTTGTGCCTGTGCAGTTCTGGTTGGACTCATTGTATTTAAAGCACAAATAACACATTCCTACAATTGTTTTTTAATACTTACTGTATATGTCATATCAATATCATACTGTATATGTCCCTCAAGGTTATTTCTAATGGTTTGAGCCTCTCCACCACTGATATAACTTAGTCCTGGTCATTTGTTTATGTGACAGTTTAGCTGCAGTACCACAATGTCCTGAGGGTGGGGGCGCTGATATGCAGGATGTTTTAGAGTAGAGTCATTATAATACTGAACCAGACTTGTTTAAAATCCATGTCAACTTGGAAAACCAACAGCGGTGGACACTGTGAACAAAGTGGAAATGCAAATATGGAACTTAAAGGAGTGCTTCGGCATCGAAATAATGTGGAAAAAATATATACATGTAAAAAAAAAAAGCCACACGGTGGCGCCAGAGAAAGTATATTCTGTGCTTGCCTTGGCGCTCTCTTCTGCCTCCGTTAGTGTTCAGTGCTATGGGAAACGTTTGCCGCCTACGTCACTGTGACGTAGGCGGCAAACAGTCTGGAACCCCCTCCATTGGTGTTCCACTACAGTATGTGCAGAGACACGGACACAGAGGCACGGATGCACCATAGTATAACCATACAGACGAGGTTTAATTTTGGCAAAGTATCCCTTTAAGACTGAAGGAGAGGAGGAATTTTACAAAGCAGGGTGCATTGATTACATCAATATGAAGCCAAAATCAAACAAGCTGTTCCTGAGAGCAATTTACATTAAAGCTCCTCCATGATATGAAAGACTGATAATTAGATAATTTGGGGATGGATTGTTTATTTTTGGTAAAAAAAAAAAGGTGGACTTTACATGGGTGAGCAAGGTATTCCCATCAGGATTCAGTGACGTCTCGCTAGAAATAGCAGCAACGCAACAGATTTACGATTCATCATGATTACCGTAATTTCCGGACTATAAGCCGCACCTGAATATAAGCCGCACCAGCTAAATTTGGGGCGAAATACTGATTGTTCCATGTATAAGCTGCACCTGACTATAAGCCGCACCAGACAACAAGCTTCAAGTTAGAGCAGTGGTTTTCAACCTTTTTGATCCCAGGGCCCACTATTTATTCACCATTTGAGCTACACACCACCATTTGACAACATTTTCACCCCACAGAACCCAAAACTAAAGATTTCTTTTGGTTTTGTCCACAATTCCAGGATGGATTTCGCAAACAAAACAGGCAAAACATAGAGATCAAAATAATCATGACTTATTAATTAACTGATGCTGATTTAGATGGTGAATATCATAAGAGTGTAAACATGAAACCAAATGGACCCGCAAGGGTCCATTTGGTTACATTTTTACATTCTCAAAGAGTTACATCTGGTTAACCAACTTTCCATCATTTAGTCTGGAGGGCCCAACTTGGAACCCTCTCAGGGACCACTGGTGGTCCCGGACCACCTGTTGAAAACCCCTGTTAAAAAAAAAAAAAACACCTGTAAAAATCCATAGATTGTCCGCACCGTTGTAAAAGCCGCAGGGTCAAAAGCATGTGAAAAAAGTAGCGGCTTATAGTCCAGAAATTACGGTACTTTGTGGATGCAACCTGCACATTGTCAGGGCATGTGATTACGATATCAAATGAAATTCTATTACTGTCGCCTACTGTTGAGCGCTGAGACTTCCATCTGCTGCTCTCTAAACAACAGTCACGCGTCGCCATATGGCGACGTGACAATCTGTTGTCAGGAACGCCGAAAAAAAAAAACATGTTTGGCAACGAAGCCGTGACCAACTGACGGTCAGACAGACAGACAGACACACAGACTAGGGATTGGACAACACGTTACCGTAATTTCTGGACTATAAGCCGCACCTGAATATAAGCCGCACCAGCTAAAATTGGGGCAAAATACTGCTTTTTCCTTGTATAAACTGCACCTGACTATAAGCCGCACCGGGCAATAAGATTCATGTTAGAGCAGTGGTTTTCAACCTTTTTGATACCAGGGCTCACTATTTATTCAGCATTTGACAACATTTCACCCCACAGAACCCAAAACTAGAGATTTTTTTTGGTTTTGTCCACAATTCCAGGATGGATTTTCGCAAACAAAACAGGCAAAACATGGAGATCAAAATCAGTATGGCATGACTTATTAAGTGGTGCTAATTTAGATGGTGAATATCATAACTCTTGAGAGCGTAAACATGAAACCAAATGGACCCTTGCGGGTCCATTTGGTTTCATTTTTACACTATCAAAGAGTTACATCTGGTTAACCAACTTTCCATCATTTAGTCTGGAGGGCCCACGTGGATCCCTCTCAGGGACCACTGGTGGTCCCCGGACCACCTGTTTAAAACCCCTGTTAAAAAAAACACCTGTAAAAATCCATGGATTGGCCGCACCGTTGTATAAGCCACAGGGTCCAAAGCATGTGAAAAATAGTGGCTTATAGTCCGCAAATTACGGTAATTGCATATCGTCACCTTAAAATAATCGCCTAAGTCATTTTTTGGCCATTTTTTGCGATATACTGTATATTATACAGTATTCTGTATAATATACAGTATATCGCAAAAAATGGCCAAAAAATGACTTAGGCGATTATTTTAAGAAGGTGACGATATCACGATTATTGTGGCAAAAAATATTTTTGAGTATTCACAACATTCATTGATAATCAAAATATGCCTAAAATGTTAGCCCCTTGTTAACCACTTGCAGGGGGACATTACACAAAAATATTGGATCTGCAAGTGTAGATCTGCTGTTTTTGCTGAATGGATTTGTGTAGAGCAGGGGTTTTAAACCTTTTTCATACCAGGGACCACCATTTACTCAGCATTTGAGCCACCATTGGAGGACATTTTAGCCTCACAGACCCCAAAACTAAAGATTTCTTTTGCTTTTGTCCATGACCATTAATCTTCTAGTTGTGTAGACTTGGGCTAATTCGCATGGTGAATATTTTAACTCTTGAGAGTGTAAAAATGAAACCAAATGGACCCGCAAGGGTCCATTTGGTTTCATTTTTACGTTCTCAAGAGTTACATCTGGTTAAACAACTTAGCTGGGGACCACCTGGAACCCTCTCAAGGACCACTGGTGGTCCTCGGACCACCTGTTGAAAACCAAATGAGATCTTTACACATCTGTTTTTATCACATATAGACAGTGTTGTAGTGGTACTTTTAGAAGTGTGGGGACGCCTCTTAAAGGGGAATTCCACCCTTTTTTTTTTTTCTGAGAGTGTACAAATGTGAACCAAATGGACCCTAGCGGGTCCATTTGGTTCCATTTGTACACTCTCAGAAAAAAGGAAACTTATTAAGACAGACCTCTATTTCTAGGAAACTGGGGGAACTTTTTTTAATCATGTCCACACAACATCTCTAAGGTATAGTAATGACATAGTAAAATATTGAAAATTAGTGAAATTCCCTTTTAATTTGCATTCACATTTGCGTGCACCGCTACCTGCGCAACACACACAGACACGCTATTAAAACAACTATAGCACATTGAGAAAGATTGTTTACAATGCATTGTTTGCAATTGTATCCATACAAGTAAATGACAAGACAAAAAACATAGGCCTATTTTGCCCCAAAAATATTTTAGATGTGAGAAGTGGGGGGGGGGGGGGGGGCGCTGTCCCCCCGCGGCCCCCCTCCTCTACACCCCTGTATATAAAATATTTTAGATGTGAGAAGTGGGGGGACGCCGTCCCCCCGCGTCCCCTGACACTACACCCCTGTATATAAAATATTTTAGATGTGAGAAGTGGAGGGACACCGTCCCCCCGCGTCCCCTGACACTACACCCCTGTATATAAAATATTTTAGATGTGAGAAGTGGGGGGACGCCGTCCCCCGCGTCCCCCTGACACTACACCCCTGTATATAAAATATTTTAGATGTGAGAAGTGGGGGGACGCCGTCCCCCGCGTCCCCCTGACACTACACCCCTGTATATAAAATATTTTAGATGTGAGAAGTGGAGGGACGCCGTCCCCCCGCGCCCCCCCTCCACTACACCCCTGCATATAGAGGGTGTAAGTAGTATTGACTTTGCAGCTCAACAAAAGTGAATTCCTGATATTTCATATATATTCCTTAGTTCTGTGACCCACACTATTTATATCTTGTACAGGACTTCTATTAGTCAAGTAAAGCATCAATAATAACATCAGTTGTTGTTGAAGTTGCAACAGACACGCAGCATGCATAAAGCTAAAGGTCTGACTCAGAGAGTTTTCTGTTTTCAATGATGAAATGCTGTTGGTTTAATGGTGCGACTAATTGTAGTTAGTATAGTAGCCGTGATTCAAATATAGTAGTCGTGTCACAAATATTTTAAGCATACACTGTAAGCACTTTAATGTGAATGTCTTTTAGCATTTGGATGGTTTGCATGCCATCAGGTTTGGTGGGGCAGTCAGGGCATTTAGGGGTCCATGCTGTTAAGAGTAGAGTATTCAATAAATCAAAGGCTTAGACTGATGCGTACGTTCTTGAAGCCTCTGTACAGGACTTGCAGCTCTTTCTTGGTGAACTTGGTCTGCTCCTGCAGCTTGTCCATGCTCTCTGGGCGATGGCACACCGTGGACAGCTCAAAGTCATCCTCTACGCTGTCTGTGAGAGAGACAGAGAGACAGAGAGAGAGAGAGAGAGAGAGCGAGAGAGAGAGGGAGAGACAGAGAGAGACACAGAGAGAGAGAGAGAGAGAGAGAGAGAGAGAGAGAGAGAGAGAGAGACAGAGACAGAGACAGAGACAGAGACAGACAGACAGAGAGAGAGAGAGAGAGAGAGACACCGTCAGCCTCAAGTGTCAGCATAACGAACTGGAGTACTACTGGACACATTGATGTTCAGTTTGTGTTTTGCTGAAAATAAAATCACATCAACGTGTGAGTTGAGCGTTGCCGTGTGTGTGTGTGTGTGTGTGTGTGTGTGTGTGTGTGTACGCTGTATTGTTGAAACAGCGCCCCCTATTGGCTCTCTACACATAACCCTTTGAGTGGTTGCACACACCATAACAAAACAAACAAAAAAACATCCATCCAGAGACCACATAAGGGAGTTAAATGTTTCTTCCCACCGCAAAGTACAGGCCGTCTGTAAATAAAAGTACTTTGTTTTGGTTAATGATGTGTATTATTGTTAAAACACTTTCACCGCTTTAGGCACTCACCTAAAAAAAATAAAATAAAAAAGTCCCCAAAAAACTTACTTTGGCGCCCCCTAGTGGCCAAAACTCGGGAAACTAGTGTTAAGCAGTGATAGTGTAAAGGTGTACTAGGTATAACTATGCCATGTGGTCACTGCTGGTACTGCAGTTTTTAGATCCAGTCATTTCCTGCATTCTGAAGCAAGTCGCATTTTGATTGGTCCTTGTGATGAAAGGTCCAATCAGATAGAACAGGCGTTTTCAAACTTTTTCATCCCAGGGCCCACCATGGGGTGCCGTATTTTTTTTTTTTTCATATATTTTTTTTCCCACGATTTTGTAACCCATTTTTTCACCCAGTGCCAATTCCTAATGTGATCCTGGGCTCTACACACCCTCCACCAACCTGGGGAGGCCTCATGCTTCCTTCAATGCATGAAGAGTCCAAGCTGCCTTCTTTTCACCTGACAGGGGGGAGTTTCCCTGGTTGGACGTAGCGTGTGGAAGCAACACGTTATTCCAACCAGTTCCTGTCCCCTCCATCAGGCACCCCGGCTGGCCAGGGGGAGGCAGTTTAGAGTCCAGGATTACAGCATGTTTTTGTGAGGGTATCTACCCTAGGGGACACGGGGAGAACATGCAAACTCCACACAGAAAGGCCCTTTCACCAACCCGCCTCGGGTATGGGCACTGATGACGTGGAGGAGCAGACAAGCCGCCAGCACCCACAGCAGCGCCCCTAGCGGGAATCGAACCCAGGACCTTCTAGCTGTGAGGCGACAGCACTAACCACTGTTCCACCTTGCCCCCAATGGGTGCCGTATGTTTTTTGACGGCAGATGAGCTGATCTGATTTGATCTCACTAACGTGTGGTCATCCCCGGCCCCTCCCTCGTCCCTCCACTGTTGTACTACGTCACATCATTTGGAGCCACGCCCATCCTGAAAGGTTGACTCCTCCAAACTTCTAGGCCACCGTGGCTAACAAATTAGTCCAGGCTTTCCGTTTTCGCGCAACGCGGAACGAAAATGAAAGCCTGGCTGTCGAGGCTAAGATGCCAGACGACATCTGTTTAAACATATACCAAAAGTACGACAATCATTAGTTCCACAGCTCCCAACCCAAACACCCAGAACTAGCAAACACCCAAAAAAACACCCAAAAATGTGTAACCGGACAAGCATGTTAGGAGTGACACGCTAAAAGGCCACTAAAGAACAACAAATGAGACCCATGAATAGTACATGAATGAACTAACAAGCCTATAGCGTATGCCCCAATGGAACACGCCAATGAATAGGCTTTTCAGACAACTCTTACTTCCCAATGCTAGGCAGGGCTTGACACTAACACTTGCCCACTTGCCCGGGGCAAGTAAAAAAAAAATGGTGGGGTAAGTGAAGACTGCTACCTGGTTGCCCGATCGGGCAAGTGTGCAACTTAGTGCACTATAACACAACACAAGATAAATTTGTCTTGAAGGCAGTCATTGCACTCTGCCTCTGTGTCTTTCCCTGCTTTCTAGATATCCACAATTCCAGGCTGGATTTGGAAAACAAAACAGGCAAATTAACATACACATCAAAATGACCTAATCTTCTACATTCTCTAGTTGTGTAGACTTGGGGCTAATTAAGATGATGAATTTTAACTCTTGAGAGTGTAAAAATGAAACCAAATGGACCCGCAAGGGTCCATTTGGTTTCATTTTTACGTTCTCGAGAGTTACATCTGGTTAGTAAACTTAAATGCAAAATTTACAATATATTTTTGGGGGGCAAGTGACCGTGACCTGAGGGCAAGTAGAACCTGACTTGCACTTGCCCGATGGGCAAGTGCCTTGGAGACCTTAGTGTCAACCCCTGCTAGGCCATGCAAATCAATGAATCAATCAATCTTCCAATACAATTCCCGAATGATGTATTTATTTTCCCAAGGCGACCCACACTCTCCTATCCGGCAATCCTGTCGAACACAACATTGCAGTGCTGTATATTGTCTTGCACTAAGGTGCATCCCCATCTGGCGTGCTGTTTTTCAGAAGAACTGCCTTTAGTGGGGTTTCGTCTCCATGTTAAATGTAGATGTCATTTACAACTCTTGTAAAAGTTTCACTTTCAGTCCTAATTTGTTGGTGAGGGTCTATAGAACCATTTTGGTTCGAGTGGCCCGCGCACAAATGACACAATTGGCCTGTAGGGGGCGTAACAAGGTGCCAACCCTATCAAAACATGTAAACTGTTGTAACTATTGATCAAATTGTCCAATCTGTACATATGGGATATCTATGAATTCACAATCAGGTGTAGCATTTGCTACCTAAACCTAATATATAATAAAATATATTTTTTCATCCATTATTGGTATATATCCACAAAAATAGCAAGCAAAACAAGCTAAAATTAGCTAAGACCGAAGTGAGTTTCCATCTCCATGTTAAATTTAGTTGTCGTTTACAACTTTTAAAGTTTAACTTTCAGTACTAAATTCTAGGTGAGGTCTACAGAACCATTTTGGTTAGAGTGGCCAGCACGCAGTTAAAGACTATTAGGGGGGCTTCCAAAATATGATATATGACTGTCATAACTTATCCAATCTGAACATATGACATAAGTATGAATTCACATTCAGAAGTAGTATTTAGTCATTCAGACCATATTACCCCCCCTCCCTGCTCCCCACCACCACAAACTGGTGTATATCCACAAAAATAGCACGTAGTCCAGCCTCTATGTGCAGTATTTTGATGATAATAGCATGAATTTTGGAACACAGTTGAAGCATGTCATTAGGAGCATTGTTGGCTATGGCACCATCACAGATTTGTCCCTTGGTAATCCTGACCACTATTTTCTAAAATCTTAATTCTAGTAAATAGTCCCACATTGTCAATGATGAGGAATTCAGTGGTACTATTTACATTTGTCCTGTGACCATGGTAGATATTTCTCATAATGGCCACCACCTGCTGATATTTTAACAGTAATTACAATTCTCTGATCCTGATTCTGGTAACTAATCCTACGTTTTCAAGGACGAGGTCTAAAGGATGAGGTGGGGTGAGGGCTTCCAGCCAGAGTTTCTCCTCACTTCTTATGGCTTCAGTGTTCTGGGGCTATGTCAACTATGTCAATGCCATTGTCTTTGCTGAAGGTTTCTTTCAAAGTCTCTAGCTCAGCCCTGCAAGGTCTAACCCAGACTTGTGCAGATGGCTGCTGGCTCATCTGGTGGCCCCAGTTTGTGTGATTAGGTGGGGTTGACTGCCGCAATCAGGATTAGGGGCTTGACCCTTTCAAACTGTGGCAGTCTAGCCAAGTGTCTGCATTTGCTTTGGAGGCTATATAGAGGAGACAGTTGCTCCAGCACCAGGTGTCATGAGGTGAAGGATCCTTCAATTGACATGATAGGGACAATGAGAATGACACTAATGACCACTCCAGTGTATGCACATCCTGCCTGATAGTTATGAGGGCAGATCTTCAGATGTTCTGTTGAGTCTTCATGGGGAGAAGCATTATGCATTCCGAACCATCTTCAAGAAGGACATGAGAGTTGAAAAGAATGGTCACCATGGTGCAATATGTAACTACTTTGAGTATAACTATTTTCCTGTCAACTAGCTTGTGTGTGAAGGTACAGAACTTCAGCAGTGGTTTTCACAAGACAACTTTTACTGTATGGATCTGGATGGGGATCTGGCTAGAGGTACACAGACTGGTGTTGGATCTGGATGGGGATCTGGCTAGAAGTACACAGACTGGTGTTGGATCTGGATGGGGATCTGGCTAGAAGTACCCAGACTGGTGTTGGATATGGGTGGGGATCTGGTTAGAAGTACACAGAGTGGTGTTGGATCTGGATGGGGATCTGGCTAGAAGTACACAGACTGGTGTTGGATCTGGATGGGGATCTGGCTAGAAGTACACAGACTGGTGTTGGATCTGGATGGGGATCTGGTTAGAAGTACACAGACTGGTGTTGGAACTGGATGGGGATCTGGCTAGAAGTACACAGACTGGTGTTGGATCTGGATGGGGATCTGGCTAGAAGTACACAGACTGGTGTTGGATCTGGATGGGGATCTGGCTAGAAGTACACAGACTGGTGTTGGATCTGGATGGGGATCTATCTAGAAGTACACAGACTGGTGTTGGATCTGGCTAGAAGTACAAAGACTGGTGTTGGATCTGGATGGGGATCTGGTTATAAGTACACAGACTGGTGTTGGATCTGGATGGGGATCTGGTTATAAGTACAGAGACTGGTGTTCTGACCTCACTGGGTACTGGTCAATCGGGTAGAGCTGGTTTGAGTTGGAGTGAGTAGTGACTGAGTAGAGTATGTCAGCTGATTTCATGGGCTCACTTGATTTTCACATATAGGGTAGAAGACATGAATTTACTGCCTACATCAATACATCAATATTACACATTTTGATGATTTGACTATTATCTAGCATTTTATAAAAAAAAAATCATAATCCTTGAAAACATTTTGTCATCAGAATCAAGATCGTATGTTGTAGAAGCTGAATTGGTAAGATAACAGTAGATGGTGGCCACCATAGCTGTCATCACAGACCCAGAGCCAAAACAATTCCTTATGGCAGGCTTTAACTTTGTGCCAAATGTCATGCTTTCATTGAAAAGTGTACAATTTTCACACATAGAGGCTGGGATAAGTGGGTATGTCTAACTTTAGTTTCCCCAATACGTATTGTTTCTATTTATTTACAATTCATACTATTACTCATTCATGATAATATAGGTAGGCACTAACTTCATCCTTCTAGGTTCAACAGAATTTAAATTAGGTGCCCTTTGAAGTAATTTGATGTACATGGGTGTCCATTTTTTCCATATCATATTCCAAACATTAATATTTGAAATCCAGTTAATTCCTGGGTTAGTATTGACTTGACATAGTAAAAGAAAACAAAGAAAAAACAGCAATTGTGAGAAAATAAAGACTTTTAAGAAAAACAAAAATCCGATTTTGGCCAATTTTGAAATTGGGCAAAAAATGCATATTTTTTTCATCTGCAGATGGGCCACTCGAACTAAAATTGTTCTATAGGTCATCATCTACAAATTAGAAGTGAAAGTCAAACTTTTACAAGAGTTGTAAATGACGGTGTGTCGTGGGACCCCACTACTTTTCTTACAGATACGCCTGCAAATTGTAGGCCCCCAAATGAGTCATCGAAATGGGCTAGTAGTGCCCCACGCCGACATCATAAATCCAGCATTGTATAGCAGGTGGGTGACAAACTTTCCTTTCGGTGGAGTTGACTGTGTGGGGGCGATAGGGTATGTGTGTGTGCCGCAGACATTTGGGAAATAACTTTTCCTGCTTGACTTCACTGACTACTTTCACAGCCCTGTCACTCAATAGTGTCAAACAATAAAAATGGAGCCCCGCCCACTCCACTGCGG